>JAJJWW010018946.1:0-356441 GCA_023531295.1 Papaver armeniacum
AAGAAAAGATATACATCAATAATAGTACAACAACTATATAATACTAACTATTAATCTATCATAAATATAGATCACAAAAAACAGAACAAAAATACACCAATATCGAAAAATAATATTTAAATATGATGATCATATATATATCTTATGACAGGGTATATCAAAGATACATAGTATGTTGTATCATCTCGGTCAAACAAAAAATGTGGAATAAGAAAAGTACACAGAGAGTGATCTAAGAGCGACATTCAATTTATATATATATAGTAAAATAATATAGATTTCAGTATAGACATGCTATCAATCAATCAAATTTTTTTTTATTAAAACAAGTTAATTGTATATCAAACTTTTTTTAACGGACGAAATGATTCATAATAATATGTATACCACCATCATCAAAAACAAAAGACATGCTAAAAAGAAAATTTAAAATTTGAGAGATCAACAACCTAATCAATCAATTATATAAGTACAAACACATGCCTACTAATCAAATCATATAAGCACACACATCAAAGTAAGTATATGGATAAATGATTAATTGAACATGTAGAAGAGATCAATCATATACACGGCAATTTTTTTTTAATATAAATCGTTTAGACATACTCTTAATATGGGGTATTCGATTAAAACCAAAACAAATCCAAGAAGAACTGAAGAACCAAAGGCTAAGGAGATGAGTTAGGTGCCTTGCAATCCAAAGAAATAAGAAGAATGAACAAAAACCCAACTTTTAGCTGGCGGTGAAGCTTCGCGGCTCGATAACGTGATTAGGAGAATTATGGATGAAAATGGGAAAGATAAGAGGAAGAAGAAGAACAATATTATTGGGGGAGAGTAGTCTAGCATCATTACATAGTTTCCCTTATATACAACCCTAGGAATCTAGTTGGACCGACATCTATGGGTCAGAGGCCCCGTAACAAATATATTAATTTAGTAGCATATTTATGATATCCAACTACATCCTTAACCAATATGAAGAGTTTAGCTACTCATGTATTTCTTAAAACCCATGAAAAATATTAAAGAGAATGAATAAACCAAAACCTAGGTTCAGAAAAATCCTCTAACTCCAAGCCTCTAGATCCCTTTTCCCTCTTCCCAAAAGTATATGATAAGAGATTAAAGATCTCCCAAAGATCTTTGGTTCTCCTCACAATAACCGTGTGAAAAGCGGTTCCGGTTAAGCGGGGCCACCATTGAACCAAAATCCGGCCCAAGAATCGAATTAGGCATGTCGGTCCCAAGAAAATGACATTGTAAGCTCGGCGAAACACTGATTTTCTCCCGACTTCACCTACGGATGGAAAACCCTTCGTATATTTCCCCGACTTTATAATCGGTTGGGTATTACAACCGTAACTTCCACTGTTTTGTGTGTTTGTATACGGATGGGAAAACCCCACTTAGATGGTTTCCCCTATATTCTTCTCGTTATTCTCGTAAGTTTTGGCATGAAACATTCGAGCCCACTCCTAATTTATTTTACTCTCTTACTCGAGATGACCTCCTCCCTTCTCTCAAAACATGCTAAGTCAGTCAACCGATCTTTCGATTAACTCGAAGTTCTTCTCAATCAACACCATTATCTTTCTGCGATCTCTAAACTTGCTTCACCCATCGACTCAACAACAACCAATCATCACATCACTATCCCATACATCCCTCGTTTCCTATTCGGAGTATTTCATCAAGACTTTGCATAGCTCAATCCATTCTCCTAAATATCAATGTACCCATCTCCTCGGTCACCACATCTCGGCTTACTCTTTCATCACCGAGAATCACCATGAAACCACGTCCATGACCTTCCAGTTCTTCATTACTTTCTATCACCACTGCAGTGAATGTGAAACCACAACATCTAACCCAATATATCTCAATTCTCGCCATCGAGAGTTAGCATCAATACTTCCTTCTCCATTCTCGGACTGAGTCATTCACCAGTACTAACTACACACCACATGAGCTCTTCATCTAGTGCTCACGTCCTTTACTTCTTTCCTAAACCTTCAAATCTCCTCGTCTGCCATCGTTCACCATTCAGTCAACTAACCCGATAGTAGTAACACAACATCGAGAACTTCTCCATATTCTTTATTACGAACCCGGCTCGATTGCCAGCTTCTTCACCTTCCGCAATGAGCATCACCGATGTACCCATTAAGAATATCAAAACTCGTTGCCACCACGGCATCACCATTGCTGTGAACTAACTCTCCTCAATGATTCTCAGCCATTGCCACTCGAACTACTAAGCTTCCATTGATCACCTTTCGTCATACTGCCATCTCGAGCACCATATTCAAACCCGGTATTCTCCATCTTTCTCTGACTTCTTATTTCAAGCTCTAGCACCACGTTTTCCTTCCTTCCAATGGAAACAACTATAGTTCCATATTTTGCAAACCAGAGACATCAATCGTACCTCCATTCAACCATCGTAATCATCATTATTGATCACAACAAATGACCACCAAACGATCAACCACCATCGCAGATTCGAATTCCTTCTTCATTCTTTGTTCCGTACTCACAGCCAACAACATTACTTCCATTTGTATATAGAAGCAAACCAGGGCTTGAACTCGATAAATATCATCCCAAAGACAAACTCGAGCCATCTCTCGAATACCACCATCGATCACTTCAACATCGCCGCAAACCCCTACATATAGTCTTCATCAACGACACCGTGATCATCTGCCCGAGAGTTCTTCTCATCGTCATCAACACGGCTCTATAACCACCATAGTAGCACCTCAATTCTCATCAAATGTCAGGTCTGCAAGACCTGACCGTGCATATTTCATTTTGAAGCATGTCTGCCCCTTAACGTATGATTAGGGTGCCAATAGTAATTCGTGCTTTCACCCTTTTGCAACTTTTATTTGTTTCCAAATACTTTTATCTTCTTCATACGAGGTCGGATTGACTCCATTATTTCGCCATATCCTTCGTCTTTTCGCCTCTTCATGGTGGTGTGAAGAAATCCCGACTTTGAACGAGTTCCACTTCCTTTTGGTTAAGATGATCTCAAACACCCAAGAAACTCAAAAGCAAACAAAATCAAAGCATAATGATACAAAAAGTATCAAGAAATCAAATTATTTGAGTACCTAACTAGTGCAAATATTGCACCTATCAAAGTCCCCCACACTTGCCTTTTGCTAGTCCTCGAGCAAACTACAAAAATAAAATAAAGGTACAACAACTCATTGTCGTTAAGTCACTTAGCATGTGCAACAAGCCTTTAAACCCCTAGGTGTCCTTAGTGGACGAGTTATAGTCTCGTGAGGGCTTACAAGAGGTATACCCACAAAACCTACTCCAACTTCAAAGCATTCCAGCTTCCTAAGCATTCAAAGAGCTATGAGGACATAGAGTTTCTGCATGCTAGTAATAAGAAGTTAGAAACACCAAAGAACATATTCTCATTCTTAAATGTTGAGTGAGAAATAACCACACCATAATGAGAGAACGCGTGTTTGAGAGCGATCAATAAGCATTTAAGCGACACTTCGCCTCACTTTAAAGGATTTTATGATAATTGCACTCAATAAGACGACTTTTTTATGGGTGTCACATGTGTAAAGTAGGAATGAAGAGAATCCTACACACGTTGAATGGTGGGAAGGAAACCTTCCGCATTTACAAGAGACCCCACAAGATCGTGGGGAAATAAAAGACTTTTTTTTCCGATGATCTCTAAGAAAGGAAATCAACCACTATAGCAAGGATGGGAGTACTTACCACCTTCACATCCGATTGGAAGTGGCTTAAAGCACCACTCTCACATCATCCAATGAAACGTAGTCTCCAACTCGTCTTCTTCATATTCTTGGTCCTCGTCTTGATTCAACCGTTGATGATAAACTCTTGAACTTAGTAGAACTTCGACAATTTGTAACTCTTTCTCTTCAATTCCTTGTTACTTGAAACTTCTTCATAGATTTTTCTTCTTCCCCATGGCTTTATTAAATGAATACAAAAGAAATACAAACCAAAAGTAATACAAAGAATTTTCTTGTCTTTTTTTTCTTTTTTGATTGAGATAAGAGAAATAACTACAACTGAATATAAAATAAACAATAAAATTGTTATGGCCATGGATAAGTACTTTACCGCTTGATTCTTCATTACTTGTATTGTCTTCAGTATCATAAACTTCAATATAATTCTCATCTTTAGATTTTCTTCGCTCTTGTAAATAAGTCTTCAACTTGAATATAGAATTCGCTCCTTATGTGTAAGTCTTCAACATGTATATAAAAAATCTGCCCATTGTATGTTGCTTTACTTGGATATGAAATTGAGCTCTTCCTTGTATTGTTGCTTGTAAACCTTAAACGTCTTCAACTTTCCTTGTAGATTTTGATGTCGCTCCCTTGTTGATGATGATTGTGTTTTATGGACCTGTTGGCGAGAGAGAGAGAATTGTGCTAAATGCAAATCAAACTACAAGAATGTGGTTTTCATCTATAGACGTCACCCTCATGATTGACAAAATTAGCACTCAAGAGATCAAAAATAATGCTTCTATTGGTGGGAGGTTGGGTAGCTCACCATTCTACCAGGAATTAACGTACGGTGACACACACTCAAAAGAAAGCTCTTTAGTCAACTACAAAAAAGAATTTGGTGCTGGGTGCCTCTGTTGATTTGAAAATAGGTAGTCTCCACTAATGATTGATCAAAGAGTCAATAATGTATTTCTCCTCGCTCCTAATTTGCATCACCTGGCATGATTAAGTCCATTATTTAACACTCTAATAAGCAAGAAATTTGAATGTATTTCCTAACACTTCCAAGTTGATTATGTCGGGTGGAATCTCTATGTAAACATACCTAAGTATGCTAGTGACTCTAAAATCTCTACAAGTTGGAGGTATTTTATTATTATATTTTTATGCAAATATATACAAAATTTTGAAAAATCTAGGCAAAAATCTAAAACTCTATGCAAAATACTCCCCACACTTAAACTTCACATTGTCCTCAATGTGCAAAAAAAAAATTCTGACCCGACGTAGCAAAGCCAGATAAAACATGAAACTGTAAAATTGGTAAGGAATTTGGAAAACACCCTTTCACAAAAGTTGTTCGCCTCGTCTTTTCTACAAAGTGTCGAAAAGGGCACAATGTTTCGACAAACGGTATGACAGTTATGGTCTCTGGACCGAACTACGTGCAGTCTGAATTTTTCTGACGAAAACGGATTCGTCAAAATTTTCTTCAAAATAGATTCCGGACTCTACGAAATTAAACATGGGGATGCAAATATGATATGAAAATAATAAAAACTGAAAATAAAAGAGTTTAAGAAACAAAACCTATGGGTTTCCTCCCATTAAGCGCTTGGTTTAATGTCCCAGCCCGATCAGACTCTTTGGCTACTCCTTAGCTCGCGTCTACGACATTAGCATGAACATCCGAATGAACATCGCTAGGATACCACATTGATCCAAAAATATTGAAGTGAATCTTTTCATCATCAAATTCCATAGTGAGTGTTCCTTTGTCAACATCAATAACCGGTTTCGGGGCCGTTTCATGAAAGGCCTCCCAGTAGCAGCAGTATAGATGCATCAGACCCGCTATCCATTTCCAATACACAGATATCAGCTGGAAATACGAGTTGATTCACCTGCACAAGCACATATTCAATAATACCTCTAGGGTAAACATTAGTACGATCAGCTAGTTCAAGAACAATACGAGTTTCTTTTAAAGGACCCAAATTCAAAGACTCATAAATAGATGCGGGCATAACATTAACCGATGCTCCTAAATCAAGCATAGCTTTTCCAAACTTTTATTACCAATCAAAACAGGTATATCGAAACTAAAGGACCATTGAATTTCGTGGGAGTTTCTTTTTGAGGATATGTAAACGTTTTCCCCACACTCATCACCTCATTACGGTTGGTCATTTCTTCTTGGTTCATAGATCTTTCAAAACTCTTGCATACTTAGGAACCTCGCCTAATTGCATCTATCAGCCGTGGATATTCACATGAATCTTTTTGTATATATCTAAAATCTCCTTGTCTTGTTCCACCTTTTTAGCATTATCGAACTCGCGAGGAAAACGTAAAGGAGGAACATAAGTTGAAACAAGAGGTTTAGAGTTTGTTTTAGTACCTCATCGGTTTGGGAAGAGTTAATAATCTCTTTCTACAAAACCGTCCCCTTGGGGTCTTTGCTTTTCTCAAGATCTTCTCAAGTTTTGCACGCTTCGTGTACCACTTCTCAATGTCACAACATTAATAGTTTCTCTAGGATTAATAGGTTGAGAATAGAGTTTCCCACTATTTCGTGTTTCCAAAGGTTCAATCTACCTACCATGGTGCTCATTTGTGTCGCAACTCCTTGATTGCACCATCGGTCGTTCTTTGATTTTTTGTACCATTGTGGTTAGATTCTTCATCATAGAAAGCATCTCCGATGATTCGAGTTCTCGCTGGTTGTGGTTGTTGTTGGAAACCACCAGGCGATTAAAAATCGACCGACTCGGAGCCGTTGCTTGCATATTCGCATGGCTGAAATTGGTATGATCTCTCCACCCGGATTATAAGTATTGGAATAAGGATCATACCGTTGCCTTTCTTCGATTCGGGAATACTGCATTCACTTGTTCAGCTTCTTCCTTATAATAGGGAATGATTATTGCGGCCATTTGTTGCATCATCTTCTCCATATTGCCAATCCTATGTTCTAAGTGCGGTGAAGAAGTAACCTCATTAACCCTTCGACTCATTGACACGCCTCTTGTGTTGAATTGCTGTGTGTTTGCAGCCATATTCTCGATCAATTGGCCGCTTTCGCCAATGGTTTTGTTTGTCAAAGCACCACCACTAGCTGCATCAATAAGATTTCTCTTGATTGAAGCAAACCATCGTTAAAAATACCGCACTATGAGTTGCTCAGAGATTTGATGATGTGGGCAGCTTACTAACAACTTCTTGTACTGTTCAGTAGTCGTAAAGAGTCTCACCGCAATTTGTTCAATCCCACTAATTGCTTTACGAATAGTTGCTGAGAGAGCGGGGAAAGTCTTGTTCTAAAATGCTTTCTCGCATCTCATTCCATGTTGTGATACTTCTAGGTGGAAGACCATAAAACCATTCTTCTCCTTAATCAATCAAAGAGAATGGGAAAGCCGTTTCGCAAAGCTTTTCCTTGATCAGTTCCACATGGCTTCAAACTTGTCAACGTATGTTGAAACAGTAGTAAATGACGATTTGGATCGTCTCCTGGAATCCCTTTGAGCTTCGGTAACCAATGAATCAACTGAGATTTTAGCTCAATTGAATCTTCCAAGTTGACACACAACTTTTTCTGATCAAACGATGGGGATGTCAGATCTTTGAGTGTCCTCTTGGGAGGTGGAGTTGGTGGAGCGCCTCCATTTCCATGGTTCCCTTGGTTTCCCTGGTTACCAGTGTTATTGTTGTTCGTTCCGCTAACCATCACTTCTTGTTGTGATTTTAGAGGTTCTTGTAGTACCGTTCCTCTACGAGGTGAAATTCCGCACCTTTGGTAATGCCAACGTTTGGACGCCGAGAGATCAAGTACCAAAACAAGATTCTAAAAACAAAATAAAAAAACTAAAAATAAGAAATCAAAAAAAAAAGAACAATCACTATGCTCTCTACGGTGCCAAAATTTGGTCGGTTGTCACCAATGCAAAATATTAAGTTCTTTCACTTCACAATTATAAATAATAGTATAGTTGAAGAACAACATTCGTCCACGGGGAGATATGGGTTGTTATTCTTATTTGAAAACTTAAGTAACCTGGGGGGATTTTTGATTTAGGTTTAAAATAATTAAAATAATAATAGCAAATAACAAATAAAGAGAATTAATAAGTTGAGAATACTGGTTAAGGGTTCGTCATCAATCATAATACATGCACTTCGACTAAAAACTGGTGTGGTCACTCAATCATTCATTATCAGGAGTCCTAAAGTACCCCATTGATGAGTGCCAAATATTGCATATTTATACACCTTTTTATTGGCACTTTACTCATCTTTTGTGCTCATAAATCAGATATTATCCCCATTCTCGTATTTTCTTTGTTTTCAAGAATAAATATTTGTATTAATTAATTTTGTGTTTTTAGGTAATAAATAAAGCTCTTGAGAAATTGAGGAGCCCAAAGAGCGAAGAATTGGAGTCGAGCATCTATGGAGCGTAAAGCCATAGCCCGCAAGACGCAACAGCTTGCAACCCAACAAGTAGCAACTCATCTACAAGACATGGGCTTGAGCTAGGGCAGACCCGCGACCCGGATCCGAGCCCGTACACTCCAAGCCGTTGAGATCTCATCTTGGTGCATCCTACGCCACGCCTCCTACGCATCGACCCTTGATGTCTCCGCCCACACAATGATCACCCTGGTTCATCCCGAGCCGTTCAGATCTGCCCCCAAAGATCCAACGCTCGCCGAGGCCTTCCCATCATCCGTCGCCCCCGCTTCACATCGAAGCACCCTATACCTATACCACTCGAGCTAACCTCATTTCTCCCTCACCTTTCTCTTTCTTCACCCACGATCTCTCGAGAAAACCCTACCCAACCTTACCTCCACCTCCTTCTTCCCACGCCTATAAAGAGCTCCATCATCACATCCATCCCTTCTTCTATCGCAACAACTCTGCCAGCTCTACTTCGACTTATCTCAGTCTTAGCTTCTCTGTACCTTAGAAGCTAGGTTAGAGATAAGTTAGACTTAGGGTTTTCCTCCAACCACCATGCATGTTCGATTCAGAGGCAAGACAAGGTCGACATCAGGTTTGGGGGTTTAGTGGTGGTTAGTTAGGATTGTTTTTGTGAGTTATAAATTGGGTTTGATGTAAGAGAAAACTAGTCAGTTTTAGTTTCAATTAAGGTTCTTAGTTTTAATTTGTAATTTTAATTTGAAGTCCTGTTTTAGCATGTTTAGTATGGGCTAATTCTCATATTGCTAGGATTTACATGAAACCCTAGCTCTGTTCTGTGGTTCAACTTAATGTGAATTATTCTTGGCATGCTTTAATTGATAAGAAAGTTTCATTGTTAACATCTCAATGCCCTGCTCTCACAATGAATGTCATGCATCCATTATAGTTAGGTTTACATTGTGTTGAGTGTGTTCAGCTCATATTTTGATTGCTAATGCTATCTCTTAGATTATTTGTACTTAACTAGACATCTAATGCTCTGAGTAGTACTCTGAGTTGATACTTGAAACTTCAAATGGTGAAACCCCTTAGGTATATGATAGAGTTGACACACTATCCTTACCTGCCTTAGGAACAAGAATATTCACTTTAGTTGAATTGCATAACTTGAAATAGTGGTGGATTGGCAATCCTAGTATCCTTCTTAATCATCTTTTATAGTTCATTTTGCCTCAGTCTTGCAACCTTCAATGCAGTCGTAAAGACTATAAACAAAAGCTTTGTATCTCTGTCACGTCACCTGAATTTAGTCGAGAAGCTTAGAATAACCTAGCATCCTCTAGTTCCTCGTGGAAAGACCTCGTGCTTGCCACCGCTTCAAGGCCTGCCAGGCACTTGCAGATTAAGACATAGGAAAAGCCTCTTTTAGCTCCTATCAAGTTTTTTGGCGCCGCCACGGGGAACTTATAGTGTGTTGTTTTTATTTTTGTTGCTTTACTTCACCGATTTGATTATCTCCGTACATTTGTGTTAAAACTTCCTTTGTTACCATCCGTTGTTAGCATTTGTAGCTTAGCATTTCCATCTCAGTGCTGTTTTATTATTATCTTGTGGCTACTTTGCAACTCGCATAGCTCGAGCTCGCCATAGCTTTCTTGCTCTGTGCTTTGACTGTGTAACCTTATGAGCTGAGATTTTCCTCTTGAGTGACAGGTACCTGTGGAGCAGCTGGAGCAAAACCAGGGTGGAGTGCCTAAACCCAGTATTGCACTGGTGGTAATGTATCTCTAACCTTGAATGAATGAAGAAAGAATATGATATGCTTATTTGTTTACTTTATGCCTAAACCTTTGCCGAGCATATTCTCGGCACAATGTTACTCAAAGATCTAAGCATTTGTTAGATCGTGATAAGTGAACCATATACCACCCCGCAAGCCCCCGTAGCTGCAGTTTGAGCTTAGCTGTGATTGCCTTGTGTGTTCGCAATAAACCCCGAGCTCGAGTTTGACATCAACTCAGAGTGTTGGTATCCGAGTGAGTTGATGCAACAAACTCAAAGTGAGCCAGCCTACCCCTTGGAAAACCAAGTGTGACAGACCATGACACCTGGAAGTTGTGAGCATTGAGTCATATAACCCCGTGTTGATCCTCAGAGCATGCCGTGAAGTTTTATATTCTCGCTAAGACTCGCACCCTTGTGATTTTGATCCCTAACAACCGAGGTCAATCGACCCAGTTGACATGAACTGATAGCTTCATTTTTTGTGCAATCTGTGTGATCTTGTGACAAATGATTGAGTTGTTGAGTAGTAGATTTGTGATTAGCGGTTAGATTGTTTTTCAAACACACAAACCCCGCACAATACTCGCACCATTGAGTGAGCACAACCTCTACCCTGTGCACAAATCACAAAATTTTTCTTCTTTGCCTGTGCTGTGCTGTTACTCATTGGTGATTGCTCTGAGCCTAGCTGTACTCAAGCTGTGCTCTCCTTGCTCCATCTGATTTGTGCAAGACCAACAAGCTGTGTAATCACTAACCGAGCTGTGACCACCTACCTGTGTCCGTGCACACAGCCAGTGGCTGAGTTTGCCAACCTAGCACCAACATAAACTGTGCTGAAATCAACTGGCCTGCAATCTTCCTCACCATTGCCCTCAGCCATACTGCTGGGCTGTTTACAACCCTGGGCTGCTTAAGCTAAAACCCATTTGTGGGCTTTGCATTCCACTAAACCTCAGCCCCACAAACCTCGGGTCAAGCTCTGCCAAAAACAAAACCCAAACTGGGCTCACTTCAATTCTGGGCTGTGCATTATCAACCCACTTCTGGGCTTGCACAAAACCGAGCCCAACACCACAACAACTGGGCTATATATTTCTCAACCCAACCTGGGCCGTGCAACAATTAAACCTACACCTTTTGGGCTGGAACCAACCTTTTCAGCTGGGCTCTACAACACCAATAACCAATTTCTTGGGTTTAAGTCTTGTGTTAGTGGGTTATTTTTGAGTTTTGTTTTTGTGTGTTGAACTTGTTGGTGTGTTAACATGCTAGAGGCGCGTGCTAGGCTATGATTGTGTCTTTTAGAGACCAAACAAATCGACTAGTTAGAATCCGCCTTGGATTTAAATCGTAAGCATACCCAGCTTCTTCAACAAAGCCCAATTCCATCGAAAGCCCATCCGAATCAAACCATGGGTGATGAACAAACCAACCCCGTAGTCTCAATGACTACATGTACCCAACTAGGGCAACTGACCTCTCTTGCATCATTCTCACACCCGATGCTTGTCGGTTTGAACCGAAAGCAAGCACCATTCATATGCTACCCGTGTTTAGAGGGGTCACGCCGAGAACCCCTACCATCACGTGAGAGACTTTTGAGGATATTTGTGGGACTGCGTTTTAACCAAATGACAGAGGAGTCCCTCAAATTGAGATTGTTTCCTTTTTTCCTCAAAGACAAAGCCAAGTCTTGGCTTCATGCCCTACAACCACAATCCATTAGAACTCGGGATGACCTCACAAAAGAGTTTTTCAAAAGTTTTTCCCAAACCATAAGATCATGCAATTCGCCAAAGTCTAAATGGTTTTGTGCAATTAGAAGACGAAACTCTAGCAAGGTACTTGGAGAGATTCAATGAATTACTACTCCAATGTCCCCACCATGGTTTTGAAAAATGGAGACTCGTGCAAATATTGTATGAGGGTCTAGATGTTAGAACCCGAACCACAGTCGAGTCAATGTGCAATGGTGCATTTATTGACAAGAGTGCCGATGACGCTTGGGCTTTTCTAATCGAAGTCGCTGAAAAGACTCAACAATGGGAGTCCATCCGAGAACCGAAACGGACTACCCCTACCAACAATGTTCATAGAATCGAGTCTGACTTTGAGGGAAATGCAAAAATAGCTTCCTTGGCCCGGAGAATAGAAGTGCTTGAGTTGGAAAAGAATGTAAAATCAAATGCCCCTACTCTCCGTAACCAAATTGATAGGGCCACTTGTGCCGCATGCCATAGTTTCGACCACTTAGTGGACAGTGCCCGTATTTATATGCATTTCAAGAGTCCAAGTCCGAGCAAGCCAATGCATTATACCAGAGACAAGAGAACAACCCTTATTCTCAAACCTACAACCCAGGGTGGAGGAATCACCCTAACTTCTCATGGTCTAAAGGGCCTGCACAAGGGGGACCAACACATAACAACCAAGGATACTCATATCCTAGAAACCCCAAGTACAACCACCCCTCAAGACTCTCGTAGAGAAAAAGACTAGCTTGGAAGACTGTGTCATTCGTTGACCCAAGGTCTTTCAAAACTTGAGAAAACTACCGACCAACGCCTCACAACCCTAGATCTTAAGATAGGGCAAATCTGTGATGCATTGAATGAGAGGGAGAAAGGAAAATTCCCTAGTCAACCCCTACAAAATCCAAAGATCGTGTTTCAAGCAGTGCCCCTACCCGCAATGAAACTTCACATAGTCAAGCGAACATCACACCACTCTCCGAAGTGGTAGAATTGTTGAGAACCATGTAGGTGTACCACCACTGCTGAGTCTACATCGACTCCCAAGTACACACAACACCACAGAAACATCTAATGTAGAGAACGAATTCGAGCTCATTGATAAGACCAAGAGTCCTACTAATATAGATGTTCCCGTGTTGTCATGTTCCTGTTGCTCCATTTCCACAACGGTTGGTGCAACAGAAGGGGGTACCCAATACAACGAGATGTTGGAATTGTTCAAAAGAGTTAACATAAACATTCCATTTCTCAAGCAATCGTGCAAATACCGCCTATGCTAAGTTTTGAAGGACACAGTGCACACAAAAGCGAAAGCTTCATGTGCATAAGCGTGCCTTTCTCACCGAGCAAGTAAGTTCAATTATTCAAAACAAAACCCCACCTAAGTTTAAAGACCCAGTAGCCCGACTATCTCTTGTACTATAGGTGAGCATACAATCGTAAAAGCTTTATTGGACTTAGAGCTAGTGTGAATCTACCGCCATATTCGTGTATGTGCGGTTAGGTCTTGGGAATTGCAACCCACTCCGTCACGCTACAATTAGCGGACAGATCGTCTTAATCCTCTGGGAATCGTTGAAGATGTGCTAATCAAGGTTGATAAATTTTATTTCGTGGACTTCATTGTGTTAGATACACAACCGTGCATAATCCTCAAAATCATATTCCCGTTATCTTAGGACGCCCCTTCTTGGCAACGCCAAACGCTATCATAAATTGTCGTAGGGATATTGAATTTGTCTTTTGGCAACATGACCGTAGAATGAATGTCTTTCGTGTGAACCAACAACCCATAGAGAGTGATGATGATGAATTGCACGAGGTTAACATGATTGAGAGTCTCGATTCAAGACTCATTGCCCGACATTTTGTCAGTGGACCCCAGTGCAAGCATGTTTAGACAATTTTGACTTAGATCTCTTTGCTCCGAGTACATTAGTGAAGTCCACTCTTTGCTAGAGTCTCAGTGCCACCCATGGATATTGCCAAATGGCAGAATGCAGTGGAAACTCTTCCACTCTCTCGATACCACATCCGCCCCACCTCTTGACACACCACCTAAGCTTGATTTGAAACCTTTACCCCATACCTTGAAGTATGCATTCTTAGGTCCTTCGAGACTTTACCCGTGATTATTGCATCATGTTTAGACACGTGAACAGAAAGTCAACTTTTAGAAGTACTTAAAGAGCATAAAGGAGCCTTAGGTTGGACCATCTCCGATCTTAAGGGTATAAGTCCCACAATTTGCATGCATCACATAAACCTTGAGGAGAACACTAAACCATCTAGGGAAATGCAAAGGAGACTTAACCCCAACATGAGAGATGTTGTCAAGGGTGAGATTCTCAAATCGCTTGACGCGGTATCATCTACCCTGGCCCCCGATAAAGTGGGTCGGGCCCTATTCGTGTAGTACCCAAGAAGTCCGGCATTACCGTTGTTCAAAACGAGATGAATGAGCTCCTTCCCACCCGTGTGACCACCGGGTGGCGAGTATGTATTGATTATAGAAAACTGAACACAAGAACCAAGAAAGACCATTTTCCCCTTCCCTTCATTGACCAAATGCCGGAAAGGTTAGCCAAACATAAATACTACGCTTCTTAGATGGCTATTTCGCTACAACCAAATTCACATAGCACCCAAGACCAACAAAAGACCACATTTACATGTCCTTATGGAACATTTGCTTATCGTCGTATGCCTTTTGGGCTGTGCAATGCACCCGCTACTTTTCAACGTTACATGATGAGCATTTTTTCCGACATGGTAGATAAGTTCCTTGAGATTTTTATGGATGATTTTTCCGTGTTTGGATCTTCATTTGATGAGTGTTTGCATCACCTCACATGTGTGCTAGTTAGGTGTAAGGAGAAGAGTTTGGTCTTGAATTGGTAAAATGCCATTTTATGGTTAATTCAGGCATTGTTTTAGGGCATATCATCTCGGAAAAAGGCATAGAAGTAGACAAAGCCAAGGTAGATCTCATTCAACAATTGCCTCAACCTCGTTCTGTGAGGGACATCAGATCATTTCTAGGCCATGCGGGTTTTTACCGCCGATTCATCAAAGACTTTAGTAAAATTTCACGACCTTTGTGCAATCTTCTTGCAAAAGATGTTGCATTTGTCTTTGATGATGCTTGTAAGGAAGCATGGGAGCAATCAAGGCTCTCCTTACATCCGCCCCTATAGTGACCCCCTGATTGGTCATTACCATTTGAGATTATGTGTGATGCGTCTGACTATGCTGTAGGAGCTGTTTTGGGCCAACGAGTAGACAAACTCCCTTATGTGATCTACTATGCTAGTAAAACACTTAATGATGCTCAATTGAATTATTCCACCACTGAGAAGGAGTTGCTAGCTGTTGTGTTTGCATTAGACAAGTTTAGATCTTATTTGATAGGGTCTAAGGTCATCATTTATTCTGATCATGTTGCATTGAGATATCTTTTGTCTAAGAAAGATGCTAAGGCTCGTCTAATTCGATGGATACTCTTGCTACAAGAGTTCAACCTCGAAATTCGAGATAAGAAAGGGTCAGAGAATGTTGTTGCCGATCACTTGTCTAGGTTGAATGTTGAATCTTTTGATGAGTCTGTGTTGATTAGGGAATCATTCCCTGATGAGCAATTGATGCTTGTGTCTGAGATGCCTTGGTTTGCTGATATTGTGAACTACCTTGCTACAGGTAGAATGCCCTTGCATTGGTCTAAACAAGACCGTTCCAAGTTCTTGGTCAAGTTAAACATTTCCTTTGGGATGACCCATATTTGTTTAAGTACTCGCCAAGACCAAATCATTAGGAGATGTGTCCCCAATTCCAACAAAGGGACGTCATCTCTTTCTGTCATGACCATGCTTGTGGAGGCCACTTTAGTGCCAAGAAAAATCGCCGCAAAGATCTTGCAAAGCGGTTTCTATTGGCCAACACCGTTTAAGGATTGCCATGCATTCTCGTGTTGCTTGTGACCGATGCCGTAAATTAGGAAGTATATCTAGGAGAAACATGATGCCCTTACAACCCATATTGATTGTTGAACTCGTTTGATGTTTGGGGCATTGATTTCATGGGTCCATTTCCGAATTCTCGAAGGTAAGTTGTACATTCTGTAGTCTTTTCGATTATGTCTCTAAGTGGGTCGAGGCCATTGCATCCAAAACCAACGACCAAAAAGTTGTTCTTTCCTTTCTTAAGGAGAACATTTTCTCCCGTTTTGGAACCCCTAGAGCAATAATCAGTGATGGAGGTAGTCATTTCTGCAATAGACCATTTGAATCACTAGTGCGCAAGTATGTAATCACTCACAAGGTCGCAACACCTTACCATCCTCAAACCAGTGGACAAGTAGAATTTTCTAATAGGGAAATTAAGCATATCCTTGAGAAGACTGTCAATCCTTCTAGGAAAGATTGGTCTTTGCGCTTAAATGATGCTTTATGGGCCTATAGGACTGCATACAAGACTCCCATTGGGATGTCTCCTTATAGACTTGTGTACGGAAAAGCATGTCATCTACCCGTTGAGTTAGAACACCGTGCATACTTGGGCTGTGAAAAAGTCAATTTTGATCTTGATAAGGTCGGGTACCGTAGGAAACTTCAACTCAATGAGTTAGAAGAATTGAGAAACGATGCATATGATAGTGCCAAAACGTACAAACATAGAATGAAGGTGTTTCACGACAAGCGCATTCTGCGCAAGTCTTTCACCCCAGTGTCGAAAGTTTTATTGTACAACACTAGATTGCACTTGTTTCCAGGAAGCTACGTTCTAGATGGACGAGGACCATTCGTGGTACGTCACCGTCTTTCCCCATGGAGTCAGTAGAAGTTGAAAACTCAGCAAACAAGAACATTTTCAAAGTCAATGGTCGAGATTGAAACCATTTCTGGAGCATCTTCCACCAGAAGTTGAGACCGTTGACTTGGAAGACCCCATCTATGTGGACCGATCTAGTTCACTCGTGTACATACTTATGGACTAAACATCCATCATCTTTCCCTTTTCTTTTTCTTTTTGCATAATTTTGATGTGTGCTAACCAACCTTTTTGTCTTGCGCTCGTGATTGTTTGCTTTCAAAGCATTCATCTTTCTATGGTTTGGCAACACCTCTTGCATCCTAATCTCTTCCTTTTCTCCTCTCAACATAGTTCTCTTGGTATGTGAATGTTTAAATTCTTATTATCTCATTAACACATTGAGGACAATGTTTGATCTAGGTTTGGGGTGTGATTTGCATTTAGAGTTTTTAGTCTTTTTATTTTACTTCTTTAATTCTAAAAAAAAAAAAAAAAAAAAAAAAAAAATCGAAAAAACTCAAAATTTGCATAAAAACCTCCAACTTTTAGAGATTTTAGAGTCACTAGCATGCTTTTAGCTATGTTTACATAGAGAGTCTGACCGAAATAACAATAACTTGGAAGTACTGGAGAACGCAATCGGGTTCCTTAGTTGATTAGAGCGTTAAAGTCGGATTTAACCACACCGAGGGCTTAATTAGGTGTTGTTTAGATATTCTAGAGTAGAATTGTGATCAACCATAGTGGAGACTACCCATTTTACATCAAGCGAGGTACCGACCTTCACTCTTTGTGACTTTCTAGAAAAGCTTTTAGAGTGTGTGTCACCGTACGTCAATTCCGGGTAGGAATGGTGAGCTACCCAACTTCGCACCACTTTCAGCACTACTTTTGATCTCTTGAGTGCTAATTCCGTCAATCATGAGGGTGACGTCTAAAGATGAAAACTCCTTCTAAATATCGATTTGCAGATTAGCATCACTCTCTCTCAATCGCAGTTCCATAGAAACACATCATCAAGAAGCGGAGCAACATCGAATATTTGAAGAAGGTTGATATAGTCCAAGGTTTACATACAACAAAGAAAAAGAGGATGAGAATTAATGAAGTTTATAAAATCAAGACAATACAAGTTGTGAAAAATTGAGTGATAAAATCCTTTGTCCATGGCATTAGTTGTTTCATTATTTTTATTTTTATGTAATTAAAAAAAAAAAAAAAAAAAAAAAAAATTCAAACAAAAATCAAAAAAAAAAAAAAAAAAAAATATATTGTAGTTTATTTTCTTAGTTTTGATACCACCATGGTAAAGAAGAATTTAAAAAGAAAAATCCAAACAACAAGGAATTTGAGTAGAAAAGTTAAAAATTGTCAAGTTTTGTGAAGTTTAGAAGTTCGTCATCAACATTTGAAGACCAAGACCGAAGATTGAAGACGTTTCTATGGTTCTTATGAGAGAGTGATATTAATTGCCGATCGGGTGAGAAGTGAGTGAGTACTCCCACCCCTTGCTAATGGTTGATTTCCTTTCTTAGAGATCATGAAAAAGATTCTTTTTGTCCACACTTCGTGGAGTCTCCAGTTATATTTCTAAGGTTATCCTTCTTACCTACAACGTGTGCAGTGGATTTCTCTCTTTATTCCCGCTCGCACACATGAGAGACTAAAAAGCGATCTTTTTGAGTGCAATTATCATAAAACCTAATGGTGAGGCAGAAGTTGGGACTTATGATCACAATCGAATCCGAATTCTTTCATATGGTATGGTTACTTCTCGCTCAAAGCACTTAAGGATGAGAATGCGTTCTTTAGTAGTTCTAACTTCTTGTTACTAGTATGCGTAAAACTCTATGTCCTCATAGCTTCTTGGAGGCTTGAGACTCTTTTACACTCTGAAGTTGGAGAAGGTTTTTGTGGGTACACCTCTGGTAAAACCCTCACGAGACTACAACTCGTCCACTAGGGACACCTAGGGGTTTAAAGGCTTAGTGCATACGCTAAATGCATTCGAGAGACTATGCGACAGGGTATAGTTAGGATTTCTTAATTTTGTTTCACTTGAGGACAAGTAAAATTCAGGTTTGGGGGTATTTGATGAGTGCCAAATATTGCATATTTATACACCTTTTATTGGCACTTTACTCATCTTTTGTGCTCATAAATCGATATTATCCCGCATTCTCGTATTTTCTTTGTTTTCAAGAATAAATATTTGTATTAATTAATTTTGTGTTTTTAGGTAATAAATAAAGCTCTGAGAAATTGAGGAGCCCAAAGAGCGAAGAATTGGAGTCGAGCATCTATGGAGCAGTAAAGCCAAAGCCCGCGCACGCAACGTGCTTGCAACCCAACAAGTAGCAACTCATCTACAAGACATGGGCTTGAGCTAGACCCGACCCGCGACCCGGATCCGAGCCCGTACACTCCAAGCCGTTGAGATCTCATCTTGGTGCATCCTACGCTCGCTGCCTCCCTACGCATCGACCCTTGATGTCTCCGCTCCACACCAGATCACCCCCGTTCATCCCGAGCCGTTCAGACCGTCCCCCCAAAGATCCAACGTCGCTGAGGCCTTCCCATCATCCGTCGCTGTCCTCGCTTCACATCGAAGCACCCTATATCTATACCACTCGAGCTAACCCTCATTTCTCCCTCACCTTTCTCTTTCTTCACCCACGATCTCTCGTAGAAAACCCTACCCAACCTTACCTCCACCTCCTTCTTCCCACGCCTATAGCGAGCTCCATCATCACATCCATCCCCTTCTTCTCGTCGCAACAACTCTGCCCGGCTCTACTTGACTTATCTCGGCCTTAGCTTCTCTGTACCTTAGAAGCTAGGTTAGAGATAAGTTAGACTTAGGGTTTTCCTCCAACCACCATACATGTTCGATTCGAGAGGCAAGACAAGGTCGACATCAGGTTTGGGTCAGAGTAGTGGTTAGTTAGGATTGTTTTTGTGAGTTATAAATTGGGTTTCTGATGTAAGAGAAAACTAGTCAGTTTTAGTTTCAATTTAGGGTTCTTAGTTTTAATTTGTAATTTTAATTTGAAGTCTGTTTTAGCATGTTTAGTATGGGCTAATTCTGTATTGCTAGGATTTACATGAAACCCTAGCTCTGTTCTGTGGTTCAACTTAATGTGAATTATTCTTGGCATGCTTTAATTGATAAGAAAGTTTCATTGTTAACATCTCAATGCCCTGCTCTCACAATGAATGTCATGCATCCATTGTAGTTAGGTTTACATTGTGTTGAGTGTGTTCACTCATATTTTGATTGCTAATGCTATCTCTTAGATTATTTGTACTTAACTAGACATCTAATGCTCCGAGTAGTACTCGAGTTGATACTTGAAACTTCAAATGGTGAAACCCCTTAGGTATATGATAGAGTTGACACACTATCCTTACCTCGCCTTAGGAACAAGAATATTCACTTTAGTTGAATTGCATAACTTGAAATAGTGGTGGATTGGCAATCCTAGTATCCTTCTTAATCATCTTTTATAGTTCATTTTGCCTCGGTCTCGCCTTTGCAACCTTCAATGCATCAGTAAAGACTATAAACAAAAGCTTTGTATCTCTGTCACGTCACCTGAATTCAGTCGAGAAGCTTAGAATAATCTAGCACACCCTAGTTCTCTGTGGAAAGACCTGTGCTTGCCACTGCCTTCAAGGCTCTGTGCACTTGCAGATTAAGACATAGGAAAAGCCTCTTTTAGCTCCTATCACCCATCGAGCATACTCCAGTAAATTCCTTATATCATCACATACCATAACGATGAATATGTGAATACTACTCAGCGAATAACCTAATGCAACGTGCTATTAGGTTTAGTCCTCCAAGAGCCTTAAGTTCTATGAATTAGACTAATCCATGAAATAGAAATACTACGAGTAAACTATTTAACATAGGTCAAGCTTTTACTTTCAATCACACAAAGGTTTTGAATACAATTGGTAATCACAATATGCTACCGTTGATGGTAGTTTTTAGCTTAGGGATAAAATCGTAAAACCGTACATCTAACATGACGTCACTGTAGGATCATAATATCGCAACGTACAAGACTCGCGGGATTAATAAACGACGGTACCGCGAGGGAGTCGCAGGAAACTAAAATAAATGACGCGATGGGAAATAACGACACACAAAATAGCTGAAAGACATGGAACTCCGGCGAGGGTTAAGAAGTGTCGCGAGATTGAATAGTTGTACATCGGGGCGACACTTCGCGAGACATTCCCAGAAAATAAAGGATAGCTTAGTCCGTCACCCACTATGTATTACCCTATATAAAGGGTCGAGTAAGTCCGTAAAAGGGGGATCTTTTGAGAATTGTTAGGCAAGTCATTAGGAGAGAGAAAGTTTAAGAGTCTTTTAACTTCTAAGTGTAATTCTATTTAGGTGTAAACACTTCATGAATTCAATCAATAAATGTTCTTGATCTTTCATCTTCTAATGGATTAATTAGGCAAAATCGAGTAAGGGGTGTAGTGTGGGAAATCCTGCTACTACATATGCGCTAGAAACAGGACTGCATTGCAAGAGATTGACGTAGAAATTGGAAGGAATTTGGATTAACAGAAAAAGATTTGGAAAAGATCCTCAAGAATTCATTGAAAAAGAAAAATGGCCGGAAGAAGAAATGTACAAGGGCAATCAACGGTTGTAAGAAGAAGTGGGAGACTTGTCGGAGAAAGGAGGAATGAAACAGAGAATCATCAAGGATGAATAGGAGAAATGATGGAGAAGATCAAAATCAGCCACCGAACTCTCCAAAGAGCAAACGCGGTTGAGGATTATGATAGAGTAAGTGTACATACTTGGAGATCTCGATTCTCAAGACGAGAGAGGAGAGGAGCGACGGTTATTGAACAATGGACAAGGAGGAGGAGAGCAAGAAATGAATGGAGAAATGAATCTAGGTAACGAAGAAATCGCAAAGATTAGAAAGATTGAGACAAACAATACATGAGGAGAGACGGCTAGAGGCAGAGGAACGAGCAAACTAACAAGACAGAATCATGAATTGAGGATGGAAAATATGAGGTTGCAAAATAGAGATCTAGAAGTAGCGTGAGATCAAGTTCAAGATCGAATGGAGGAGAAAGAAGGAGAGTTTTACCAAAATGAAAGCACCGATGAAGAAACACAAAATCCGAATATCGAGCATGGCGAGAGAAGAGAAGAAATAGAAGATCGTTATATTCCTCACCGAAAATCTTCAAAATGAGCGGAATAGGGAAAATCAAGGAAACATGCAACTCAAGAACCGAATGACCCAAATTACTGAAGGAGAAGTAATCTTGCATGGGAGAGAAGAACCGAGAAGAAACCGAGAGATCGAAGATGACATTGAGAGACACTACATTGAACAAGCGCTCTAGCTCGCGAGAGAGAAAGGCTAAGAGAAGAAATGGAAAATCAAGAGATGGAGGAGGCAATCCAGCGCAGAATAACCATGATAACCGCGAAAGAAGAAGGGAACAAAATCGTGCCAATAGAAATATTAATGAAGAATATGAGAGGCGCGGTGTGAGAGTTGAGAGACAGCCAAGAAGAGAGAACAACCGATATAATGGCGTGCGAATTGAAGAAATAAACGAAGAAGAGCGTCGCAGGAAAAAGAGAGAAGAAAATAACGAGCAAGAAGGTCAAAACAGGCACGAGCGAAGAAGGAGAGAAGCGAGCTAAAAGACCAAGAGAGTCAAATTCGAGGCAAATGAGAAAATCTTAAGAGAACTGGCTGAAATGAGAGGATTGTTGAACAATAGAAGGGAAGGAGGAAGGAAACAATTGGACGAAGCCATCGCGAAGCTGCGAAGAACCCCTTCACGCTAGAAGTACAGATGGGAGGAATACCTCCTAAGTGCAATCTCCCCGCATTAACAAACATCTTTGATGGAACAACTCGTGCGATACAAACATATCAAGGCCTATATGAGGTGTATGTTGCAATGGGAGAATCATGATGCTATCTTGTGTAAATATTTCGCGTCAAGCCTAATTGGAGAAGCACTAAAATGGTTTGAGGGTCTACCAAGGAACACAATCACATCATTTAATCATTTACAAGCCACATTCCTAGGAGCATACATAAGTAACAACTCTTCACGACCTGTGTATCGAAGATGTATTCGGATTGAAACAAAGGGTTGGCGAGAGCTTAAGGCAATTGACAATAAGATGGAGAACCATGTGTAGCGAAATGGCGGGACGGGTTGAGGAAAGATATCTCATCCTCTCATTTGTGAATGCTCTCTTCGCGACTAACTTGTTATACATTCAAATTTTTAGAGTCAAAAATACAATCACGATGGCGTAATCGAGAATTACAAGAAGAATATATCGCCTTAGAAGAAAGACAGAATGAAATGAATTCTTATCCGATCGCGAACACGAACTCGAATATATGAACGCAAGCTTGTTACCTCAGTTCATCAATACAGTGGCGAGCACTTCGCAAGGACAGCAAGCAGGGAAGGCTGATGAGAGACAGCGGAAGATAGTAGCTATGGGAAGCCATGACCAGGAGGAATTTGAACAAGAAAGAAACTACTATAACCGTAACAGCAATAATAAGATTCAGAGGCTAGACAATGTGCAAGAAACTTATGGTGGACGAAGGCAATATAACCATGGAGGCAGAGAAGCCGCAGAATAGTGTGGGAACCAATTAGGATGCCTCCACTGAATGCTAGTGTGGAAAAGATCTGGGAGGCTATACTCGTGATGGAAGAAGTACCAGCACCTTGGAACGCGGGGATGGAACCACCACCAGGCGACAGAAGTCATGAGTTTTGTTCTTACCATCGCTTCCATGGACATCAAACAAACGACTGCAGAAACGTAAAGAGAATTATTCTCAGAATGATTGATCAAGGGAAATTGAATCACTTTCTAAAAGGAGAAGAAAAAGGCCAGACATTACCACCACCACCAGATAAATGCACAAATGTGTAACGAAAGGAAAGGAAACATTTGTGATAGAAATCGAACGAAAGCCAAAAATTTGAATTGCAACTCTATCGTCCACTCTTATCGCACAATCGAAGATTTTCATGACAATGTGCTCGTAGAGTCTTCATGAGAGATGCCGATGATAAAGAAATAATGAGCACAGCGAGAACTGCGCTTGATTAGAAAAGTGGCAGGCAAGACTATTTTTTTCTCTGCAGATGAAGTGCCAAAAGGAAGAGAAACACATGATAGCCCGTTGGTTGTGAAACTAGAGATTAACCCGAAACCAGTTGATGGAGAAGATGATGAGGCGGAAGCTTTGTCTGGCGATCAACCGAATCTTAATCGACACCGAAGTTCGGTGAATATTCTCTTCTACCATACTTACAAGACGATGGGAGGAAAAGATGAGGATTTGATCCCTCTACATACAAAATATATGGCTTTAATGGCACCGCAAACAAACCAAAGGGAGAGGTTCATATGAGGATACCTCTACAAGGATTATCAACCGATATTTTATTTCGTGTGGTTGACGTGGAATCTCCATACAATGCGCTGATTGGGAGGCCATGGCTTCATGAAATCTTGGGAGTTGCGTCAACATATCATCAATGTATTAAATTCCCACATCCAAATGGCATTGGTGTTATACAGGGAAATTGGAAGGAGTCGCAACAATGTCATGAAGTAGATGTAGAAAGCTGCGAAGAAAGGAATGCCAAAAGAAAAGGTTGGAAACAACATGTGAGAGATGAGCAGAGAAAAGAAAAATTGATGGTGGATGCCATAGAAGTAAGGACTGAACATACCTCGCGAGGTGAGTGCCTAGAGACAGGCGAATATTATGGCAATAAAGAAGCAAAGGATATGAGGAGCAAAAGGCATAAGAAGTGAATAATCAACAAAAACATGAGAAAAAGTAGCAATTGAAGTAATGATGTGCGAGAATCTCGCAGCCAAGAGTATATGGGAATTCAATTAAGAAAGAAAATGAAAATCTGAGAATTGTGCTAATACTTTGCAAACAAGAATCAAAGCAAATAATGAAACATGAATGATTGAATGATTTAACAAATATGAATAAGTAAAAGAATGGGACGAACTTTTATGGCGTACACCCTAGTTCGCGAATAACATTTCGTAAGAGGCAAATGTAAGACCTAAAGTGCGTCATAATGGGGTATCTCTCGACATGGCTCGGGGGAAGGTTACACCGCTCCCGAAGCCTCGAGTCATGGAAATTTGGGGCCCATGAAAGCCTATCCAGGAAGAGGTACCTTGGATTCCCAACTATATATGTAGGTTATACCACAGGTTGGGCGACCGAGGGTCTCTTCTTAGGAGTCGGTGTATGCTCAAGGCGCCGGGGTACACGGTTGAGCGAGAGTGCCCGGGATGGATGAACCTACCCCCGGCCATTCTTGGCAAGTCTTGGCATGCGTTGCACTCGCCCGAAGAAAACTCCACTTAGGGTGCGGTCTCGTAACCATAAACCATATAGGTATAAGGGATAAGAGGTCACAAAACAACTGGTTGTTGTTAAGACCGGATGGGAGGAGCTAGTCTTGTATGGCCGATGTTTCGCCTCCTTGAAGGGGCAACCGGGGGAGATGATAAGGGCGACGCTCTCCATTAGGGGGTGTCAAAACAGACGCAAATGTCATGAGGCTTTGTTTTTCGCAAGGAGACTTAGGCTTGTCATATTTGTGCAATGATCCTGCAGAGGCAATAATACTAACGCGAGGGTAAGGCGAGATCAATGGGTCTTTACAAAGTGTACGGACGTCCTGCGATTTCGTCGCAAGACGGCAATGTCATGGGGCTTTATGTTCGCAAGGATATTTAGGCCTGTCATATTGTCGCAACTAAAACATCCTGCAGAGGTAAAAATACTTGGAAAATGATAAGGCAAGATCAAGGGGTCCTTACATACAAGTGTAAAGACGTCCTGCGATTTTGTCGCGATAAAAGGTGGTGGGAGGACCTCTAATTAGGGAGGTCTGACTTGGAAGACCACACATAAATGATAAGGCAAGGTCAATGGGCCATTGCATGAAAATGTAAAGGCGGCTTGCGACCTTGTCGCAACAAGAAAAAATAAAGTGAAGACAACCAAAAGCATGAGGCGACATTGTCGCAACGATACATTTTAAAAACAATGATGACAAATAAGTTCTTTCATCCGACGCTAAATAATGAGGCAAGTATGGGAATGGGGAAAGTGAAATATTGTTATTCATCTTCTGATGAAAGAGTTATACATCAATAATGTTAGCCGATTATATCACAAGGAAAAATCCAAGAAATACACTATAATAAGGATACAGAAATGTACAGATATTACAAGCAGAAAAAGAAAACAAAAAGAGTTATTTCTGTGGCGATTCTTCTTCTTCATCTGATTCTTCAGCCTGATTATTCTCATCGCGTAACCTTCTTCTTCGCCAACCTCGCTATCGAAACGTCCGAGACAAAGTGATTCTCGGAACCTTTTCAAGGAGACGGGGGATATGAATGCGAGAGGGATATTGTGATCCTTACAAACATACTCCATGCCTCCATTGCGAAAACGAAACGGCATCATTGTTAAAATTCTCCTTTGTTGTTAGAAATTGTTTCTTGATCTGGAATATCTATTCTCGAAGGAGAGATTCTTTGCGAAATGTTCTTTTTCGGTTTGAGTTCTTCAATTCTCATTGGAAAATTCCCGTGAGTTGTTCTTTTTCTCAGATTCAAGCTCTCTAATTCTAACCTGAAGCCTCTTCTCAGATTCTGCAAATAAGTAACAACAAGTTAATAATTTACAAGCAATATTACCAAAGTAAGAAGTAGTAAGGTGTAATAAATAACCTTCTCTATCAGATATCATATCTTTAATCAAGGAAGTATGCTCGGCGTGAAGACTAACATCAACACCTAGGTTATTCCTGGCATTATCTAAAACTTTCGCAGCCCATGCGAATTCATCGTCACTATTTATAACAAGGAGGGAACGAATTTGATCTTCTCGCTCACTAAGCATGGAATTCTCGCGGCGTTCATCCCGTTCAATTTGTAGTTCAAGGAGAGATTTTTGAAATGTTGCTAATGCCCGTGCACCATTGTTAGCAATCCGATCTTTATCATCTATAAGATCACTAATTTTCTTCCTCAAAATTTTGATTTCTTTATTTGACTCGAGAAACATTCGTTTAAATTGGTTGGCAAAGCACTTAAACCGAGATCTATGTTCAATTTCTAAAAGACGATATTTGGTCTGAAGTTCATTTAATGAAAGGGAGTTAATTTTGTTTGATGAACTACTTAAAGATGTGTTGAGGTGAGCGAGAAGAAGGTTATTATCCATAGGATCAGGAAATGTGTGGAGAAGAATAGCCTCATCGGAGAGATTATATACATCTGCGAAAGTAATAAATTAGGTAGCAATAAGCGACCGTTAAAATAAAAATAGTAAAAGGAGGTAAAATTTTATACCATAAAGTTGCTGATTAGCGTTTTGAAGAGTGGACACCTTATCCCTTTGGGAGTTAAGTTCGGTGTTTAATTTTTGAATTCTCTCGTCTTTATCGCGAGATGACGCAGCTTCGGTCTCTAATTCTTGAATCTTCTTGCTCAATTGCAAATTCTTCTTTTCAAGATTGTTGCGTCTTCTCTCAAGGTCTGAGGCAACTACAAAGGAAGATCTTCCAACCTATAAAAGAAGATAGAAAAATCATTAAAACATATATATACTTAAACAATTTAAAAGTTAGCAGGGAAGTATGACTATACACATACCAGAGACCCAAGTGCATTCAAAAGGTCAGGAGACACAACTCTAGAGACTCCATTGAATGAATTATTGCCTTCCAGTAAAGCAGCATTACATACGTTCGCGAGAGCCCCGCAAAGAGAAGCTAGAGGAGCATCTCCCATTCCTTGGAAACAGTCTGAGAAGATACTAGATAACTGATCCATGGAAGAACTGGTCGATGGAATCTTCTTGGCGAGAGAAGGATTCGAGTCATGGTCATCCTCGTCAGAGGATTCAGAGCTGGAGCTAAGGCGAGAAGAGGATTGAACCTTTCGCTTCTTAGTTAAGGGGGCAGAGGATTTACCCTTGCGAGTAACAGTTTTACCCTTACTTTTAATCTTCGCAGCAATAATTTCTTCAACTTCAACCTTCGCATACACGTAAAGATAAGAAACAGAGGCAACAATATTTTTTTAAATAAGAAGAAAGGAAGTGATTCTTACTTCACTCGTAAGCGATCGAAGCAATGACAGAGTATCCTCCGACGGATCCTTTTGTACCTTCTTTTCAACTCCGCTATCTCGAAAGATTTCACAAACTCAAGAATTATAGAAAGAAAGTTACGAAAGCCAAATCAAGTCGGAAACATACCTCTTTCTTCTTCAGGGCCATTTGAATTCCCAAGGATGATACCTGCGAGATTCAGCGGGAAGAACATGCGGGCCCGCGATATAAGGACCATTTAAAATCAAGGGTACAACCCACCATTTCTCATCTTTGGAGTGGCGAGAGTAGTATTATTACCGGGTGCCAATCAATATCCTGCATGAGCAATTTATCCTCGAAACATTATCCTTTTTCTTCAAGCGAACGCCCAGCAGATTTCGCATTCACCATAGTTATCACCGAGTAATTTTCAAAAAGTTTTCCACAGGTGTATTTCTGTGACTATTTCCAAGCCTCGCGAATTTGGGATTTCTCGACAGAGGTAGAGTATAAAGATCCTTTGCCCGCACCGCGGTTCGCGAACTCAAGCATCAGCGAATACAATCGCCACTTAATTGATAAATGACCCGAGAGAATTTTTCATGCGCCAAAATTTCATAAAATAAAGGCAACTCAGTGATTGTACAAGGGAATAGGAAGTCCCACAGAAGTCGACTCGAGCGAGACTATAATCTTTTGATCATCACATTGATGATCGTGAGAAAAGTTTTGCAGAAAAGAATGGAAGAAGGTTCTTGATCGGGAATGGTTGATGAGTAAAACCCTTCTCGAGCAACTTCGTTGAACTTCTTCAAAAGAAGTTTTGTATGCACGATCGATGGAAGCCATTTATCAAGATGGGAATGGGTGGAAGATTGGAGATTAAGATCAGCACTAGAAAGGATGAAGAAAAGATTTGCGGTGACGTGAGCGCAAATTGCGGAAGGAGAGAGTCAAAGAAAGGTTGCAGAGAGAAACTAAAGAATGAAAAAGAGGGGAAAAGAAAAATATATATAGGGAAAAAGATCCTCGAGAAAAACGAGGTCATTTAATGCGAAGAGACATGAATGGTCAAGAATAAGCGGTTGAAAGAGACGTGTCGAGAAAAGACATTAATAATCAAAATCCGTGTAAAAGTACAAAACTGAAACGGATAAAGATAAGCAGTCGCGGCAAGAATATTATAAAAACTTTTATGATACTCCTCCTCTCGCAGAGAAGTATGAGGAGTGATGGGAGACGATATCGTATATATCTCAAAGAAGCTTTTAACTTAAAAAGAATAGAGGCAAATACGTACTTTTCAAGTCCAAAAGATTCTTCGCTCGTTCCTTCATCAACCAAAATCAAAGATTGCTACCACAACACATTTTTCCTTAAAGATCGCTCTTCAAGCAATATTTAAGGAAAAAGAGGCAAGATGTAGGATCATAATATCGCAACGTACAAGACTCGCGTGGATTAATAAGCAGCCACGGCGAGGGAGTCGCAGAAACTAAAATAAATGACGCGATGGGAAATAACGACACACAAAATAATGAAAGACATGGAACTCCGGGCGAGGGTTAAGAAGTGTCGCGAGATTGAATAGTTGTACACGGCGACACTTCGCGAGACATTCCCTAGAAAATAAAGGATAGCTTAGTGTCACCCACTATGTATTACCCTATATAAAGGGTCGAGTAAGTCCGTAAAGGGGGATCTTTTTAGAATTGTTAGGCAAGTCATTAGAGAGAGAAAGTTTAAGAGTCTTTTAACTTCTAAGTGTAATTCTATTTCCCGGTGTAAACACTTCATGAATTCAATCAATAAATGTTCTTGATCTTTCATCTTCTAATGGATTAATTAGGCAAAATCGAGTAAGGGGTGTAGTGTGGGAAATCCTGCTACTACAGTCACTATGACCAATAGCGCATTTATTGAATCAATCGAGCGTATTTACGTAAGAATTACCTGTGGTACCTTTTTTTATACATGTGTCATATTCCACGATAGAACCCTTAGTATTAACTGACATCACCTCTGTATACACCTGACCCTAATTCTCCCACCGTGCCAATGGCAAACCATGCCAGCCATGTCTCTGAGCCAAGGCATGCCAACCATGCCAGCCGCACCACCATGCCAGCCATGCACGTCTACGTCAAGGCATGCCAACCATGCCAGCCCGCACCACCGTGCCAATGGCAAACCATGCCGGCCACGTCTCGCGCCAAGGCATGCCAACCATGCCGGCCCGCACCACCGTGCCAATGGGAAACCATGCCATGTCTGCGCTTAAGGCATGCCAACCATGCCTGACCACGTCTGCGCCAAGGCATGCCAACCATGCCGGCCACGTCTCTGCGCCAAGGCATGCCAACCATGCCAACCATCTCTCCGCGCCAAGGCATGCCAATCATGCCAGCCGCACCACTGTGCCAATGGCAAACTATGCCATCCACGTCTCTGCGGCAAGGCATGCCAACCATACCTGCCGCTCCGCCGTGCCAATGGCAAACCATGCCAACCACTTCTCACGCCAAAACGAAGGGTTGCAATAATCAACGGCTACCCTTCTCTTCGAGATACGAGATCTCGACCATGCAAGTTCGCCACCTAACACACGACAACTTGCGGCACAAGTCCAAACACCACGGTTGGCACCAAACCCTAGTTGGGCGCGCCTATACCATGCTGACCTCTCCTTCACATCATTGGCTGCCAAAACGAAGGGTTGCAACGATGAACGGACACCCTTCCATATAAGATACAGATCTTAGTCATCCAAAGTCACCCGGTGACACATGGAAACTTGGCCCAAAGCCAAAACACACGGTTTGCACCTAAACCCTAATTTGCCGCGCTTTACTCTTTGACAAAGCCATGACTCAACGATGGTCGCTAAAATTGAATGGTTGCAATAATCAATCGGCGACCCTTCTCTTTGAGATGCAGATCTCGACCATACAAGTTCGCCACATGACGCATGGCAACTTGCGGCCCAAAGCCAAAACACACGGTTTGCACCTAAACCCTAATTTGGCAACGCCTACTCTATGGCAAAGCCATGCTCAACTCCATTTGGATGCTAAAACGAAGGGTTGCAATAATCAACGGCTACCCTTCTCTTTGAGATGCAGATCTCGACCACACAAGTTCGCCACCCGACGCATGGAAACTTGCGGCCTAAAGCCAAAATACACGGTTTGCACCTAAACCCTAATTTGGTCGCGCCACTCTATACCAAAGCCATGCTCAACGTTGGTCGCTAAAAACAGAGGGTTTCAATAATCGACGACTATCTTTCCCTCCGAGATCTGAGATCTCGACCGTTCAAGTTCGCCACCTAACTTACGCCCAAAGCCAAAACATCACGGTTTGCATCTAAACCCCAAATTTGGCCATGCCTATTCTTTGGCAAAGCCATGTCGACTCTACCATGGCCAGCGGCATGCCACCGGCATGCCACCATGCCACACGTAACACCTTGCTACACGTTTTCCCATGAAAACACTCGAGACATATAACACATGTCACAAACGGGATGCTCATAAAGGGTATTGGTTTGGCGGTTTACGACGTGCGGCGTACACTCATTCCGTTACATGAAAGTGTTATAAGAATGAGTCGGTTAGTAAATACAAGGAATAATGGTGAAACGCTCCTTTCATTATGGAACATCAATTCAGGCGTTATCCATTTATCACCTCCTTCCACTTTACTCGGCCCGTTTCCATTTTCTACGAGACCCAGTACGCTATGTTACGACTTGTATAAATAGGTCTTACCTATTTCCACCAAACAACAAGTTTTGGTCAGAGCATACAACACTTAGAAACCACTTGCTAGCTTTTCCATCCATTAGCTTTCACTTTACGATACAAGTCAAGCAACTACTCTTCGAGAATCAACTATTCTGGTCTCAACACTTTCTTCGCTTCCCTCCCTAAAACCAACCCTTTTCCTTCACTTTGGACCGAAACAAGTCTCGAATGACCATTTCTTGGTTTAGGCCGGTTTATCTGTAGATTGATCTCTCGAATCTAAAGTACTCCCTTCAGTACATTGTTTAGGGTTTAGACTCAGTTTCTCACCCACTCACCCGAAATTACCGAAATCAGCAGAAACCGGTTTCACCCTCAAATAATTGGCGACCACAGCGGGAGATTGATCTTTCGGTTACAATATCAATTTCAATCTTTCAATCTCATCTTTCAATCCCAACTTCAACATGGTGGAACTCAGATCCGGATCAGCTGCGAGCCACGAGTACACTAACACGGAATCTGTCCATGGTGTTAACACTCCTTCTAGCGGCATCACTATGCCACCTACTGAGCACAACATCACTGAAAGCACTCTAAAGGTCATCAGGGCCAGAGCCGCTACCGCCTCTAATGCTTCTACGCAACCTGCCAATCCTAGCAACACCGAAAGCCCTCCTCCAGGTGTTACACCACCGATCACCAGGGACAGAGCTGCCGCTACCGCCCCTAATGCCTCGTCAAGCATGGCACCTCCGACCGCCACCAGGACTCTAGTTACCCCGCCAACAGGACGAGAAACCGTAGAGCCGAGAGGAGCCGAGCCCTATACCACCATCTCCGATTTGATGGAACGACGGGGAGGTCCTTGCTCGATCCCAAGGGACATGGTCTCAACTCAAAAGGAGTACTCATCTTTCTCAAGGCTCGACAGTAACGGCTACCTCAGAGTCACGCCCTCTAGGGCCGATGGGAAACACCTCCAACACTCCTGGCGCCGCACCTCGACGTAACGCATTGGCGTAGACGAGGGGATCCATGCTCGAACCCAGCATGAGAGAAGCCGGCCATCCAATTTTGTCACACGAGAGGATTTAGAAAAAACTTCTTGAGAATCGAGTTTTTAAAGCGATGAAATAGACATACATCAGCATCAACCTCCTTACCCACCCGAGATACAAAGAATTCCTCTTCCAAGAGGGTACTCTTCTCCTCAATTCACTCGTACGACGACACTGAAATGCACGAGAGCATATCTCTCGATTCCGGAGTCCCCGGGCGAACACGAATACAATCACGTTCTCCGTCCGAGGGAGTTTTGAAATCGCTCTTGGATGAGCATACACGTGGTACAGCACAAAGATCGCGCCAAAAAGATCCCCAACAGGGTTACATGGTTACGCGTTTCTGATAAATTCTTCTTCGTGTCCGAACAAGTTACCTTCTCGGACCTAGGGAGGATGTACCAACGAGACAACGAACATCCGAATGAGTTCATCAAGATATTGTGGTTCAAGCACTAGACTGTCATGACCCAAACGTGATCGAGCAACAATTGGTGAATTCCCGCATCAACGGTATGGCTCCAATTTACCCGCGCCTTGCTAGAAAACCTAGGTTTAGGACATTCTTCGAACTCCACGAAGGCGCCAAGCGATCACCACGACAAAGCACCATCATTATTAGAAAGGGCCGGACCAACCAGGGCGAAGACATGCGCGAAACTTCGGGAAGTAGACGTCTCTTCAACAAAGCTGCTGGCAAGCCCCTCCTCTGTGCGTGTGGTAGACGAGGGAGGAAAAAGGAAGGCCCCCGTTACGGACCAACAGCATAAACGCGAGGCGCCAGGATGACGAGCAGCTCCGCCACGAAGAGCCGCCGCTAAAGCTCCCATGCGTCGTCACGAAGCTGATGGAAGTGTCTTGGATTTTCCATTTCCCATTGAGGAGGTAATCGAACTCCTAGAGGCGTGGGTTCAAGATGATGTTATCGACTACCATCTCCAGGCACCCACCAAAAGCCGAGATGGCAAATCCCAAATATTGCCACTACCACAAATTTGTTCATCACCCAACCAATGATTGCAATAAACTAAAACTTATCTTTAAGGAAAAAAGTAGATGCAGGAGAACTGGTGGGAACGAGGGAGTACATAGAGATCCACTTCCAGGTGAGGAATTACTGGGGTCTCAGGGACTCAGACGCGAGACTATACAATCCATGATGCATCATGTATGCTAGATTCTCTACTTTTCCAAGGCGCAACACCAAGATATTTTCATGGCTCTCAATAATATCGTGTCGTGCAAACGAATTTTCCCTACCACGAAAACCGCGCAAAAAACCCAAGCGCTATCGGAAAACTATCTTGAAAAGCACTAACGGGGACTGCTGACCACGGCCTTCTAAGAGGCATTGAATTGACAACACACTAATCGACCTTTGACCTCTAACTTTCAACAGATTACTTTCAAGACTCTCGAAAGTTGCGAGAGTTTTGAAGCAAGAAGCTACCCATCTCCCGTCCGTGATCAAGAACTCGGAGGGGGAAGCCTTGAACGCGCACGACTATGTTAACCTCGAGATCAAGATAGGAGGGACCATGACGCATGGCAAGTATCATATTGTTAAAGAACTAGGATACGACATGATCTAGGGGCGCTCGTGGGTATCCGACAACAAAGAAAAACTGGGAACGTCTCCTCTGCCGATGTCGACACCCGACAGAATCTCCAACAAGCCGTCCAACCCACAGCCGCGTCAACAACTTATCGACGGAATTCGATCACCCGTGGAAAACCCGTTTGCACTGACTCATAGGGTCCAAACACAAGTAAGTCTGGTCGAACGATCTTCTCCATTACCGGTCATTCCTTCTCTTAGCCCGTCATGGGGACTCGAGACTATTGGCGGCATGGCCCAATGAAAAGATATGAATGGGGCAACGGCCATTCAAGTGCTTTGCCAAGGATCTCGGAAGCTGATTGATCGAAAATGACGAGACCAAGATTCAAGCGGCTGCACAACACCCGAACTCATTTGATTGGAGATATGGTAGTCAAAGCGACTTCGTTTCAAGTCGGAAGGTAACAGTGAAGATAGGCGGACCGATCTACCCAAAGGAAAAGAAGACGAGCCGTATCCGGTGGCGAGCGTCCTACAGGTGGATATTGCAATCTCATCAACACCCGACAAGCTGGAGGCGTGATAGTTCACTCGCGATGGCTCAAGCCTTTTAATACCTAAGGCGTCGTCTTATTTTCTCTTCCTCTTTTAGTAATTCCTCAGCCATTTCCCTTTCCACTTGATACTTGTATTTCCCGAGATGAATGCACCGCGTGCATTCTCCATTAGGTTTTCGTTTTTATTTAAAGCATACCTTTTCTTCCAAATGAGTCTTTCGAATATCGAAAAAAAAACGTACTAGAAGTACCTTATTCAATCGTTCGAAGCTCTGATGGGAATAATATACGAATATGGAAAGTCGAGCAACCTATTCTAATGGAAGATTTGGGTCTTTCGAAAAATAATCTTTATTCAAGGATGTGAAACCACAAACAGGATAATAATTGGCGAAACCCTAGCTTCGCCACAAATATGAAGAAGGTGAAAATGAGTTTGCGAAGCGTCAACTACGCAACAAGTAAAAACAATAACAACGGAAACTAGTCATCAAAAGCAGATACACGAGTTCCCAACTCCTCGGTGGATCCCCTTTCAACCACTTTCCCAAAGAATCTTTCGGGCAACAAAGGTTCCATCGAAGGCCGCATCGCAGTGAGTAGCCTCAACGTCCCGCCCCGGAAGACTCAACGTCCCACCCGGAAACCGTCTCAAGAAAGCAACAACATCCGTCTCCTTCCCGACGTTCGCTTCAATAATTGGCACAACATACGCCATCATGACTCCCGATGTCACCAACAATGCTTTCGGCGTCTACTCGAAAGTTGTTTCGGTTTCATCGAATGCGGCGTCGCCTTCCTCAGCAACCTTTCAAGGAGGATTTCTGATTCATCCACATCAGGAATCGAGGATTATGACGCCTTCTTGAACGAGAGAAGTTACGTGGGTTTTCCCCTAAAAATTTCACAAACTCGGTCTTCCGTCATTTCAACCGAGAAGTGAGACCGTTCGCCCAAGCACTTTGGGCTGTGAAGAAGTGTTGTTACACCGAAGCCTTTCAACGATGCTTGAGATGCTTCGTCACCTTCCCATTTCTCCTCCATGTTCACTTTGAAACTAAGAAGGTCCGAACACGCACCGCACTTCGCCTAGATAGGCAGGGAGGTATGTCCTAGAATAATTCCACCGGCTTCACGGAATAGATATTCAACTCTATCTAATGCCTCCTCATGAGAAGAAAACTGGTTTTCGCCGATTCAAAGTTCTTCTCCGAAGAGTTAGAGGTGCGGGCACATCACCGGGAAGATCTCATTATGCGCTACAAAAACCATAGAAGGGGAGTAAGTTTTCACCTTGTGTACACCAACAACTTACATCGGAAAGAAGACAAAATGGAAAACCAAAAAAAAAAAAAAACACGAAGATGATACACTGCGTAAAGGGACGGACACAATTTCAAAGCAATCTGTGTGAATGAATGGTTCAAGATCATCTCTTATATCTAGTAGAACGAAGAAGTCCCGAAAAGGAAAGCTCCTATTAGCCGCGAATTAAGGCGTGATATCGGGTTTTAATTAGAACTTATTCTACCAAAAAAATAAGGAAAAGTCTTATGCCCGGCCTGCGAAATAATTAGGGTTTGGTGAGAAAGCGTGGAGGAACGTGTTCGAGACACACTTGCCGCGTTGTTACCTCTCCGAGGCCAGCAACAAGGTTTGAAAGCGAGAATCGACAACGTAACACTTTTGGGATTTAGATAAGGAAAGGATTTCCTATTCGAGATAAGCATGGAAGAAGGCGGCCGGGCCGCGGTAACAAGCCTCATGGTATCAATAATCCGCGCCATGCCTCATCTCATGATAGCCCGCCCAGTCCACGCCGCACCACGCCGGCGTCAAGTCACGCACGAGCCTCACCGAGCCGAGCCGAGAGCCGGCGAGTGATAGGTGTAGAATACACCTAATTTACTATCTAGTAGTTTATGCTTTCTTTGCTATTTCTTTTGTAAATTATGTATTTTACGCTTGTTTTGAGTTTTATAGCTACTTTGGAGTCGCACGGAGGAAAAGAAGAAGAAATCACTCAATTTGAGCAAAAGGGTAAAATTATCATTTCACGAAGGAGGGAATACTATATGGAGCCCAGCCAAGGTTAAGGGGAGGTCAAAGAGGTGTCCCTTATCCAAAGAAGGGAGTGAAAATAGCACATTTTGGGTGTACTAATGGTGGGTGTCTGAATCCACACACACCCTAAACCCACACCCTAAACCCGTACCCGGATCCATACCCGCCCCATTTAACCTAAACCTAAAATCGAGAAAGGGTTTCTTTCTCTTATCAATCATTCTCTACACTTTGAAATGAAGAAGACCCTAGGCTGCTTCTTTGCTAATGATCGTCCGATTCGAGAAATCCGTGATTGATTCGTTGGATTCGAGATGTTGATATTGATCTTTCGAGGGTTAGATCGATCGAGAGAGATAAGGGTTCGATGCAAATGGGTGATGAATTGAGAGAACAGATCGATTGGAAGAAAGCACAGTTCAAAGGGGTGGGGGATGATGAAATTGAAGAAGATGGGTTCGATTTGGCGAATTTCAAGTAATGTTGATCGATTTGAATCATGAATGTGAAGTTGAAGGATGGGCTTGTTAGAAATGCGAGTCAATTGGATTAGGAATGATTTACGGGAGGCTACAATGGAAGTGAAGCAGAAGGAGTAATTATTGGCACTGATTTGAGCTCAAGATGAGGAAATAACAGGTGGAATTGATAATGCTAAGGCACTGTGAGATGGTGATGAGCCAGGTGCAGTTACAGATAGGGTTAGAAGCAAGGTTGCACGGTGGTTGTGAGGTGATTATGGCATGGAGTTACAAAGATGAGAAGAAGGTTTGTGGCACGAGCTAGAATGAGTATGTATGAGGAGCGGCAAAGTGATTCTTTGGTATGAGGATGGTTCGGTGTTGGCTTGGTGATGTCGAAGGAGTTTCGGGAGCAATGATGTGGTGGTGAAATGAAGGTTGGAGTTGTTGCAAGTAATGGCAAAGTGTGTGGTGGCGGGGAGATGGAGTCTTGCAGTGCACTTTTGGTTTTGTTACAAAGGCCAAGGCTCCGAGGCCGATATGGGCGAGTACATGGAGCTTTAGGTGTTGGCGAGAATTGACAGGAGTGTTGCGTTCTTTGTCGGAGTTTGGGGAGATGCGGTTATAGATGCAATGGAGGTGATGGTGCCCAGCTCTTGTTGTGCAGTGATGGTTGCTTCGAAGCCGAGGAATTCAGTGGTATTGATGCAATACAAAGAGAAGGAGGTGCGAGAATGTGGTGGAGCTTGCAAGACTTGGAGTTGGTTATGTTGCAGGTGGCTTGAACCCGGTGGAATTGAAGTGATGCTGGAGAGTATTGGCATTGGAATTGGTGACTGCAGTGTCTAAACAGCAGGATTGGCCAGTATTGATTGAGCTGCTGTTATGTGCTATATGGAAGTAAAAGCTGAAATGAACCTGGTGATATTGGTGAATGCAAGCTACTGGCTCGAGATGGAGGATATGTGAAGAGATGGCTTGTCTGTTGAGCAGGTTGAACTGAAGATGCAGTGAAGCTGTTGCAAATGGTGGTGAAGGGGTTCAAAGGAGAACAGAATTCACAGCCATCTTGGCTGTGAACTGCAAGGCAAGTGCAAAATTGCAGTGGCCTGGTCTGGACTGAGCTGGATCATTGACTCGTTTTGACTCAGCTTGTTGAAAGTTGGATCGTTGACTAACGGTTTGACTTTTGACCGTTATCTCTAACGGTGGGCGACGGAATCTTCCGTCGAATATTCTCTTGACGGAGAAATTTTGGTGGCCAAGGTGACTTATTAGGCCGGATTCCGCCACAATCCCGATTTCCGTGGCGAGCAAAAATTCCAATTTTCTATGGACTTTTTTCATATGTGTGAAGACTTGGGCTTGGAATTGGATGGAGAATTGGACTCAAATTTGGAAAGAGAAGGTGGAAGAGTTGAGAAAAGCTTGGAATTGGAAATTGAATTGCAAAAGGAAAAGGATTCTACTCCTTAGAAGATTTGGAGAATATTGAAGCCTATAAATAGAGAAGTTTTCTACAACTTCTACACACATCTCTACACACACAATACTTTTCTCTTCTTATTTCTTTGTGTGAACTTTTTAACATGAGTAGTTAATTTTATTGATTGAGGATGAATTCCTAGTTCTTAATATGATTTGAGTTTTTGTTTCAAATTCTATCTTGAAGTTTTTCACATAATTATCGTTTGTTTTTACTAATAGGAGTGATCTTAAAGACATTCATGATTGGTTGATAGATTGTTTGGAGTGCACGCTAAATTGATTTGTTAATTTGATCTAAAGCTAGTGAAAGTTAGGAGATAAGTAATCGTTTCTTGACTCTTTACATAAGTAGCAAACACGAGACCTTGCGGAGGGATTCCGTGGAGCAATTGTGTGTAGAAACAACGTTAGCAAGTAGACCTTGAGCTAAGAGTCTAACTACTAATATCAACCTAAGAAATTCACAAAACTTAATGCATGAGCCAAGTTACATCTAGGTTGAGCTAATTCTAGGTGGCTTGGTGATTAGAATCCGACGAGTCGAGAACTTCCGTGTCCGGTGATACAAGGGATTTAGGGGTTTAGCACTGAGCTAGCTGCTTTACCTACGGTTGGTGATAATTTGTGACTAATAACAAGTAGAATAGAACATAACTTGATTCATTGTTTCGTAACGAAGAAGGATTCCTTGATCTTGTCTCTCTTATTGCTTTCATCTTTCAACTTTCGATTTCAATTGCTTTGTTTATTTTTTCTTTTGCTTTTTACACCCCCTTTCGTGACAACTTTTACAACTAAGATCTCTTGCTCCTCGTGGGAACGAACTTGACTTCCATTATATTATTTTTAATTGGTGAAACATTGATTAATTTGATTGCACCTACGACACGCATCAAATTTTTTGCCATTGTCAGGGGAGTGACGGATGATTTTAGTTGTTTTTATTTTTTTTTGCTTTATTCTTGCTTTGTTGGATTCTATTCCGTATCTAACTTGGTTTTTGAATCTTATTTGGTCTTAGGTTTTCCATGTACGGTGGACAAGAGCAAGCATATTACAATAATCAATACGGTTTTCAACCTCAACATTATGACAACTTCCAACCATCCATAGGATACAATCAAAACCAATCTTTTGGCTATGATCAAATTCCTACGAGAACATTATGGATATTCTCATACATATCAACAACCTTATGACGGGTATGTAAGTGGACAATCACAAGGATGGGAGGATAGTTTTGTTTATGATCGAAATTCTCTAGTTTTGCGAGATAAGATGTTGGCCATGATTGGGGATCTTCAACAAAAGTTGCAAGAATCACTACAAGACCAGCAACCTTATGTTGGGAGGAACCACATCGAGAAATTCAAAGGAATTCGGAGAAAATATACGAACAAATTAACCAACCTTTAGAAACTTTTGATGACGCTAGTGTAGATTACTCAAGCCTTGATCTTAATAATGATCAATCACCTATTCAAAAGGAAGAGCTTGAGGAAGATGCATTTATTGCTTGGCAAAAATTTCTTAGGAAAGATGGGAGTCCGCGGAAGTGTATGAGTGTTCCGACAATGAGGAAGTTATTCAACTCCGGATCATAATAACGATCCTTCACCTATTCAAAAGGAGGAGATTGGGTGACTTACCTATTGTTGTAAACGGTGTAACACCCGCACAAGAAGATTTTACAATCTATACCGATGAGAATCATTTTAGTGAATGGCCCGATTCCGATGATGAGAATGTTGAAGAGATGATTATAGAGGATGAAACCACATTCATTGATTTTGTGGAAGACCCAATTGAACTTGCGAATGATTTTAATGATGCCGAGACTTTGGTTAAGGTAGAAAACGACGAGGAATGGTTGCAAGGTTTAATAGAGGACCACGATATACAAGAGGTAAGTAATTCACTTGAATTTTTAAGGATGAAGAGGACTCTATAATACAAGAAATTGTGCGAGGTTTGTCTAACCCTTTGCCTATTGATTCTTCTCCTTTACCTCTTATTGGTTTGAATGTATGTGCTTCGAAAGTATTTTTGGATGATTTTGTTTCTAGATATCCACCATTGGAAACACTTGATTCTAACACTATGCGGGTTTGCCAAGAGGAATACATGGAAGTTCCTGAATTCTATGTTCTTTATACACTTCCGAGTGTGGACGAGAATAAGTGTGGGGAAATTTCTATCGAGCGATAATTTCACTATTATTTTCTTGTGCTAATATTTGTATGGAGTTATTGTTTTCAAAACAGGTATTATGGGTGGATCCTCAAATTTTCAGATTGTTAGTATATGGGGAATGAATCTTGTAAGAGCTAAGTCAGGCCGTCGACTTTAAAACAAGCGCTTAATGGGAGGCAACCCATCGGTTTTGTATTTCTTATCCTTTTGCTTTTTGTTATTTTTTTTCTTGTTCCTTATCATGTTAAAATTTCCCACCTTGACTTTACTAGGAGGATTCAATTACATTGAGGACAATGTAAGGTTTAAGTGTGGGGGAGTGGTTAAGCATGTATTTAAAAAAAAAATTACAAAAAAATTTAAAAAAATTTAAAAAAATTTAAAAAAAATTAAACAAAAAAAAAAAAAAAAAGTTTTACATAAAAATTTCAACTTTTAAAGATTTTAGAGTCACTAGCATACTTCTAGGTATGTTTACATAGAGATTTTGACCGACATAATTGAACTTGGAAATGTTAGAGAATTACATTCGGATTTCTTGTTTGTTTGAGTGTTAAATAATGGATTTAATCATGCCGGTGATGCGAATTTGGTGCAGGGAGAAATGCGTTATTAGAGTTGCTGATCAATCATTAGTGGAGACTACCCGTACACATCATGTGAGGCACCGACCAGAAATTTTCCATCTACTAAAGAGCTTTCTTTTGAGTGTGTGTCACCATACGTTAATTCCGGGTAGAATGGTGAGCTACCCAACCTCCCACCAATAGAAGCACTACTCTTTGATCTCTTGAGTGCTAATTTTGTCAATCATGAGGGTGACGTCCATGGATGAAAGCTTCCTTCTTGTAGTTCGATTTGCGGTTAGCACCATTTCTCTCGCGACAACAACGGATCCATAGAAACACTCTCATCATCAACAAGAAGCGACATCAAAATCTACAAGGAAAGTTGGAAAAGTTTAAGGTTTACAAGCAACGGAACGAGAAAAAAGAGCAAATTTCAAATACAAGTAAAAGCAACATACAAAAGAGCGGATTTTTACATATATGTTGAAGACTTACACTACAATGAGGTAATTTTATATCCAAGTATGAAGACTTATTCATGAAAGCGAAGAAAATCAAAAGGTGAGAATTTTTGAAGTTTATGATTTCAAGACGATACAAGTTGTGAAGAATCAAGCGGTAAAATACTTCTCCCACGGCCATGGTTTATTTTGTATTTAATTTCTCTTGTTTCAAAAAAAAAAAAAAAAAAAAAAAAAAAAAAAAAAAAAAAAAAACATAAGAGAAATATTTGTTTTGTTAATAAGCCGTGGGGAAGGAAAATATATAAGGAAGTTTCAAGCGACAAGGATATTTAAGGTAAAAAGAGTTAAGAATTGTTAAGGATTTATGAAATTCAAGGGTTTATCATCAATAGTTGAAACCGAAGACGAACAAGGAGCGGAAGACGTTTCTATTGGATGCCGTGAGAGTGGTGTTATCATAATTGGCGATCGGATGTGAAGGTGAGTAAGTAATCTCATCCTCAGTAATATGGTTGATTTCCTTTCGTAGAGATGCATCGAGAAAAATGGTTTTCAAAATATTAAAAGATGTGGGTTTTTCAAAATATTTCGGAAGTTGTCCTTCCCACCATTCAACGTGTCGCAGAATTCTCTCTTCATTCCTCATTGCACACATGTGAGAACCATAAAAAAGCCGTCTTTTTGAGTGCAATTATCATAAAATCCTTTTTGGTGAGGCAGAAGTCGAGGCGAAATGCTTATTGATCGTTTCTCAAACACGCGTTCTCTCATTATGGTGTGGTTATTTCTCACTCAACATTTAAGAATGAAAATATGTTCTTTAGTATTTCTAACTTCTTATTACTAGCATGCGAAATTCTATGTCCTCATAACTCTTTGGATACTTGTGACGCTTGGAACGCTTTGAAGTTGTGAGTTTTTAGTTTGATTTGCTCGAGGACTAGCAAAGTCTAAGTGTGGGGGAATTTGATAGGTGTAGAATACACCTAATTTACTATCTAGTAGTTTATGCTTTCTTTGCTATTTCTTTTTGTAAATTATGTATTTTACGCTTGTTTTGAGTTTTATAGCTACTTTGGAGTCGCACGGAGAAAAGAAGAAGAAATCACTCAATTTGAGCAAAGGGTAAAATTATCATTTCACGAAGGAGGGAATACTATATGGAGCCCAGCCAAGGTTAAGGGAGGTCAAAGAGGTGTCCCTTATCCAAAAGAAGGGAGTGAAAATAGCACATTTTGGGTGTACTAATGGTGGGTGTCTGAATCCACACACACCCTAAACCCACACCCTAAACCCGTACCCGGATCCATACCCGCCCCATTTAACCTAAACCTAAAATCGAGAAAGGGTTTCTTTCTCTTATCAATCATTCTCTACACTGAAATGAAGAAGACCCTAGGCTTTCTTCTTTGTCTCCCGATTCGAGAAATCCGTGATTGATTCGTTGGATTCGAGATGTTGATATTGATCTCAGTAGATCGATCGAGAGAGATAAGGGTTCGATGCAAATGGGTGATGAATTGAGAGAACAGATCGATTGGAAGAAAGCACAACAGATGAAATTGAAGAAGATGGGTTGAGATTTGATGTTGATGTTGAGGAATCGATTGAATCATGTTGTAAGTTGAAGGATGGGCTTGTTCGAGAAATGCAATTGTTCAATTGGATTAGGAATGATTTCAAGATTGGCTACAATGGAAGTGGAAGGAAGAAGGAGTAATTATTGGCACTTGAGCTCAAGATGAGGAAATAACAGGTGGAATTGATAATGCTAAGGCACTGTGAGATGGTGATGAGCCAGGTGCAGTTACAGATAGGGTTAGAAGCAAGGTTGCAGCTGGTTGTGAGGTGATTATGGCCTGGAGTTACAAAGATGAGAAGAAGGCATGGGATGGTGAGCTAGAATGAGTATGTATGAGGAGCTTGACAAAGTGATTCTTTGGTATGAGGATGGTTCGGTGTTGGCTTGCGGTGATGTCGAAGGAGTTTCAGGAGCAATGATGTGGTGGTGAAATGAAGGTGGAGTTGTTGCAAGTAATGGCAAAGTGTGTGGTGGCGGGGAGATGGAGTCTTGCAAACTGCACTGGTTTTGTTACAAAGGCCAAGCCTGAGACTGATATGGCTGAGTACATGGAGCTTTAGGGGTTGGCGAGAATTGACAGGAGTGTTGTGTTGCTGTCAGAGTTTCAGGAGATGCAGTTATAGATGCAATGGAGGTGATGGTGCCCACTCTCTTGTTGTCGGGTGATGGTTGCTTCCAAGTCGAGGAATTACAGGTGTATTGATGCAATACAAGAGAAGGAGGTGCGAGAATGTGGTGGAGCTTGCAAGACTTGGAGTTGGTTATGTTGGGGTGGCTTGAACTGGTGGAATTGAAGTGATGCTGGAGAGTATTGGCATTGGAATTGGTGACTGCAGTGTCTAAACTGCAGGATTGGCCAGTATTGATTGAGCTGCTGTTATGTGCTATATGGAAGTAAAAACTGAAATGAACTCGGGGTGATATTGGTGAATGCAAGCTACGCTCGAGATGGAGGATATGTGAAGAGATGGCTTGTCTGTTGAGCGAGGTTGAATCGAAGATGCGGTGAAGTCATGTTGCAAATGGTGGTGAAGGGGTTCAAAGGAGAGCAGAATGCATGACCATCTTGGGTCGTGGAACTGCGCAAGGCAAGTGCAAAATTGCGGTGGCACTGGTCTCGGATCGAGCCGGATCATTGACTCGTTTGACTCGGCAGATTGACCCGAGTTGGATCGTTGACTAACAGTTTGACTTTTGACCGTTATCTCTAACGGTGGACTGACGGAATCTTCCGTCGAATATTCTCTTGACAGAGAAATTTTCAGGTGGCCGGCGGCGACTTATTCCGGCGGATTCCCACAATCCCGCTTTTCCCACGAGCAAAAATTCCAGAATTTTCTATGGACTTTTTTCATATGTGTGAAGACTTGGGCTTGGAATTGGATGGAGAATTGGACTCAAATTTGGAAAGAGAAGGTGGAAGAGTTGAGAAAAGCTTGGAATTGGAAATTGAATTGCAAAAGGAAAAGGATTCTACTCCTTAGAAGATTTGGAGAATATTGAAGCCTATAAAGAGAAGTTTTCTACAACTTCTACACACATCTCTACACACACAATACTTTTTCTTCTTATTTCTTTGTGTGAACTTTTTAACATGAGTAGTTAATTTTATTGATTGAGGATGAATTCCTAGTTCTTAATATGATTTGAGTTTTTGTTTCAAATTCTATCTTGAAGTTTTTCACATAATTATCGTTTGTTTTTACTAATAGGAGTGATCTTAAAGACATTCATGATTGGTTGATAGATTGTTTGGAGTGCACGCTAAATTGATTTGTTAATTTGATCTAAAGCTAGTGAAAGTTAGGAGATAAGTAATCGTTTCTTGACTCTTTACATAAGTAGCAAACACGAGACCTTGCGGAGGGATTCCGTGGAGAAATTGTGTGTAGAAACAACGTTAGCAAGTAGACCTTGAGCTAAGAGTCTAACTACTAATATCAACCTAAGAAATTCACAAAACTTAATGCATGAGCCAAGTTACATCTAGGTTGAGCTAATTCTAGGTGGCTTGGTGATTAGAATCCGGTAGTCGAGAACTTCCGTGTCCTAGGGTGATACAAGGGATTTAGGGGTTTAGCACCGAGCTAGTCTGCTTTACCTACGGTTGGTGATAATTTGTGACTAATAACAAGTAGAATAGAACATAACTTGATTCATTGTTTCGTAACGAAGAAGGATTCCTTGATCTTGTCTCTCTTATTGCTTTCATCTTTCAACTTTCGATTTCAATTGCTTTGTTTATTTTTTCTTTTGCTTTTTACACCCCCTTTCGTGACAACTTTTACAACTAAGATCTCTTGCTCCTCGTGGGAACGAACTTGACTTCCATTATATTATTTTTAATTGAGTGGAAACATTGATTAATTTGATTGCACCTACGACACGCATCACCGAGTCACGCCGGGTCAAGCCATGTCGCGTCACGCCTAACCAAGTCGCGCCCAAGCCAAGCCGCGCAATGCCCGCGACTCCATTCCAAGACGTGCAAATACCTGCGGCTCCCATCCCAAACCGACCAACTCGATAAGCCAGCGCCTCCACATTCCTTAACCCAGCCAAGATGACGCATGGCCAAACCAAGCCAACATCCTACGGCAATCACATCTACTATTTCACGGTCTAGCCAGTAACGACGCGAGCAGAATTCATGCAAGGTCGCCAACACAAGGATCACAAAATTCTGAACACTCTCTAAAAAGGTTAGACGAATCTTCCTAGTCATCTTTCATGACCCGTTGTTTCGATTTTGTCCTTGTCTGTCACCATCTTATGCTTACCTCACAACAACGCTCCTTTTCCGAGCTAAGCAGGGGACTTAATGTTGATGGTGGTTTTTAGCTTAGTGATAAAATCGTAAAACAGTATATCTGACATGACGTCACTATGACCAATAGCGCATTTATTGAATCAATCTGCGTATTTACGTAAGAATTACCAGGGTACCTTTTTTTTTATACATGTGGTCATGTTCCACGATAGAACCCTTAGTATTAACTGACATCACCTCTGTATACACCTAACCCTAATTCTCCCACCGTGCCAATGACAAACCATGCCAACCACGTCTCTGCGCCAAGGCATGCCAACCATGCCAGCCGCACCACCGTGCCAATGGAAAACCATGCCAGCCACGTCTGCGCGCCAAGGCATGCCAACCATGCCAGCCGCACCACCGTGCCAATGGAAAACCATGCCAGCCACGTCTCTGCACCAAGGCATGCCAACCATGCCACCGCACCATCGTGCCAATGGCAAACCATGCCAGCCACGTCTCTGCGCCAAGGCATGCCAACCATGACAGCAGCACCATCGTGCCAATGGCAAACCATGCCAGCCACGCCTCGCGCGCCAAGGCATGCCAACCATGCCATCCGCACCACCGTGCCAATGGCAAACCATGCCGCCCACGTCTCGCGCCAAGGCATGCCAACCATACCCGCCGCTCCACCGTGCCAATGGCAGACCATGCCAGCCACTTCTCCACGCCAAAACGAAAGGTTGCAATAATCAACGGCTACCATTATCTTCGAGATACAGACCTCGACCATCCAAGTTCGCCACCTAACGCACGGCAACTTGCAGCCCAAGGCCAAACACCACGGTTTGCACCAAACCCTAGTTTTGGTCGCGCCTATACCATGCCAGCCTCTCCTTCACATCATTGGCTGCCAAAACGAAGGGTTGCAACGATCAACTAGCCACCCTTCCATCTAAGATGCAGGTCATAGCCGTCCAAAGTCACCAGCCGACGCATGGCAACTTGCGGCCCAAAGCCAAAACACACGCTTTGCACCTAAACCCTAATTTGGCGATACACTTTGACAAGGCCATGACTCAACGCTGGCTACTACAAACGAAGGGTTGCAATAATCAACGGCTACCCTTCTCTCTTTGAGATGCAGATCTCGACCACATAAGTTCACCACCCGACACATGGCAACTTGCGTCCCAAAGCCAAAACACACGGTTTGCACCTAAACCCTAATTTGGCCGCGCCTATTTATGGAGCAGCCATGCTCAACGCTGGCTGCTACAAACGAAGGGTTGCAATAATCAACGACTACCCTTCTCTTTTAGATGCAGATATCGACCACACAAGTTCGCCACCTGACGCATGGCAACTTGCGGCCCAAAGCCAAAACACACGGTTTCCACCTAAACCCTAATTTGGCCGCGCCTACTCTATGGCAAAGCCATGCTCAACGCTGGCTGCTACAAACGAAGGGTCGCAATAATTAACGGTTACCCTTCTCTTTGAGATGCAGATCTCAACCTCACAAGTTCACCACCTGACGCATGGAAACTTGCGGCTCAAATCCAAAATACACGGTTTGCACCTAAACCCTAATTTGGCCGCGTATACACTTTGACAAGGCCATGACTCAACGCTGGCTACTACAAACGAAGGGTTGCAATAATTAACGGCTACCCTTCTCTTTGAGATGCAGATCTAGACCACATAAGTTCACCACCTGACACATGGCAACTTGCGTCCCAAAGCCAAAACACACGGTTTGCACCTAAACCCTAATTTGGCCGCGCCTACTCTATGGAAAAGCCATGCTCAACGCTGGCTGCTACAAACGAAGGGTTGCAATAATCAACGACTACCCTTATCTTTTAGATGCAGATATCGACCACACAAGTTCGCCACCGGCGCATGGCAACTTGCGCCCAAAGCCAAAACACACGGTTTCCACCTAAACCCTAATTTGGCCGCGCCTACTCTATGGCAAAGCCATGCTCAACGTCGGGCTCGCTACAAACGAAGGGTCACAATAATTAACGGTTACCCTTCTCTTTGAGATGCAGATCTCAACCTCACAAGTTCACCACCTGACGTATGGAAACTTGCGGCCCAAATCAAAATACACGGTTTGCACCTAAACCCTAATTTGGCCGCGCCTACTCTATGGAAAAGCCATGCTCAACGCTGGCTGCTACAAACGAAGGGTTGCAATAATCAATGGCTACCCTTCTATTTGAGATGCATATCTCGACCATACAAGTTCGCCACTTGACGCATGGCAACTTGCGGCCCAAAGCCAAAACACACAGTTTGCACCTAAACCCTAATTTGGCCGCGCCTACTCTATGGCAAAGCCATGCTCAACGTTGGATGCTATAAATGAAGGGTTGCAATAATCAACGGATACCCTTATCTTTGAGGTGCATATCTCGACCACACAAGTTCGTCACCTGACGCATGGCAACTTGCGGCCCAAAGACAAAACACACGGTTTGCACCTAAACCCTAATTTGGCCGCGCCTACTCTATGGAAAAGCCATGCTCAACGTTGGATGCTATAAATGAAGGGTTGCAATAATCAACGGATACCCTTATCTTTGAGGTGCATATCTCGACCACACAAGTTCGTCACCTGACGCATGGCAACTTGCGGCCCAAAGACAAAACACACGGTTTGCACCTAAACCCTAATTTGGCCGCGCCTACTCTATGGAAAAGCCATGCTCAATGCTGGATGCTACAAACGAAGGGTTGCAATAATCAACGGATACTCTTCTCTTTGATATGCAGATCTCGACCACATAATTTCCCCACCTGACGCATGACAACTTGCTGCCCAAAGCCAAAACACACGGTTTGCACCTAACCCTAATTTGGCAGCGCCTACTCAAAGCCATGCTCAACGCTGGCTGCTACAAAGTTAGGGTTGCAATAATCAAAGGTTATGCTTCTCTTTGAAATGCAGATCTCGACCACACAAGTTCGCCACCTGACGCATGGAAATTTGCGTACCAAAGCCAAAACACACGGTTTGCACCTAAACCCTAATTTGGCCGCGCCTACTCTATGGCAAAGCCATGCTCAACGCTGGATGCTCCATACGTAGGGTTGCAATAATAAACGGCTACCCTTCTCTTTGAGATGCAGATCTCAACCACATAAGTTCGCCACCTGACGCATGGCAACTTGCGGCCCAAAGCCAAAACACACGGTTTGCACCGAAACCCTAATTTGGCCGCGCCTACTCTATGGCAAAGCCATGATCAACGCTGGCTGCTATAAACGAAGGGTTGCAATAATCAACGGCTACCCTTCTCTTTGAGATGCAGATCTCGACCACACAAGTTCGCCACCTGACGCATGGCAACTTGCGGCCCAAAGCCAAAACACACGGTTTGCACCTAAACCCTAATTTGGCCGTGCCTACTCTATGGAAAAGCCATGCTCAACGCTGGCTGCTAAAACGAAGGGTTGGAATAATCAACGACTACCCTTCTCTTTGAGATGCAGATCTCGACCACACAAGTTCGCCACCTTACGCATGGCATATTGCGTCCCAAAGCCAAAACACACGGTTTGCACCTAAACCCTAATTTGGCTGTGCCCACTCTATGCCAAAGCCATGCTCAACGTTGGCTGCTAAAATGGAGGGTTACAATAATCAACGTCTATCATTTCCTATGAGATACGGATCTCGACCGTTCAAGTTCGCCACCTAACTTACGGCCCAAAGCCAAAACATCATGGTTTGCATATAAACCCCAAATTTGGCCGCGCCTATTCTTTGGAAAAGCTATGTCGACTCTACCATGGCCACTGGCATGCCACCATGCCATACGTAACACCTTGCTACACGTTTTCCCATGAAATCACTCGAGAAATCTAACTCATGTCACAAACTGGGGGATGCTCATAAAGGGTATTGGTTTGGTGGTTTACAGCGTGCGGCGTACACTACGCCCGTTACATGAAAGTGTCATAAGAATGAGTTGGTTAGTAAGTATAGAAGGAATAATGGTGAAACGCTCCTTTCATTATGGAACATCAATTCCAGGCGTTACCCATTTATCACCTCCTTCCACTTTACTCAGCCGTTTTCATTTTCTACGAGACTAGAGTACGCTATGTTACAACTTGTATAAATAGGTCTTACCTATTTCCACCAAACAACAAGTTTTGGTCAGAGCAGCATACAATACTCGAAACCACTTGCTAGCTTTCCCATCTCGTTAGCTTTCACTTTCTCGATACAAGTCAAACAACTACTCTTCCGTAATCAACTATTCGGGTCTCAACACTTTCTTCGCTTCCCTCCCTAAAATCAACCCTCCTCCTTGACTTTGTCAGGATCAAGCAAGTCCTGGGAACAGCCATTTCTTTGTTTAGGCTCGGTGTTTGAGGGTGAAAACGGTTCTAGTTTGATTTCGGTAATTTCGCGTGAGTGGGTGAGAAATGAGTCTAAACCCTAAATAATGTACTGCAAGGGAGTACTTTAGATTCTAGAGATCAATCTGTACAAATCCGGCCTAAACCAAGAAATGGTCATTCCAGACTTGCTTCGGTTACAAAGTGAAGGAGAAGGGTTGGTTTTAGGGAGGGAAGCGAAGAAAGTGTTGAGACCGTAATAGTTGATTCGGAAGAGTAGTTGTTTGACTTGTATCGTAAAGTGAAAGCTAACGGATGAGAAAGCTAGAAAGTGATTTCCGAGTGTTGTATGCTCTGACCCAAAACTTGTTGTTTGGTGGAAATAGGTAAGACCTATTTATGCAAGTCGTAACATAACGTACCGGTCTCGTAGAAAATGGAAACGGCCGAGTAAAGTGGAAGGAGGTGATAAATGGGTAACGCCCGGAATTGATGTTCCATAATGAAAGGAGCGTTTCACCATTATTCCTTGTATTTACTAACCGACTCATTCTTATGACACTTTCATGTAACGGGCGTAGTGTACGCCGCACGCTGTAAACCGCCAAACTAATACCCTTTAGGAGCATCCCCCAGTTTGTGACATGTGTTAGATATCTCGAGTGTTTTCATGGGAAAACGTATAGCAAGGTGTTACGTGTGGCATGGTGGCATGCCAGAAGCCATGCTAGAGTCGACATGGCTTAGCAAAAGAATAGGCGCGGCCAAATTTGGAGTTTAGATGCAAACCGTGATGTTTTGGCTTTGGGCCGTAAGTTATGTGGTAGGCTTACAAAGATGCCTACGACTATGTCTACTGCAAGTGCACAGGCCTATTGGAGGCAAGGGCAAGCACAGGTCGATCCCACGGAGAAATGGGGTGCTGTAGAGTTGATCAAGAGCTTCCTAACTGATTTCTAACAAGTATCACAAATATTTGGGTTGTCGATACGACTAAATTGGAGTTGTGACTCTAACTAAGGCAACAATTGAACAAAAGAAGTTGTAAACCGTTGATTGAGGCACAGGGTGATCGATTCCACCACCGATCTTATGCTAAGGCAATGTAACCTAAGCTTTGTTCTTGTGCCTTCCCTTGAAGGTCTAAAATGGATGTTTGTTAACCGATTTTGCTAACTAACCCCTAGTATGAATTTGTCTTCTTACAAAAGATACTCATCACATGTGCTCATAAGCTTCCTCAATCACTTACTAATCCTAGCATAATATAATTCAAAGAAAAACACAACCAAGGATAAACATGCTTGATGGAAGAATCGGGGTTTCATTAACACCCCCGAAAATTAAATTAGAACATTACAAAGACAATATAACACAAATAAAACTAAGTTGGTGCTCTGCTAGCCCAGCAGAACCTTTTAACATCCACAGACTCTTCCTATTTATACATGCAACTCAAAACCCTAATTCTCCTCAAAACAGAAATTAAAAACAAACCCAATCGCCCATACTCGAATCGCTTGTCCCCTCTCATGCATTCGCCTCCGCAACTCCATTACTTTGATTTTCCTCCTCATCTGTGAAAACCTAACCCTAATTCTTTCTATCTCTCACTTAGCTTCTAGGGAAGAAGCTACGAGTGAGATAGAGAGCAAGTAGGGGGTGAAGGTAGTGCGGATGTTGTTGTTGGTGGCTGTGGAAGGTGGCTCTGGGAAGTTTGGTTGGGAGAAGAAGGGAGGAGGTACGGTGGAGCTCTGGTGTTGTCGGGAGAGAAGAAAGAGAAGATGAAGGAGAAATGAGGTGATGGTCGATGGATAAGGGTGTGGGAGGTTTTGCTGTGGAGCGGTACAACGAGAGACGATGTGAGGGGTGCAGCAGAGCGTCGGATGCGGCAAGGCGAGATCCGAACGGCTCGGGAGAATCAGCTGTTTTGGTGTTGAGCGGGAGCATCGAGTGTTGATAGGAAGGACGGAGCGACCGTTGGATGCATAAGATGGAGATCTCAACGGCTTAGGGTGATGTGAGCCGATGCGTTGGTAGGCTTGGTAAGGTGGTTTATGTTTTAGCCTACTTGTGATACTGCAAGTGCACAGTGTCTATTGGAGACATGGGCAAGCACAGGTCGATCCACGTGGAAATGGGGTCTTTGTAGAAGTGATCTAAGGCTTATTCTCACCGATTTCTAGTGAAGTGACAGAGTTGTATGAGTCGTGATGTCGATACGACCGAGTTGAAGGTTACAAAACTAAAAGCAAAATGAAATATAAGTATTGAAATTGCAGGCACTAGGATTATCAAATCCACCACTAGTTCAGGTTATGGGAGTCAACTAATTTGAGTGTTCTTGTTCCTATGTGAGATAAGGATAATGTGTCAAGTTTATCACTTATCTAAGGAGTTTCACCAAGTGAGACTTCAATTATCGATTAAAGATACTACTTGAGCATTAGTTGTCTAGTTAAGCACAACTAATCAAAGAGTTAGCACTAAAGGTTAAAGCATGAGCTGAAACACACCCAACACAGTGTTATCCTAACTACAATGGATACATGGCATTCATTGTGAGAGCAAAGCATTGAGGTGTTATAATTTAACTTCTCTTATACCTTAAGCATGCAAAAACAATTCAAATAAAGTTGAACAACAGAATACAAAACTAGGGTTTCATTTTAATCCTAGCAAATTAATTTAGAACATCATAAGAAACAATAAAACACAAATTAACTCTAAATTGGTGCTCTGGCTAGCCCAGGCATAAGGTTTTTCACACACACACATCAAACCTATGTATACATGCAAAGAACTAAAACCCTAATTTACTTCAAAACAGTAAATTAAGAAATACCCTCTCACCCATACTCTCGAATCGTGGTCTCTTCTGTGAATTCGGCTCTGGCTTCATTACTCTGATTTTTCCCTCACTGTGCTAACCTAACCCTAACCTAATTCTTTCTATCTCTCACTTAGCTCCTAGGGAATAAGCTAAGAAAGAGCCAGAGAGCAATAGGAGGCGGAGACGGCGTTGTTGCGGCTGTTGTTGTCGCTGCTGATGGCTGAGGAAGGTGATGGCTCTGCACTGCCATGGTCGGGAGAGAAAGTGAGAGGTCTGTTCTGAGAGTGTCGGGTGAAGGGGAAAGAAGAGAATGAGATTAGGTTTTTGGTTCTATGGGTGAAGATATAGGGGTCTTCAGTGTGAGGCGGGGGCATCGATGTTTGATGAGGATGAATGAGCGAGCTTTGGATCTTGATGAATCCGATGCGTGACTCGATGCGACAGTAGGATGAAAATCTAACGGCCCGGAAGGAATGGGCTCGGATCCGGGTCGTGGGTCGGGTCTTGGATAGCTTGGGCCCATGTCTTGTAGATGGGTTGCTCCTTGTTGGGTTGCAACTGTTGCGCGCGCGGGCTTTGGCTTTTTGCTCCATAGACGCTTGTCTCCAATACTTTGCTCTTTTGGCTCCTCAGATTCTCCGAACTTTATTTATTACCTAAAAACACAAAATTAATTAGTACAAATATTTATTCTTGAAAAACAAAAGAAAATACGAGTAACTGGGATAATATCTCGATTTTCGAACACAAAAGATGAGCTAAATGCCAATAAATAGATGTAGAAATATGCAATATTTGGCACTCATCAAATACCCCCAAACCCGAATTTTACTTGTCCTCAAGTGAAACAGAAATTGGGAAATCCTAACTATACCACTGTCGCATTTGGTCTCTCGAATGCATTTAGCGTATGCACTAAGCCTTTAAACCCCTAGGTGTCCCTAGTAGATGAGTTGTAGTCTCGTGAGGGTTTACCGTGAGGTGTACCCACAAAACCTTCTCCAACTTCGTAGTGTAAAAGAGTCTCAAGCATCCAAGGAGCTATGAGGACATAGAGTTTCGCATGCTAGTAACACGAAGTTAGAACTACCAAAGAACGCATTCTCATCCTTAAGTGCCGAGCGAGAAGTAACCATACCATATGAAAGAATTCGGATTCGATTGTGATCATAAGCCTCGACTTTCGCCTCACTAATAGGGTTTTATGATAATTGCACTCAAAAAGACCGCTTTTTTAGTCTCTCATGTGTGCAGGCAGGAATAAAGAGAGAAATCCTACACACGTTGTAGGTAAGAAGGATAACCTTCCGAAATAATTTCTGGAGACTCCACAGAAGTGTGGACAAAAAGAATCTTTTTCTGATGATCTTTAAGAAAGGAAATCAACCATTAGCAAGGATGGGAGTACTCACTTACCTTCTCACCCGATCGGCAATTAATATCACTCTCTCAAAGCATTCATAGAAACGTCTTCAATCTTCTGTCTTCTGGCCTTCAACTCGTTTGATGATTTAACTTCCGAACTTTACAAAAACTTGACATTTTTTTTTTTTAATTTAATTTAATTTAATATGTAATATGATGATAACTAGACTCAGAAAAATAAACAACATTTTTTTTTTTTTACTTACATGAAAAGAAAATAACAATAAAACTCAATTTTTCACAAACTTCATTAATTCTCATCCTATTTTCTTTTCTTTTCTTTGTTGCACGTTAACCTGGACTATTTCAACTTTTCTTCAAATATTTGATGGTGCTCCGCTTGTCGACGATGATGTGTTTCTATGAATCTGTTGATTGAGAGGGAGAGAGTGATGTTAACTGCAAATCGGTATTTAGAAGAAGTTTTCATCTTTAAACGTCACCCTCATGATTGACTGGAATTAGCACTCAAGAGATCAAAAATAGTGCTGAAAGTGGTGCGAAGTTGGGTAGCTCACCATTCCTACTCCTAAGGAATTGACGACGGTGACACACACTCTAACAGCCTTTTCTAGAAAGTCACAAAGAGTGAAGGTGGGTACCTCGCTTGATGTAAAATGGGTAGTCTCCACTATGGGTGATCACAATTCTACTACCGAATATCTAAACAAAGACCTAATTCGCCCTCCGGTATGTTTAAATCCAACTTTAACGCTCTAATCAACTAAGAAACCCGATTGTGTTCTCCAAGACTTCTAAATTCTCGTTATTTCGGTCGACTCTCTATGTAAACATAGCTAGAAGCATGCTAGTGACTCTAAAATCTCTAAAAGTTGGAGGTTTTTATGCAAGTATTTACAAAGAGTTTTGATTATTTTTTTATTTTTTATTTTTTTATTTTTTTTTTTGAAATAAAAGACTAAAAACTCTATATGCAAATGTACCCCCAAACCTAACTCAAACATTGTCCTCAATGTTTCAACAGATAATAAAAAGTCACATACCATGAGAACTATGCTGATAAGAGAAAAGGGAAGAGATTAGGATGTCTACGGGAGCAAGGTTAGAGCTTCATTTGTCAAGGCTAGAATCCAACATTCTCGGTGGAGATCATATCGGATTAGCATAATATATGCGCAAGAAGACTCAACCGATTCAAGAAAGAAAATTTTAACAAGTCCCTCTTGGATTATATACAATGAAAATTCACCATACACCAACAATCTAAAGAGTTGAGGATCAACCCAAAAGACAATATGTACAAACATCAACAGCCTTACACAAATATAACATGAGAGTGCAGGAAAGATTGCATACGTGAACAAGTTACCCCCAAACCTAAACTTGTCAACAGATGTGTTCTTGAGCACAAAATCTTGCAATATTAAAGGTACATCATGCACTAGGTCTAACTCAAAATGAGTTTTTCTAAGAACAGGTAGACATACACATTCCAACTGTGGCTCCTTAAAAGTGTTATACTTTGATGCAAAATAGTCCAAGAGGACTTGGGAAGCACAAAGCTCTAGGCCTAATTAGGCATTTTCAGAAAAGTCGGTTTTGCAATTTTGTTACAAACTACACCTAGGTTTGGTGGAAGAGTTTCAATCTGTGCCTTAGGAGAGAGATTAGGTACATCTAAGTTGTTTTCATGTATAAGATCATTTGCACCATCACACACTTTCCTAAGGTCAGAAAAAGAAGGTAAATCATGTTCACCTGCATAGAACAATTCATCAATCTCCGTGTCATAATCATCATTATCCAGAATTTCACTCTCATGCATAAGATCATGCTGTAACCTAGGCATGGAATCAGACACATCAATTTCATGCATTGAATTATCTGTGTCAACAAAAGTCTTAGCATTCCCCGATTACAAACAGTGATATAACATGCTCACTTTCACGTAACAATTACATTGTGCCCCAATTCAAGCATCACAAGTATGAATATTAGAAGAAGCATCATTCATAGGGTTCACAGAAGAGAAGCTAAATGTCTCTGAACCTAAAGATTCCATTACATTTTCTAAGTACACATGCTCTTCATATTCATCATCATCATCATAATAACACTGCATTTCCCTATTCAAAATTGTAGCATTTTTAGTGCACTCATCTACCTCTAGATTAGGTTCATATTTAGTTGCATGAGTAGGACTAGAAACACTATTTTCAAAATTATCAGGAATAACAAACATCCTATCATAAACTTCTTTCCAATCTTTATTTTGTACCTCAATCAGGTTCATTTGAAGAATCATGTGAGATGTTCAAGTGAAGGGGAGTCTTCACTAGTGGGTATGCATGTTTCATATGAAGGATCATTACATGGTTGTGCACATGGTTCACTAGAGAAGGGATGATCATGCATTTTCCATCCAAGTATATCATTGTTTTGCTCTATGAGCTCTTCCATTAGTGATTGCATACAAGGAGTTGGGGGAGTATAGAATTGTTCATCTCCCCACTGTGGTTGGTGATACATGTGTGAAGAATGACTAGGGTATGTGAAGTCAAGGTCAGGGCCCTGAGAAGGCTCATAATATTCCCTAAAATCATCATGGACTGTGGGGAGTTCATACTGTGAGGCATGCCCGTAAGCAAGTTCTCTGATGGATTTGTTTTCATCCCCAGTTGCAGACCAAAATCCTGACATGATCTAGCAACTCAATGTGAATTCAAAAAGACGCAGCCATAGCTTAGCACATATCAAGCATGTTAACAATCAACACAGAAAAGCAAGAACACACTAATTCCAAATGCAAGCCCAAAAGATTGCTTTTTGTTGATGTAAGGCCCAGCTGATTATGTGGGTTCCAACCCAATTGTTGGCACAGCCCAGGTCAAGTGCGGCCCAGGTTATAATGCAAGCCTAGTGCACAGTGGGCTTTAGTTTGGTTTATGTGGGCTTAGTTTGGTTTATGCAGAGCCCAGGTTGTGTGCAGTTTTGTTGCACAATGGGTCTCAACCCAGGTAATGTAAGGCCCAGGTTATGTGCAGTTTGCACAGCCCAGTTTATGTGGGAGGCCTAGTGGGTGTGGGTTCCAGCCCAGTTGTAAAACACAATTCACAACAAAAATCATACACAAATTCTAGCACACAGGGTGCTTTGGCGAGTGCAAGAGCATAGGAAAAACAAAAATTGTGTAAAATGCACAAGGCAGCTCATGCAACAAAGACAGCTCATCACAAGTCACAAGCACAAACCAAAGCTATGTGTTTGGTTGTGTGCATAGATAATACAAAGACAGGTCTGTTTAGCAGAAAGGCAAGAAACTACAAAAAATTGTATGAGGTGCTCAAGGTGCAAGATATGCACGTGTTTTGTGTGTGGCATACAAATGAAATGCTAATGCAACTCAGTCGCTCAACAATCACTCAAATAGCTCAGTGGTCATGCATGATCACAGATGTTGTTACACGGATGTAATCGGTTAGCAGATGCAAAAGTAAATGAACAATGCAACAGCATGACTAATATTCGCGAGACCACAAAGTGTCAACGTGGTCGGTTGACCTCTCTGTTCTGAGAGATGTTTGCACAACAAATTGCGAAGGCAGATGCACTGAGCACGGGAGAGCTCAAGATTTCAAAGCAGGTTTGCACAACGAGTAATTACACCACTTTGCACAGGGAACGAGCATGCAAGGGGTTTGGCAAACACAATTTTCAACGGTTATGTACCAAAAAGGTAAGGTAGATGGCTCAACAGTTCAACACTGATCACACAAGGGTGTAGATAGCTTTAGTTGATCGAGTTATAGTATGCAAGGGGTCAGGCAACAAACTTGGCTCAACAGGTTGATGATGCTACAACAGATGACAAAGTCAAGACTTACACCAATTTGGCAAGCCACGTAAAGTGTGAACTGCTCTATTGAGTATCATCGAAATCACCAAGCAAAGCAAAGAATAGGTCGAGATGGGTCAATTGGTTCAATTGACGTCAACTATCTCATTGATATCAAGTGAACTTGGCTAAAAATGCAATGCGGGTGGTTATGCAAGGTTCACTGGTCACAGATGCAACAGCTTGAACAAAGTACAGGCGTTGAAAACACACAGTTTGCGAAGCACGGTTTGATGTTTGCGAGGCCGGTTGACGTGGTTTCAATAGGCTTGCAGCTTAACAGATCAAGGTATGCAAAGGTACACGGCAATTGTGTCAACTCACTCAGTTGACTTCACTTGGGTTTTTTAACTTGGGCTATCCAAGTAGCAGCTCACACTCAACGGCTTCAGTGGGTGGAGTTAAGCTCATGGCGGATGAAACTAAGGGTTATAGTACAAGACACAGTGATGATTGCTTAGTAAGTTAGCTAGTGCATCATGAAAGCATGGATTTGTGTATGGAGCACATTTAGCAAAGTAGCTGGTTTATCAAGCATTCACTAGCAACTTATTCACTTAATCAGTCCATAGTTATGCACAGCTTAGCTATATGTTGCACATCAATTAGTTAAAGAAGCAAGGATTCTATTGGGATTTCACTGATAGAATATTCACCAGGGCAGTATTCTGCTAGTTTCACCAATCATGCAATGCACACAGATCATTCATGCAGGTATAGATTATAACAGGATTTGAGAATGACCAACCGGTTTAAGCCACCATGGCTGTGTTGTTCTGCTCCTTGCCTTCCTTCCTTTGGCTTTTGCAGCAGAGGTTATGGGTACCTGCTTTCTCAGAGAAGATTTTTAGTACACAAAAATTGTGGATACACAGGAAGTATGAAATCGCTTCTACTAATCGAGCTTGAAGTATTTTGTTGTAGACAAACCAAAAAGTGTGCGCAAACAAAATCACACGTATTGCATGAGATGGACAAGATGACGAGAAACTTTACACTGCCAGCCTAACTAGTATTGCCACGCTTGGTGCTACGACTATTGATAAATAATCGACTTTCAGCTGAAGATTAATGGTGCGAAAAAAATGAAGTACTATGCAAGCGACACGGAAAAATTTAGTTCTCAGATTGGCTAACACAACCAAAGGTTGAGTGATCTAAAAGGGGGTGTCATAATGCTGCTGAGATATGGAAAACTCAGGCTTTGAAGTGTCAAGCTTAAGTGCAGTGACAGAATCCAAGACTTGTGGTTAAACCATATGTTGAGGTAAACAACATAAGTATCAACAAGGTGACAAAAAAGGTTAACACTACAATAGTAACCTTAGTGATGATATGTATAGATGAGTATGACCAATTTGGAAAGCCTAGAGAATTAACTAATGTTCCAACTAAGCTTCAGATGTTGACAAGATAATTACCCTCAAGTGACACTACTAGGCAAAGATGCGAGCTTGTGGGTGTGTGTTACATATGACTTAAACAAGAACAAACAGAAGATTAATGATTTACCAACAACAATGCAATAACATAATGCACTAAAGGATGCAATACAAGATGCAAGAATGTAAAGGATGCAAGAAAAAGAAAAACTCAGCTAAGTTATACTAATCTGGAGGCAATGTAAATTGCGAAAGCTACAAAATGCAAAAGAAAAACATGGACTAACTAAGCTACCAAGCTCACGGGTTGTAAAGCAAAACTAAAATGCAAAGTTACACGGATGGATGGTTAACAACAAAGTTACACTAAGAAAGACTAAAAACAAAAAATTCAAGGCAAATATATACAGAAGAGACTGAAATTTAGTGAAGCAAGACAAAAATCAACACAGCACACGCCAAGTCCCCGGCAGCGGCGCCAAAAACTTGGTAGGCTTGGTAAGGTGGTTTATGTTTTAGCCTACTCGTGATACTGCAAGTGCACAATGTCTATTGGAGACATGGGCAAGCACAGGTCGATCCACAGGGAAATGGGGTGCTGTAGAAGTGATCTAAGGCTTATTCTCACTGATTTCTAGTGAAGTGACAAGAGTTGTATGAGCCGTGATGTCGATACGAACGAGTTGAAGGTTACAAAACTAAAAGCAAAATGAAATATAAGTATTGAAATTGCAGGCACTAGGATTATCAAATCCACCACTAGTTCAAAGTTATGGGATTCAACTAATTTGAGTGTTCTTGTTCCTATGACAGATATAAGGATAATGTGTCAAGTTTATCACTTATCTAAGGAGTTTCACCAAGTGAGGCTTCAATTATCGCCTAAAGATACTACTTCGCAGCATTAGTTGTCTAGTTAAGCACAACTAATCAAAGAGTTAGCACTAAAGGTTAAAGCATGAGCTGAAACACACCCAACACAAGTGTTATCCTAACTACAATGGATACATGGCATCTCATTGTGAAAAAAGCATTGAGGTGTTAGAATTGAACTTCTCTTATACCTTAATCATGCAAAAACAATTCAAATAAAGTTGAACAAAAGAACACAAAACTAGGGTTTCATTTTAATCCTAGCAAATTAATTTAGAACATCATAAGAAACAATAAAACACAAATTAACTCTAAATTGGTGCTCTGGCTAGCCCATGCATAAGGTTTTTCACACACACACATCAAACCTATTTATACATGCAAAGAACTAAAAACCCTAATTTACTTCAAAACAGTAAATTAAGAAATGCCCTCTCACCCATACTCTCCGAATCAAGTGGTCTCTTCTCGTGAATTCGCCCGCTTCATTACTCGATTTTTCCCTCACCGTGCTAACCTAACCCTAACCTAATTCTTTCTATCTCTCACTTAGCTCCTAGGAAGAAGCTAAGAAAGAGCTAGAGAGCAATATGAGGCTGAGACGGCGTTGTTGCGCCGTATTGTTGTCGCCGCCTGGTGGCCGAGGAAGGTGATGGCCTGGGTGACCGCCATGGTCGGGAGAGAAAGTGAGAGGTCCGTTCGAGAGTCGGGTGAAGGGGAAAGAAGAGAATGAGATTAGGTTTTTGGTTCGATGGGTGAAGATATAGGGTCTTCAAGTGTGAGGCTGGGCATCGATGTTTGATGAGGATGAAGGAGCGAGCTTTGGATCTTGATGAATCCGATGCGTGACTCGATGCGACCGTAGGATGAAAATCTAATCGCCCAAAAGGAATGGGCTCGGATCAGGGTCGTGGGTCGGGTCTTGATAGCTTGGGCCCATGTCAGATGGGTTGCTCCTTGTTGGGTTGCATTCAAGCGCTTGTGCGGCTTTGGCTTTTGCTTCATAGACGCTTGTCTCCAATACTTTGCTCTTTTGGCTCCTCGATTCTCCGAACTTTATTTATTACCTAAAAAACACAAAATTAATTAGTACAAATATTTATTCTTGAAAACAAAGAAAATACAGAACTGGGATAATATCCGATTTCTCAAACACAAAAGATGAGCTAAATGCCAATAAATAGATGCGTAAATATGCAATATTTGGCACTCATCATGCGTGAGCGGGCTTTGGCTTTTCTCGCTTCATACGCTCGTCTCCAATTTTCTCGCTCTTTTTGGCTCTACAATTTCTCCGAACTTTATTTACTACCTAAAAACATAAAATTAATTAGTACAAATATTTATTCCTGAAAACAAAGAAAACACAGAATCTGGGATAATATCTAATTTCTGAGCACAAAAGATGAGTTAAATGCCAATAAGTAGATGTAGAAATATGCAATATTTGGCACTCATCAAATACCCCCAAACCTGAATTTTACTTGTCCTCAAGTGAAACAAATTAAGAAATCCTAACTATACCACCTTCGGTCTCTCGAATGCATTTAGCGTATGCACTTAGCCTTTAAACCCTTAGGTGTCCCTAGTGGACGCAGTTGTAGTCTCGTGAGGGTTTACAGGATGTGTACCCACAAAACCTTCTCCAACTTCGAGTGTAAAAGAGTCTCAAGAATCCAAGGGCTATGAGGACATAGAGTTTCGCATGCTAGTAACACGAAGTTAGAACTACCAAAGAACGATTCTCATCCTTAAGGCCGAGCGAGAAATAACCATACCATATGAAAGAATTTGATTCGATTGTGATCATAAGCCTCGATCGCTTTACTAATAGGGTTTTATGATAATTGCACTCAAAAAGATCGCTTTTTTAGTCTCTCATGTGTGCAGCAGAATAAAGAGAGAAATCCCGCACATTGTCAAGTGAGAAGGATATCCTTCCGAAATAATTTCGGAGACTCCACAAAGGTGGACAAAAAGAATCTTTTTCGATGATCTCTAAGAAAGGAAATCAACCATTAGCAAGGATGGGAGTACTCACTTACCTTCTCACCCGATCGGCAATTAATATCACTCTCTCAAAGATTCATAGAAACGTCTTCAATCTTCTTGGTCTTGATGTCTTCAAGCTGATGATGAACTTGAACTTCACAAAAACTTGACATTTTTTTTTAATAACTTAATACATGAAATGAAAATAACAATAAAACAATAAAACTTGTATTGTCTTGATTTCACAAACTTCATTAATTCTCATCCTATTTTCTTTTCTTTGTTGCATGTAAACCTTGGACTATCTGTTGTTCTTCAAATATTCGATGTTGCTCCGCTTTGGCCTGATGATGATGTGTTTCTATGAATCTGTTGATGTTGTTGAGAGGAGAGAGTGATGTTAATCGCAAATCGGTATTTAGAAAAAGTTTTCATCTTTAAACGCCACCCTCATGATTGACGGAATTAGCACTCAAGAGATCAAAAATAGTAAAAATCTTTGAAAGTGGTGCGGTTGGGTAGCTCACCATTCCTACCCTAATTGACGTACGGTGACACACTCTATGCATTTTTTAGAAAGTCATAAAACCAAGGTTGGTGCCTCACTTGATGTAAAATGGGTAGTCTCCACTATGGGTGATCACAATTCTACTACCGAATATCTAAACAGCACCTAATTCTCCCTCCGGTATGGTTAAATCCAACTTTAATGCTCTAATCAACTAAGAAACCCGATTGCGTTCTCCAAAGACTTTCCAAGTTCGTTATTTGATCTGACTCTCTATGTAAACATAGCTAGAAGCATGCTAGTGACTCTAAAATCTCTAAAAGTTGGAGGTTTTTATGTACATATTTACAAAGAGTTTTTTTTTTTTTTTTTTTTTTTTTGAAATAAAAGACTAAAACTCTATATGAAAATGCACCCCCAAACCTAAATCAAACATTGTCCTCAATGTGTCAACAGATAATAAGAATTCAAAAAGTCACATACCATGAGAACTATCTTTGATAAGAGAAAAAGGGAAGAGATTACCTGGATGTCTACGGGGAGCAAGGTTAGAGCTTCATTTGTCAAGGCTAGAATCCAACATTCTCAGTGGAGATCATATCGGATTAGCACAATATATGCACAAGAAGACTCAACCGATTCAAGAAAAGAAAATTTAACAAGTCCTACTGGATTATATACAATGAAAATTCACCATATACCAACAATCTAAAGAGTTGAGGATCAACCCAAAAGACAATATGTACAAACATCAACAGCCTTACACAGATATAACATGAGAGTGCATGTAAGACTACATAAGTGAACGATTTTCCCCAAACCTAAACTTGTCAACGAGATGTGTTTTTGAGCACAAAATCTTGTAATTTTAAAGGTACATCATGCAAAAGGTCTAACTCAAAATGAGTTTTGCTAAGAACAAAAGACATACATATTCCAACCGTGGCTCCTTAAAAGTGTTATACTTTGATGCAAAATGGTCCAAGAGGACTTGGGAAGCACAAAGCTCTAGGCCTAAATTAGGCATTTCTAAAAGTTGGTTTTGCAATTTTGTTACAAACTACACCTAGGTTTGGTGGAGGAGTTTCAATCTGTGCCTTAGGAGAGATTAGGTACATCTAAGTTGTTTTAATGTATAAGATCATTTGCACCATCACACACTTTCCTAAGGTGAAAAAGAAGGTAAATCATGTTCACCTCGCATAGAACAATTCATCAATCTCCATGTCATAATCATCATTATCCAAAATTTCAACCTCATGCATAACATCATGCCGTAACCTAGGCATGGAATCAGACACATCAATTTCATGCATTGAATTATCCGTGTCAACAAAAGTCTTAGCATTCCTCAAGTTACAAACAGGTGATATAGCATGCTCACTTTCACAGAATAATTGCACAGCCCCAATTCAAAGATCACATGTATGAATATTAGAAGAAGCATCATTCATAGGGTTCACAGAAGAGAAACTAAATGTCTCTGAACCCAAAGATTCCATCATATTTTCAGTATGCACATGCTCTCCTAACATATCATATTCATCATCATCATCATCATCATCATCATAACACTGCATTTTCCTATTCAAAATTGTAGTATTTCCAAAGTGTACTCATCTACCTCTAAATTAGGTTCATATTCAAAGTGTTAGTTGCATGAGTAGGAATAAACACTATTTTCAAAATTATCGAGATAACAAACATCCTATCATGAACTTCCTTCCATTCTTCATTTTGTAACCGAGCCGATTTATTTGAATGTTCATAATGAGTGTTCAATCATGGGGAGTCTTCACTAGTGGGTATGCATGCTTCATATGAATGATCATTATATGGTTGTGCACATGGTTCACTACACAAGGGAAACTCATACATGTTGCTATATGGATGATCATGCATTGCATTCAATTCAAACCTAGCATTGTTTTGCTCTATGAGGTTTTCTTCCACTGAGTGCATATACGAGGTCTGGGAGTATAAAATTGTTCAACTCCCCACTGTGGTGATTGATACATGTGTGCATGATGATTAGGGTTTGCATATTGAGGCTCATGACCTAGAAAAGGTTCATAATAATCCCTAAAACTAGTGACATCATGGTCTGTGGGATGTTCATAATGTGAAGCATGCCCGTAAGCAAGCTCTCTGATGGATTTGTTTTCATCCCCAGTTGCAGACCAAAATCCTGACATGATCTAGCAACTCAATGTGAACTCAAAAAGAAGCATAGCTTAGCACACATCAAGCATGTATAACCAATGATGTTTCAAAAACAGAACACAAATCAAGGAAGCTAAGCCTGTTGTGGGTGCTTAGTGTTGTTGCAAATGTGCCTTAATATGGGTTAGTCTGGAGCATGGGCTAACCAAGTTATGCAAATGCACAAAACCTAGTTGTTATGCAAAGCCCAACTGTTGTGGGCTCAGTTTTGGTTTAAGTGGGCTTCAGTTTTTGGTTTTAGTGGGCTTCAGTTTTTGTGCACGGCCTACTTATGTGGGCTTCAATGGTTGTGCAAAGCCCAGGTTATGTAAAGGTGCAAAGTAGTTTGTTTGCAAAACCTGGTTGCTTGGGTTGTCTTAAATGGCGTAGCCTATACATTGTGGTAACAAAGGCAATACTTATGTGAATAGCATAGCACAAAGATGTGCGTGATGTGTTGTACACAACATTGGAAATACAAACTTTCAAAAATGACACAGCACATGCAAAGCACAGCACAGCTCATGATTTCAGCAGGTCAACATGCTATTCAAGGTTTCACTAATAAAAAATATGCAAAGATGCTGGGCCGGTGCAACAAATGAGTAGATGATCAATTTAAGCACTTTACATCGCCTTTGACATGCCATGCAGAGTGTCAACCGGGTTAGTTGACTTCAATTTTCGGGATGTCATGCACATGTATGCAGATATTTAGGGGTTGGAGGTCACGATGCACTCATGCAATGGCAGATGCACTATCACAGGCACTTGTTAAGAGGCACAGCAGTAGCAGGGCCGACAGAGTCACCTGTGATCGCTTGACAAGGTTTGTCAACAGTTGATGCCCAAAAAAAAAAAAAAAGTAAGACAGATTGGTTTGGCAAGGTCTCTCAAGACAGTTTGCAAATTTGGTAATTACAAAGAAGAAATGATTTCTCATGTGAGCATGGCATACAATTTACAACATCAAAAGTTCACAGGTGGTCACAGATGCAACATTTGAACACATTATAAAGACAAGATTGACAAAGACATGTAGGGTCAACTGGGTTGGTTGATGTTAACTTACTCAGTTGACCTCAACAAATTTGGCTTTGTATCTAACTTGGCTATCCAAGCTATAGCTCAACTCAACAGCCTACATGGGCTGGAGCTAAGCACAGAGCAATGTAAGTTAAGGCACTGTAATAGCAATGCATGCGACAGCCGGCAGGTGCACAAGAAAAGCAAAAATTTGTGGTGATGTGCACATGGCTTTCAGGCTGGGTAGAGCATGCAAGGGGCAAGAGCAACTTAGCTCAGCTGATAGCAAGCTTACAAGGTCTCACACAAGGCACATGGCAGATGAGGTGATCTGTCGCAATTGGTATCACTAGGGTGCCTAGCTTGGCTATCCAAGTGCATCTCAACTCACAAATTTTCTGGGGGTCGGAGTCGAGGCACGATGCATTTTAAGTCGAGGGTTACAAAGACAAAGCCTTGTAGAGGTTAAGACTTCAAAGACGTAACTCTCAAAACCATGTTAAAGCACTGTGCCTTGGGTTTCGGCTACAGCCTATCCTAGGCTAACCAGGTTGCATTTCAAGCTCAACAGCTATGGGCTGGAGCTGGTGTTGTTAAAGCAAAGAATTTAATGCACAAATTACCCAAGAGCAAAAGGTTTCACCAACACAATTTTGCTTCAAACGTCACATGGCCATGCACAAATTTCAGTAGATCCCATGGGTTATTGTTCATGCAGGGGTGATACATGTGCATATACAATGATGATGCAATGTATTGCACAGATCAGTTTTGACACAAAGCTCAAAGATGTGATGGCAGATTCATGCATACACCCATACAATTCAAGACAATGCATACATGGCATACCAACAACAGTGTATAATTCACATATCATGGAGCCACTCACCTCGAATTGCAGGGTTGCTCAGTGGCTTTGCAAACTCAAGTTTTGCGCCTTTTCTTCCCTCCTTAGCTTGCTGCCAGAGGATACGGCACCTGTTTACTCAAGAGAGAGTTTTAGTTCTCGGGATGTGCAGTTAAAACAAAGAGAGTATAAGATCGCAAAGTTCAACAATGCACAATGAGAGATATGATATGCCGAGACCTATGAGTTAAGCAAACAAAACTACAACATTCACAGCAAAGTGACACCTACCATCGCAAGTTTCATTTATCACAGAAGGGGTTCAGCTGGGAGTGGTGACAGCTGTGCCAATTGCTAAACGAGATATTGAATGCAATGCTCACCGAGATGTCAGAAGCTAAGTCACGTAAAGAATGATGCAACTATGCAAAGATGTTATGCAAACTAGCAATAAGCACTAAGAAAATGCAACTATGATAAGCTAACCGAAAATGCAATGAATAGATGCAAAAAATGGAAAACTACAGCTAGGTTACACTAATCAGAGAAATAATGAAACTAATATGCAAATGACATGCTAGAAATTACAACTAAGCTACAAGTAAGAGACTCTAAGATGATACAGATATGCGATGGAAGATGCAAGAATGCAAGAATGCAAAAATGCAAAATAACAGCTTAAGTTATACTACAAAAGCACAGAGAGAGATGATTAAGTACTAAGTTACTTTATGAATGACTAAAAAAAACAAAAAAAAAAATATTCAAGGCGTATATATATACAGGGTGATGGAATTCGGTGAAGCAAGAAAGGATCCAGACAAGACACGCCAAGTCCCTGCAGAATTGGCGCAAAAACTTGGTAGGCTTACAAAGATGCCTACGACTATGTCTACTGCAAGTGCATGTGCCTATTGGAGGCAAGGGCAAGCACGGGTCGATCCCACGGAGAAATGGGGTGTCAGTAGAGTTGATCAAGAGCTTCCTAACTAATTTCTAACAAGTATCACAAATATTTGGGTTGTGATACGACTAAATTGGATTTGTGACTCTAACTAAGGCAACAATTGAACAAAAGAAGTTGTAAACTCGGTTGATTGTAGGGCACCAGTGGTGATCGATTCCACCACTCCGATCTTATGCTAAGGCAATGTAACCTGTTATGTTCTTGTGCCTTCCTTGAAGGTCTAAAATGGATGTTTGTTAACCGATTTTGCTAACTAACCCCTAGTATGAGTCGTCTTCTTACAAGATCTGACTCATCACGGGCTCATAAGCTTCCTCAATCACTTACTAATCCTAGCATAATATAATTCAAGAAAAACACAACCAAGGATAAACATGCTTGATTAAGAATCGGGGGTTTCATTAACACCTGGAAAATTAAATTAGAACATTACAAAGACAATATAACACAAATAAAACTAAGTTGGTGCTCGGCTAGCCCAGCATAACCTTTAACATCCACAGACTCTTCCTATTTATACATGCAACTCAAAACCCTAATTCTCCTCAAAACAAAAATTAAAAACAAACCCAATCGCCCATAATCTCCCGAATCGCTTGTCCCTCTCGCTAATTCGCCTCCGCAACTCCATTACTTTGATTTTCCTCCTCATCCGTGAAAACCTAACCCTAATTCTTTCTATCTCTCACTTAGCTTCTAGGGAAGAAGCTACGAGTGAGATAGAGAGCAAGTAGGGGGAAGGTAAACTGTTGTTGTTGGTGGCTGTGGAAGGTGGCTCTGGGAAGTTTGGTCGGGAGAAGAAGGGAGGAGGTACGGTGGAGCTCTCTCGGGTGTTGCTCTGGAGAGAAGAAAGAGAAGATGAAGGAGAAATGAGGTGATGGTCGATGGATAAGGGTGTGTGGAGGTTTTGTGTGGAGCGGTACGGGGGCCGAGAGACGATGTGAGGAGGTGCGGCGAGCGTCGGATGCGGCGAGATCCGAACCCGCCTCGTGGAGAATCAGGCGTTGCAGCCGAGCTGGGAGCATCGAGTGTTGACGGGAAGGACGAAGCGACCGTTGGATGGTATAAGATGGAGATCTCAACGGCTTAGGGGTGATGAGCCGGCTGCGTGAGCCGATGCGTGAGCGGCTTTGGTTTCGCTCCAGACGCTCGTCTCCAATGTAACCTAAGTTATGTTCTTGTGCCTTCCTCAAGGTCTAAAATGGATGTTTGTTAACCGATTTTGCTAACTAACCCCTAGTATGAGCCGTCTTCTTACAAAGACACCATCACAGTCTAAGCTTCCTCAATCACTTACTAATCCTAGCATAATATAATTCAAAGAAAAACACAACCAAGGATAAACATGCTTGATGTAAGAATCTGTGGGTTTCATTAACACCTGGAAAATTAAATTAGAACATTACAAAGACAATATAACACAAATAAAACTAAGTTGGTGCTCCGCCAGCCTGTGCATAACCTTTTAACATCCTGAGACTCTTCCTATTTATACATGCAACTCAAAACCCTAATTCTCCTCAAACAGTAAATTAAAAACAAACCCAATCGCCCATACTCTCTCGAATCGCTTGTCCCTCCGCTAATTCGCCTCCGCAACTCCATTACTTTGATTTTCCTCCTCATCTGGTGAAAACCAACCCTAATTCTTTTCTATCTCTCACTTAGCTTCTAGGAAGAAGCTACGAGTGAGATAGAGAGCAAAGAGAGGGGAAGGTAGGGCTTGTTGTTGTCAAGGTGGGTGGAAGGTGGCTCCGGGATGTTTGGTCTGGGAGAAGAAAGGGAGGAGGTACGGTGGAGCTCTCTCGGTGTTGCGGAGAGAAGAAAGAGAAGATGAAGGAGAAATGAGGTGATGGTCGATGGATAAGGGTGTGGGAGGTTTTGTTGTGGAGCGGCACAGCGAGAGACGATGTGAGGGGTGCATGAGCGCTCGGATGCGGCGCGAGATCCGAACGGCCGAGGGAGAATGAATTTGTTTGGTGTTGAGCGGGAGCATCGAGTGTTGATGGGAAGGACTCGAGCGACCGTTGGATGCATAAGATGGAGATCTAACGGCTTTAGGTGATGTGAGCCGATACGTGAGCCGATGCGTGAGCGGGCTTTGGCTTTCTCGCTCCATGACGCTCGTCTCCAATTTTCTCGCTTTGGCTCCACAATTTCTCCGAACATTATTTACTACCTAAAAACAAAAAATAAATTAGTACAAATATTTATTCCTGAAAACAAAGAAAACACTAACTGGGATAATATCTAATTTCTGAGCACAAAAGATGAGTTAAATGCCAATAAGTAGATGTAGAAATATGCAATATTTGGCACTCATCATTAGGTGGCGAACTTGAACGGTCGAGATCCGCATCTCAGAGGGAAGGATAGCCGTTGATTATTGCAACCCTCCATTTTAGCAGCCAACGTTGAGCGTGGATTTTCCATAGAGTAGGCGCGGATAAATTAGGGTTTAGGTGCAAACCGTGTGTTTTGGCTTTGGGCCGCAAGTTGCCATGCGTCAGGTGGCGAACTTTTGTGGTCGAAATCGTGATCTCAAAGAGAAGGGTAGTTGATTATTGCAACCCTTCGCTTTAGCAGCCTGGCGTTGATCATGGCTTTGTCATAGAGAAGGCGCGACCAAATTAGGGTTTAGGTGCAAACCGTGTGTTTTGGCTTTGGGTCGCAAGTTGCCATACGCTGTGTGGCTAACTTGTATGGTTGATATATGCATCTCAAAGAGAAGGGTATCCGTTGATTATTGCAACCCTTCGTTTTAGCAGCCAGCGTTGAGTCATGGCCTTGTCAAAGAGTAGGCGCGGCCAAATTAGGGTTTAGGTGTAAACCGTGTGTTTTGGCTTTGGGACACAAGTTGCCATGCGTCAGGTTGCGAACTTGTGTGGTCGAGAACTGCATCTCAAAGAGAAGGGTAGCCGTTGATTATTGTAACCCTTTGTTTTAGCAAACAATGTTGAGCATGGCTTTGTTAGAGCAGCGCGCCAAATTAGGGGTTTAGGTGCAAACCGTGAGTTTTATTTTGGGACGCAACTTGCCATGCGTCGGTGGCGAACTTGTGTGGTCGAGATCTGCATCTCAAAGAGAAGGGTATCCATTGATTATTGAAACCCTTCGCTTGCAGAGCAGCGCTGAGTCATGGCCTTGTCAAAGAGTAGCGCGAACAAATTAGGGTTTAGGTGCAAACCATGTGTTTTGGCTTTGGGCCGCAGGTGTCAGCAAGGCCCGGTGACTTCGGGACTGGCTAAGATCTCGTATCTTAGATGGAAGGGGTGGCCGTTGATCGTTGCAACCCTTCGTTTTGGCATCCAATGACGGAAGGAGAGGTCAAGATGGTATAGGCGCGCCAAAACAGGAGTTGGGTGCAAACCGTGGGTGTTTGGCCTCGTTTACCAAGTCGACGCGGCGCTAGTGGCGAACTTGGATGGTCGACCAGATCTCAAGAGAAGGGTAGTCGCTGATTATCGCAACCCTTCGCTTTGGCGCGAGAAGTAGTCGGTATGGTTTGCCATTGGGCACGCTGGATGGCTGCATGGTTGGCATGCCTTGGCGCAGACGTGGTCGGGCATGGTTTGCCATTGGCACTGGCGCTACCGGTGATGGTTGGCATGCCTTTGACGCAGAGACGGTCGGGTATGGTTTGCCATTGGCACGCGCGGTGCTACCGGGCGTGGTTGGCATTCCTCAAGCGTAGACGCGGGCCGGCATGGTTTGTCATTGGCACGGCATGCCACATGGTTGGCATGCCTTGGCGCAGACGCCGTCAGGCATGGTTTGCTATTAGTGTGGTTAGCGTGTGGGTTGGCATGCCTTGGCGCAGTAGACGTTGGTCGGGTATGCCTTGATTGGCACTGGTGCCATTGCATGGTTGGTATGCCTTCGCGCAGTAGACGGGTCGGCATGGTGGTGCGGCTGGCATGGTTGGCATGCCCTCGCGCAGACGGGATGGGCATGGTTTTCCATTGAATGGTGGTGCCATCGGCGTGGTTGGCATGCCTTGGCACAGAGATGTACGTATGGTTTGCCATTGAACGGCAAGGTGGTGGGCGTGGTTGGCATGTTTTGGCGCAGTAGACGTGGTCGGCATGATTTGCCAATGGCACGATGGTGCGGCCAGCATGGTTGGCATGCTTGGCTACGCAGAGACGTGGCCATGGTTGGCATGCCTGGCACTTGGTGTACCGGCATGGCCATTGGCACTGGCGGGCGCGGGACCGGCATGGTTGGCATTCCTCGCGCAGAGACGTGGCTGTAGATGGCCATTGGCACCGTGGTGCAGCGCCGACATGGTTGGCATGCCTTGGCGCAGAGACGGATGGCATGGTTTGCCATTGGCACGATGGTGCGGCGGGCATGGTTGGCATGCTTGGCGCCATACGCGGATCGCATGGTTTGCCATCGCACGTGTGGGATAATTAGGGTTAGGTGTATACATAGTGATGTCAATTAATACTAAGGGTTATGTCATGGAACATGACATTTATAAAAAAAAAGGTACCCTAGTAATTTTACGTAAATACGTTGATTGTTTCAATAAATGCGCTATTGGTCATAGTGACGTCATGCCGGATGTACGGTTTTATTATTTTATCCCTAAGCTATAAACCATCATCAACTATCCGGGATTTGTAAAGATTGATCTTTCAATCTAAAGTACCCTCAAAGCACATTGTTTGGGTTTAGACCGCGTTTTCTCACCCACTCACGCGAAATTACCGAAATCACAGTAAAACCGTTTTCACCTCAAACAGCTACTTATGACAAGGTTTATCAACAATAACGTATCTCAAAACCCTAGTCTAGCTATAGAAATGCATTCATGGTCATTTAGTAGCGCTCCTAAACAAACAATCATACAATCATATGCGATAATAAATAGTAGAACAAGACAATAATGAATTGATCGAGATAACAAACCAATATATTAATTTAGTAGCATGTTTATGATATCCAACTACATTCTTAACCAATATGAAGAGTTTAGCTACCCATGGATTTCTTAAAACCCATGAAAGTATTAAAAAGAATGAATAAACCAAACCCTAGGTTGTAGAAAATCTCCAACTCCAAGCCCTAGCTCCTTTTCTCCTCTTCCGAAAAAGTATATGATAAGAGATTAAATATATCCCCAAAAGATCTTCTGCTCCTCCTCTAATAACCGTGAAAAGCCAACCCACCTAGCGGGCTTCGCTTTATTCATCCAAAATCCAAACCCAAGAATCGAATTAGGCATGTCGGGTCCCAAGAAACTCGACAAAGGTAAGCTCACGACAAACACAATTTTCTCCCCGACTTCACCTACGATAAAAACCCCTCCGTATACTTCCCCGGGACTTTATAATCGGTTGGGTATTACAACCGTGAATCTCCCCGTGTTTGTGTATCAGATATATGGATGGGAAAACCCCACCGATGGTTTCCCGTATTCTTTCTCGTTATTCTCACAATTTTCATACCAAACATTCTAGCCGTAACATCTCCTGTCTCTTTACTCTCTTACTCGAGCTGACCTCCTCATTTCTCTCAAAACATGCTAAGCTCGAGTCTCAACCGATCACTCGATTGACTCGAGTTCTTCTCAATCACAAAGACCATTATCTTTACCGCCATCTTCCGAACTTGCTTCACCCATTGACTCAACATCAACCAATCATCACATCACTATCCCATACATCCCTCGCTTTCCTATCACGAGTATTTCAACAAGACGCATAGCTCAATTCATTCTCCCGAATATCAACTGCACACATCTGTCAGACATCTCAGCCTTCTACTCTTTTCATCACCGAGAATCACTATGAAACCACGCCCCGACCTTTCCTGGGCCTCCATTGCTTCTCCATCACTCACGGTGGTAACATAAACCACAGCATCTAACCCAATATATCTCAATTCTCGCCATCTAGAGTTAGCATCAATACCGCTCTTCTCCATTCTCCGACTCAAGTCATTCACAGTACTAACTATACACCATGTAGAGCTCTTCATCTCGTGCTCACGCCACCGCTTTATTCCTAAACCTTCAAATCTCCCTCGTTTGCCATCGTTCACCATTCAACTAATCGACTCCGTATAGTAATAAAGAACACAACATCGAACTTCTCCATCTTCTTCACCTCTCGCAACGAGCATCACCGATGTACCCATAATAACAACAAAACTCCATTGCCACCACGAAATCACCATTGTCAAGGAACTAACTCGCCGATTTCTCACCATTGCCAACTCAACTACCAAGTTTCCATTGATCACCTTTCGTCATACTTCCATCTCGAAAGCACCATACTCAAACCCGAGTATTCTCCATCTTTCCATGACTTCTTATTTCAAGCTCTAGCACCACATTTTTCTTCCCTTCCAATGGAAAACGCTATAGTTTCATGTTTTGCAAACCACCGAGACATCAATCAACACCTCCATTCAACCATCGTAATCATCGTTATTGATCACAAGAGCGACCACCAGCCGATCAACCACCATCGCAGATTCGATTCCTTCTTCAATCTATGTTCCGTACTCACACCAAGATCATTACTTCCCTCAGATATAAATAAAGAAACCCAGCGGCTTGAACTCGATAAATATCATCCACAACACAAACTCGAGCCATCTCGAATACCACCATCGATCACCGTGACAACATCGCCCGCAAACCCCTACATATAGTCTTCATCAACGACACCGTGATCATCACCGCCCGAGTTCTTCTCATCGTCATCAACACAGCTCTATAACCACCACAAGAAGCACTCAATTCTCATCAAACCGCCAAGTCCGGAAGTCCGACATTGTAAATTTCATTTGAAGCATGTTTGTCCCTTTAACATATGATTAGGGTGCCAATAGCAATTTTGTGCTTTCACCCAAGTAACTTTGATTTGTTTCAAATGTTCCTATCTTCTTCATACGGGGTCGATTGACTCCATTCTTTTGCCATTGCCTTCGTCTTTCGTCCTCTTCAAGGTGGTGTGAAGAATCCCGACTTTGAACGAGTTCCACTTCCTTTGGTTAAGATGATCTCAAACACCCAAGAAACTCAAAAGCAAACAAAATCAAAGCATAATGATACAAAAACTATCAAGAAATCAAAGTATTTGAGTACCTAACTAGTGCAAATATTGCACCTAATCAGCATGCCCGGACATTTGAATTCTATGGATGTGGGTTAAGGATCTTACTTGTAGGGATATTATTGCCAACTCTTGGTCTCGTTAATGTTGTGGGTTCTCCGACTTTTAAACTAAGAGATAAACTTATGAGCACTAAGAAAGGTCATGAGATCGGAATAGATCCTCATTTGCAATATTCAAACTAATATATCTACCATCTAGAGATGATCTAATAAATTCAAATATCCGATCCTACTAACTCCAACTCCATCTCTAGACCTGCTTTTATTTAAATAATTTGAGGACTTATATTGGAAGGATAAATATAGAAATTTTTGGCTCATGGAAGGAGATTGAAATACTATGTATTTCCATGAGTTATTTCCGCCTTAAGAAAGAGAAATGCTATAAATTGATAATGAATTCCACTAGAACTAACCTAACTAATAGAGATAGTGTTGGAGACTCTTTTTTTGGAGTATTTTGAAAACCTCTATACTTCCCATCCCTAACAAATTCAGATGAAATTTGCAGAACTCCCTCGTGAAGTTTTCTCAAGATAATGGATTCCAGAACTAACCTAGCAAATAGAGATAGTTTTGGAGACTCTTTGTGGAGTATTTTGAAAACCTCCGTACTTCCCATCCCTAACAAATTAGGGATGAAATTCTGCAGGAACTCCCTGTGAAGTTTTCTACAGAAGATAATGAACATTTTAATACTCAACTCACTACTGAGGTGATTAAGAATGTTGTATTCCAGGATATGGGTGGGGGTGGGGGGTGCTCCAAGACCCGGTGGTTTCATTGGATTATTTTACCACAAGCACTAAGATATTATGGGAAAAGATGTGTTTGATATGACATAGGCTAGTTTTTACTAGCCATATGGTAAAAAGTTTTTAATCATACTAATATTGCTTTGATTCCAAAGTCCTCCGGCCGATCTTGTTGCCCAATATGTTTAGTTTGTATTGATGTGAGTTTTAGACAAGTGCTTTTCATTGTCTTGTCTGTGTGTTGTCGTGAAAATTAATCAAACATGATGTTTGGTAAACTATAATTTAAAAATCACCGTGAAATTAACAAACTGTAATTTTGTTTGATAAACATGTTATAGTGTTGGTGGCGAGTTAATGACTTAAAAATTGACATATTTCAAAAATTGATTTTAAATACACTTTAGTTATAATAAATTATGTTTTTAATTTTAATATATTTAATATATTTAATAAGATACAAGTAATATTTATTTTGTTATTTTATTTATTTTCTACAATTATTTTTATTATTTAATAAAAAAATTATGATTATGGTTTGCTTAAGAAAATATTATTATTGTACTAATTATTATTGTAATTATAATTTATTATTTTAAAAATGAAAAATGAAAAAAAAAAAATAAAAGTTAGAAACATAATGATAAGTGTACAATATTCTAGAGTAAAACTTGTATTTATAATAAAATAACAAGGTTAAAATAGAGAATCAATTAAATCAAATTATGTGGGTCCACAGCTTCTGGTTTTCCAGCTTTTAAAAGCTAGTGTTGAGTAACTTTTAAAAGTAAGCCTAAAATGAAAGTGCTTCTTACTAAAAGCACTTGATTTTTTTTACCAAACACAATTTTTAATAAAAGTTTGTTACAAAGTACTTTTGGTTGAAAAAATCAATCCCAAATGGGCTATAGACCCATTGGTTTATGTAATTTTATTTATAAAGTTATGTCTAAAAACTTAGCCAACATATTAAAACCTCTTATAGATAGCTTAGTTTCCCAAAACCAGATTGTTTTGTCCCTAAAATAAGTATTTTTTTTCTAATGAAGTTATCTATACGCTTAACCCCCATAAAGGAAGAGAGGTTTAGATGCCATTAATTGGATATGTCTAAAGCTTATGATAAATTAGAATGGTCCTTTTTTAGAAAAAGTTCATTTGAAAATGGTTTTGAATTCCCACTGGATCAAGCTGATTAACCAATGTCTTTATACAATGTCCTACTCTGTGTTATTGAATAATGTCCCTACTAGTCTTATTACCCATGAAATAGGCTTGAGACAAGGGACCCTCAGCCCCTATCTCGATATTATTTGTGCCGAGGCTCTCTCCGCCTGCCACATTGACTCTTTAACTAGGAAAGGTTTGGTGAAAGGCATTAGTGTTTGTAAAAATTCTCCAAAATCACCCACTTGTTGTTTTTTGATGATTCTATGTTGTTCTCTAAAGATACTGTTAAAGATTTTCAAATTATAAAAGACTATCCGCATAAGTAAGATCAAGCCTGGACAAGAAATAAACTTCGATAACTGCATCCTTTTTAGTAAAAAAATGCATGATCATTTGATGGACAAATTGTCTAGCATCCTCAATATTCATATTAGATACCTAGGATAAAAATACCTTGGTAAACCTATTTTTTTCAGGCCTCTAAGATTCAAACTCATATGGGTATCCTCCAAATTACTCAGGATGTAAGGATCACTCATTGCTTTCATAAGCTTCTTCCTCGCCGCTTAACTACTCTTGTTAAACATATAGGTCAAGCCATACCTTTGTATCAGATGTGTGATTTTCTTATCCCTATGTTCCTTTGCAGGAAAATGGACTCTCACCTTTGCTAGTCTTGGTGGGAGAAACTCTAGACTTTTGGGACTGAAAACTCCATCTTGTTGGCTGAGATATTTTATGCTCTCTAAAGTCTGAAGGTAGTTTAGGCTTTAGAAAAGCTGAATTGAATAATCTGTCCATATTAGCTAGAAATGCTTGGAAATTCATTGAAAATCATACTTGTTTGCTTGGCCTTACTCCTAAAGCTAGGTATTTCCCTACAAGTGATTTTCTAAATGCTAAATGCCCTAGTAATTGCTCTTGGACTTGGAGATGTCTCGTATATTATTAAAGAGCTCATCAAGCCATTCATATCCCGAATTGTTAGGGATGACAAGTTTTATAGAGCCTTGGTGTGATAAGTAGATCCTCGCCCTTGGATATGCTAACCCTAATCCTATGGTTCCTCAGACCCTAGTGTTAAAGGCTCTTACTTTATTAACCATGAAACTAGATCTTGGGATATTATTAGACTCGATATCCACTTTGATAATGCTTATATTCCCGTAAGCGGTTGTGCACTTTGATAGAGGGCTTGGGAGCTTTCAAAATGGCAGATGTCAAGAAAATCCGCTACTTGGGAATTAGAGGGTCTAGACTCTCCCCTTGTAGTAAACTTTTTGAAGTGCATTTGGAAACTTAGAGTTCCACACCATATTCAGATGTTTGTTTGGAAAGTTGCTAGGAATGCCTTTACTAGCTAGAAATTTGCTTCACATATGAACTTCATGGCTCCCGGGCTGTTGTACTCAAATGCTCTGATCCCCATGAATCTATTATGCATGCACTTGTTTTTTTCCTTTTGCAAGTCATGTTTGGGTGTCTTTCTTCTCACTGTGTGAACACTTCTTATTTTCAAAATTGGTCTTTTATTGATTGGCTTTTGTACTACCTAGTTGATCCTAGTATTAAACTTCCTGATGATTGTCATTCTTTGTTGCTATCCTTTGGTCTATTTGGAGTAGTAAGAATAATCTGGTTTTCAATGATAAAAAAAAAAAACCACGCAGTTGTGATCAATAGAGTTATGCCCATGTTACTGACTAGAAAACCTATATAATCCAGATACCTTCTAGTATTTCTGTTAGTAGATGTTGTAGATGGATTCCTCCCCCTGCTGGTTGAATAAAATATAATACTTATAGCGCCTTTGATGATCTATCTCTGGAAAATAGTGCAAGATATGTGATGAAAGATTTATGTAACAAAGCCTTTGTGCTGCACTTGTTTTTGATGTTCACTCTACGACTGACGCTGAAACTAGAGCAATATGGGTTGTTCTCAAGAAAGTTGTGGAGTAAAAACTCACTCATATCATCATTGAGAGTGATGCAAAAGACTTGATCAACCAATTTTTTGCTGGTCTGTTTGATGGTGATCAAAGCACGAATGCTATTTCAAAGACATTTTTTTTTGTCTCAATTAGAAGCTTGTATTCATACTTTCAACCACGTTTTTCTAATTCGTGGCTCATGTTTTGTCTCATTGGGCACGGTGAACTATTTTACCATGACTGGTGTGCACCTATAATTTGGCTTATGCCGATTGTTGAGGAGGATCATTAGCAGTTTTGAAGGCGGCCGAGTAAAAAAAAGCAAAAAAAAAAAATGATTATTAGCATGGCGAGATTGGGGTATACCCAATAAGACAAAATAGGGTCATTTTGAAGTAAAAGAGGTCATCCCTTAACCATATATTTTCTAAATGGCTAATATACCCTTGTTTAATTAACACTAAAAATCTGATTAGGTTAATTAATTGAGCTTAGATTAAAACTTTTCAAATAATGAATTTGAATAATGAAATTTTGATCGAACTTTGGAAGTTTTTTGATGAAAAAAATTTGTTTTGAAAAAAATCTTTGGAACTAAAATGAAAGCACACTACCCAAACACTTCTAAAGAGGGGATTGCAGAAGTTTGTTGTATGAAATAATACTCAAAATTAGATCAAAAATCAACACTTTTAGTTCGAAAGTATGAAAAGTCGGCAAGGTCCACGAATGAAGATCATGCCGACTTTATTTTTTTAACACACAGGAGACGACAGAAAAAATTTAACAGCCAGCATGGTCATAAAAAAAAAACCTTGTCAGCTGTTGAGAAAAATGTATTAGTCGGCAAGGTATTCAAAAAATACCAACCCGGCTGTTAAAAAAAATTAGTAGTCGGCAAGGTCTTCAAAAAATACCCTAAAATTGGCAATTGGAAAAATTTGTTAGTCAAGTAAGATCTTCAAAAAATACCATGCCTACTGTTGAAAAATTTACAGCCGTGGTTGTTATGAAAAGCTGGGAAGATATGCATGTTACGACCTTGCCACCAAAAATACGTAAATCACAATTTTCGATTTTTAACCTAATATAACAATCAAATCACACAACACAATGATGGGTTTGAGTTTAAACATCACTTATAGTCTTCTTTTCGCCAGTAGAGTCAACAATTTTTTTTGAAAAATCAAAGTACAAGATTTTTATATGGCATTGTCACTTGAAGACGGTAGAATATTAAGAATAAGAGAAAATTAAGAGTTGTTTAGTTTTTTAATTTTAGGGTTAATGAAATTAAGGGAGGTTGCGTAAGCAAGTCCTCCCTTGGCCGACCACATGGTGTGGTAGGGTGATGAGTGGTGATCTTCATGACGCCTCACCGACCAATTAACTCCCGACCGGGCTGTATAACCAAGCCTAGGTGAAGTTGGACGGACGAGATGATCTTTGAGACACTCATCTCGCGATCGTTAGTGGAATTAGGTTTTTAGAATAGGTGTGCAAGCACCACTTTTCAGGTTGGTCGAATCCAAGCTTGGGACACGATTTTGGCAATGCCGACCGGGCATGCGTGTAGACGGCATGACGGTATACATGTACATACCTCATCGTCCCGTAAAAGTGTGATCTGGACCGCTCAATTTGTCAGGAAAAGAGGAGCGGTCAGGATTGATTTACAACAGAAGTTTGGTGCCGCAAATGCGCGCGTCATGCCTTCTTCAGGCGCGCGTTTCGGGACGACCAAGCTTGGTCGGTCCCGCCAATTGGTTCGGCGTGTAGGTGGCAAAGTGGTATTCATGCCTATACCTTACTTTCCCATAGGAACGTGATCTAAGCCACTCAGTCGTCCGGCGAAATTAAGTGGTCGAGATCGATTTGCGATTGGGAAGTGTGACCACGCTAGTTTGGGCGTCGGAAGTGGAACGACCGGGCATGGTATGCCTTGGCCGATCGGGTATGGAGATAGATGGGTCCACGGTGATCATGTTGATGCTCACCGGACCTGCTCAGTCAACTCCTAAACCTTCCATTCGATCAGGAGAAAATGGACGTTTGCGATCAATGCAAACCCTAATTAAGGTTTTGTCGCCGTGCGCATGCCCACTTTGGGCGCACGATCCGGAACGATTTGACCATGGTTGGTCCCGACCGATCGGTCATGTGTGTAGGCGTGCTTACAGTGAGCGTGTTGACATGCTATGGGCCCTTTGGATCTACATCTACACCCTCCATCTATGCATGCGAAGATGGATGGTTGAGACTGTTTTGCGACACATGTAATGTGCCGCAAACTCTAATTTAGGGTTTTTCGTCCATACTGCTTTGGCTTGGACAAGTTTGGTAAGCTATGCCACCCTTTTGGGGAGGCCGAACATGGGCCCGCGTTGGGTCAGTGAGTGAATATTCCAATACCGCTTGGGGTCATGGATTCGATCTAAGCCATCCAATCATGCTGGTGAAGTTGGATGGTCGTGATCGTTTCTGAGACTGATATGGACAGTCCAGATTCAAATATGCTCAATCAGGCTAGTATAACACACCGAGAGATGTATGCTCAATCGGGCTAGCATAACACACCGAGAGTTGCGGCAATGCACGGGTATTTCGTACATGCTTCATTATTTATGCTTGGAGGTTCGTGTTGCTCGCTGAGAACAACACTCGGTCGTCATGCCGCATCGATAATGAGTACGGGAAATACAAGGCTGGTCATGCATTAATTAATAATGTTGTAAATTCACAGGGTATATGGGATTGTTGCTACATGCTCCAACCTGGATGAATTTTGTGTATTTAATTCATAGAATACTGGGATTGTTGCCACGTGCTCCATTCTAGATGAATTAGTAAATTGAAGAAGTATTCATCACTTTATCAGTGGCTATCCTTTGCAGGATGTCAGCGCATAAATTTGGTTTCGCAATTTTATCCCTGAACTAAAATCCACCATCAACAACTGTTTCATTCCCTATCATATCTTTCAAGCCATGCATATTGAAAACGAAACTGCGAAGCATGAACACTCTAGATAGACATAGTATTAAGGAATACAATATGAAGTTTATTGTTTAACCATTAAACTTTGTAGATAACACATCGACATAATCGTTTAAATGCTATTGTGATTATGTATGGGTATGAGGTGAGGATTTCATCCTAGGAAACAATGTTTTACATGTGTTTTAAGGAAGTAAGTTCATAAACTTGTTCATGAATCGGAAAGGAAATCGCCAGGCGTTATTGGGATTGTTATTCATTGCATATCTTGTGAACATCCAATATGTGTGATTTAGTATAACCGCTCACGACTTGTTTGTGTTCTTGGTAAAACTATTCAGAAAGGCCTGACTTATGTATTGGTATGACTTTTATTAGTGAAACCGATCTTAAGTAATCACCTGAGATGGTATGATAGAGTTTGTGATTGTGTAGGAACGAATCTGGGTAAAGGAGAACCGATCCTATGAAGATGTGCAACACATCACAAAGGGGAATCGATCCTTGTATGAGGTGCAACAAGTTTGTATCAGAAAGGGGAACCGATCCTATGGACATGCGCAACACGTTATTAGGCAAAGGGGAACCGATCCTATGGACATGTGCAACACATATAAGTTAGATACCATATATATATGGGGAACCGATCCTAGTACCTAGTCAACCGAATTTTGGGAAGCTAGTACTCACATGGAGGTAGAACCGAAACTTGTTTTGGTAGAACCGTTAAACCAATGATTTGTGATTGAGTGTTTCTTGATCAATCGCATAGTTCTTGAAAGTCAGATGAACCAATTCTAAACTTGTTTGGAAGTGTGGCAAATCGGTTTCAAGGTTGTAAGTATGAAAGAGGACTTACAAAGTAAGGATGTCGACACACTTTGAACACAGGAAGTAATGTTTATCTTTTATTGTTCAAAGTTATTCCTTAATAGCTACAGGAAGGAAATCCCAGGATCGAAACATAAATAAGTTAAGAATCTTTTATTTAAGGTTTTTAATTTTATTTTAGGAAAACGAGAATTAGTAATGTGAATTTACTAGTTGAGATTTTCCAAAGATATTTTCGGTCATTATTTTGGATGAGCATTTCAGGAATTATGGAAACCTAAATTTGGAATATATTGAATATCTTTGAGAATATTTTCGGTTTTGGAAATTCCTTGGTGTCCAAACTTCCTTGTCTATAAATACTAGAAGTTTGCATTTTCTAGCAAACTAATCCTTCGTGACAACAAACTTCCTCGGTTGTGTTGTTACTGGTGAAGCCGCCTATTCGGAGAGGAGAGTAACCTAATTAGGCGAAATCTCTTACGGCCGCTCAGTTTAAAGTCTTCTTTGGGATTGAGAAGCTCTACGAGTAGGGATGCACATGCGCGGGTATGGGCGGGTATAAGCTAAAACCAACCTCGCACCCACAAACTGCGGGTTTTTTTTTTCATAACCATCCCCGCACCCACAAACAGCGGGCGGTTTTTTTTACCGCCCGCTATGGGTTGGGCGGGTATGGGTTTAAACCCGCTTAAACCCGTTTTATATTCTATAATAAAGAAAAGGGGGAGTTTTCGACTGGAGCATTTTCCTTACATGGACCCTAAAATGACTTGAATGTCCCCGTCATAGATTTTAGTTTATGAGAAACATTCCGGTCCTTTACGACATTTGTTCTATTCCTATCTAACTGTAATGCCGAATAAATTGGGTTCATCTCCATTTTCGATTTCTTCACATATTTACTTAAACCTAATACTCAAATCAATCTCAAAGTTGCTTCGTCAATCGTCGATGATTGAATTGTTTATTGATCACAGTAAACTATTTTTAAGATGATTCGTGATAATCCATTAGCTTCAATTTAAATTTCTAATAAATTCGGTGAGAGGCGACATGATCTTCGTATACCTAATTGAATAACTCTTTTGATGTTTAAGAAAGGTAATTTGAAAGAAAAAGAAAATTGATTTCAAAATCTCGATGGTTGCAGTGTTAGCATAAAGTAAGTCTTCAAATTTGATTATTGAAACCTCCATTAATAGCAAACGAGAGAAGCAGATTTGGAACCATGACCAGCTGCTTGAATCACGTCCAGCAAAAGGGAACCATGTTTTAACGAAGAAAAAGATGATCTTACGGATGGATTTTATTGTCCTTAGTTTTTTTTTTTAGATTGGCTTTGAGATTGGGGACATGAACCAAGATTAGGGGTCCAAATGTATCGACTGTGCACACTATTTCACTGCAACTTCATAAGAGCAACTCATGGAAGTGTAGAATAGAAACGCAGGTGCGTCACACTTGCATATTTGCTAGTATTAGGGTTATTAGTTATCCTATCTACTAGTATTAGGGTTTCATAATGGACAGCTAAGATTAGTTTTATCTAATGGTAAATAATCTGCGGGTTTTTGGGCGGGTATGGGCGGGTATTAGCTTAAACCAACCTCGCACCCACAGACATCGGTTTTTTTTTTTCATAACCAACCCCGCACCCACAACGGGAGGGTATGGACTAAAAACCCACGGGTTTAGCGGGTACGGACGGGTTTGGGTATGGTGGGCGGGTCTTGTGAACCCCTGTCTACGAGTACCGTTGGTGGGAAACTAGATAATTGCGGTTTATCTTGTGTTTTCGATTGATTTGATTGACTAACGGTGGTTGAACTTTGATTGCACCTAGTTTTTTTATTCTTGAGAATCTTCTCTTCTGATATAAGATTCACTCAAACTAGATCGAAGTTTCGATTGAGGGATCTTTAGATCTGTTGTTAGTGCTAAAGACGATCTTGTGATAATCCATTATTAACGAGACTCCGTTCGTGCGTGATTGATCACAAGATATTCAAGTTGTTGTGTGCAGGTGTTTATTGAAGATCTAAGAAGATTTGAAGACAAAGAAGATATTGAAGATTTCTGATTTGGGGTTCATAATCTTTGGTGTACACAATACTTGTTTCAGTATAAGAGGATCCAACTATAATCGGTTTATCCTTGTGATAGATTGGATTGATTAGTTATGTAGATCGGCATCAATATAATTCTTTGTGAGTAAAAGTATTGATTGCAAAATCTTAACAATTACTTCGGTAGTTGAACATAAGATAAATCTAAGAACCTGGCGAAGGAGTTTATTGAGATAAACATAAGAGCCTTTGTCGAACTCATATCACTTGGTTGAAGAGAGTTGATACCAAACATATTTGTTGTTCCTTTACTGTTTGGAATACGAACCAAAGGAATTGTTCCAAGTACGTGACTTATTCATATGTCGGAGGCGTGGGAATACAGACGGAACTAGGTGAACTATAGGTTTAGTTTCTTAGTATCAACTATACGAAGTTGGTTTAATTTTGTGTAGCGGCTTAATCCCGAGAGTATTCAATTCTGGACAAGGTCCCGGGGTTTTTTTTGCATTTGCGGTTTCCTCGTTAACAAAATCTTGCTGTGTCATTTACTTTATATTTCCGCATTATAATTGTTTTATTATAATTAAAGTAAATTACACAAACGTTAATTCCTATTTACTTGATAAGTAATCCTATTATGTTTGGTTAAGTCCGAACCCTTTTATCAAGTAAACATACTTCGTTGTTGTATTGTCTCGATCTCGTATCCATAGACGATCACACGAAGTGTGAACCGATTAGTTGTATTGTGTCGACTCAGTCCATAGACAATTACTTTCGGAGAAAGGACTTATAGGTAGGAAAAGTTTTAGCTTGAGGTATATTTGCGTACCCTCGCCTTTTCAACATCCATCAACCTCTCAAGATATAAACACCTTCTACTCGCCCTATCTCGAGAAGAGGAAAGTGCTACGGAAAGTTTCCCGCGTTCTTTATGAGCCTTGGCCAGATCAGACCTTAACTTCTGGATGGTAGATTGATAAGACATCTCACATGCTGCGAAGACAAGGGAAATCTAATTAATACCACAGCTTCAAAATGAAAACAGATGAGGAGATTTCGAATAATTAAAAGTAAGAGAACTGAGGCAGTTAGCTCAATGTGCCTACCTTCCCTCTGAGAAATGAGATACTGGGATAAAGCAAGACTACTACTCTTCATATCATCCATGCGTTTATCAAAGTCATCCCCAATTAAACCTTGAAGACGGGATCGAATCTTCTTTTCATCTTGGGAATAAGAAGCGTTTTCCTTCACTAGGATGTCATGAGACCCATTTAACTGTGTATGCTGTTCTCGGAGTTTATTCATATTCACGGTCATTTTTATTTTGCTTTGGATAATCTTCTCATTCTCCAAGGTTAATTTCTTCATAGCATCATCATGCTGGCTTCTCAAGGTGCGAAAAGATTCATCTTGATTAGTACAAGTCTTCTGAAGAATAAGATACTTGCGCGTAAACATCACCTTCTCATTTAAAAAAGACCGCTTCTCTACGGCAAGGACTCGATTTTCATCTGATAAAGTTCGATTTCTTAAATCAGAGCTATACAATAATCCCGAAAGATGGGATACTTGGGAGCCTAGAAAATTATTTTGATTACATAGACAAAGATTATCATTTTTTAGGTTATCAATCTGATCAAGTAGGTATGAATGGTTATTAATTAACTGATATATTTGACTTTGCAATCTCTCATTATCCGCACGAGCATCTTCAGCAGAGTATTGATAGCTAAATCTCTCCATGACGCGCTTCTGGTTTAACTCTTTACATATGTACGAAGAAACTCAAAATTCGGACGCGAGTGCAAATTTTTTTTAAAAGTGATTAATGAAAGAAAAGGAAACACACCTCTGAGTTCTTGATTCTTGTTACGAAGATTCTCAGACACAAGAGATTCAGCGCGAAGATCCGCCTTTAACTTAGCATTTTGACGATAAGGCTCTTGGATAGAATTGCTAGACTCAGAGAATCCCTCAGCTTGGACTAAGCGGCGACGAGATTCCTAAGGAAGAAACAACACAAGCATAAAGACGCGGTAAAGTAATATGAGTAGAAAAGTACAAGTAAAAAAACGCATACCAAAATATCAAAGGTAAGATTGACGCTTGGATCCAGCTGTGAGAAGATTTCTCTCCTATTTGACTTATCCGGAGGAGAATCATATAATAACTTAGCAAGAGCATCGCAGATACGAGCTTGGGCAGGATCACTAATGGACGAACGAGCGACATTAATGATATTCAAAAGAGATTCGGTCTCAGAGTTGACTCTTAAAAAGACGCCCTGATCAGCACAAGCGGCCACTACACCAAATCAGGAATTTTTTCACAGGCTATACCTGTTACTTATTAAATTTGCAACGGGTATAGCCTGTGACAATTAGGCCGTTATTAATAATTGTGATGGCGTTTTGTGACGGTTTTATCTCGTGAAAATCGCTGAGATACAGATCACATTTAAAAAGCGTTACAATAATTAATAGTCACAATTGACCTAATTTTATGATTGCGACACGTGTCATATTTGTCACATTTATCTTAACGGTTTTAACTGTGACACCATCACTACAACAATTCGGCCAGGGACACGTGTCCCCTTTCGTCACGGTTATCGTAACACATATAAGTGTTACAATAATTTAGCAACGACTACTTTAGAGACACCTGTCTTTTTTATCCCGATTACTGTAACATTTAAACTGTTACTTTCATTTATAACAACACATTGATGGTGACACGTGTTCTCTTTTGTCACAATTTCTTGTCACGATTAACCGTGACAATTTTCTAATAACAAATAAAAAAAATATGGGTAGCCTGTGTCATTATGATGGACTGGGCTTCCGATTAAAGGCTGCAGTACAAGTCACCGTCATGGACCTGGACTTCCGTTTACAGGGATGTAATACAATTTAACCTGAAACACAGGCCTGCAATACATATATTCTCAATTTACCATTTACTGAGATCCATACATTCCGAATTTCTTTGAAATTCATACATTTCTCAATTTGCAATCCAATCTGTTATTATCCACATCTACGCTCCAAACGATCTTGAGATATCATTCTCTTCATGAATCCTACACAAAACACGCTGAGAGATCAGTTCAGTAACAATTTAACAATGCCAACATGGAACACAAAGAGAACGAAATAATAGACCAACTTATCAAGATATTTCAGAAACGATAATTCTTCTATTTTAAGCAAGACATTATGTGCTATTCAGGTGAGGTTCAGTTATGAGAGTATAGTATACATACAAGCTAACCATTATGTGATATGAGTATAGTATACCTACAAGCTAACCAACAAGGAACACAAAGAGAACGAAACATATCCAGGAAACAACAAGATCTAGGGGTTAAGGAGACAATAAATGGATTAAGATTTCTAGTAGATAAGAATTAGGCCGCATTCGAGTGAGTAAAGGAATGCATTACTTAATTGAGTGTATTTTTCTAGTTGTGAGTATATAAAAGGTTGTGCTGCTGATGTTATAGCAACGAAAACACTTATATCAGCTTAATGGGGTTGACTATGTTCATAACAGTCATACGCGTACAAGTACTAAATGAGTCGCATAATAATAGAGGCCTACTACAGGGGAGTAAATGATACCTTTATCGCATCAACCAGGTATACAGAAAGAACGGAAATCCAAAGAATTAAAACACCTAGCCATCTGATTGCTTCCCATAGCGTTATCTCAGGGGCCTCACCATCGTCGGACTCTTCTTCCTTTTGCTCCTCTTCTACCTACGAAAATTTCATGTGGCATATATTAGAGATTGCATCTTCAATAGTATAGATAGTTCTCTTCATTAATATTCCATGCATAATTTTCACCGAAAATATAGCTGATTAGTATTAGAAAACAAAAAAACTCGAACATCTTTTCACTTATAAACTACTGTTAGATAATCTCACCTCTTCGACATGAGTAGGCTTATAAAGATTGTCTGAATCTTCAATTGTAAAAAGAGGTAGCTAGCGGTCTTTATCATTACTTGATCCACACTAACCATCTTTCTTACCATCAAAGACCTGCAAAGAAGTCGACATTTTCAGCACTAAATTAATGCTCCATCTGAAATTCTTTTACAAACCTAACAAAAAAAGTTCAAAATTATTCATACGGTCTAGAATTTTACCTGACATACTTCACCATTTATGTCTTTGATCGCTAACTAACTCGCTCAATTGAGAAGCAAGGTTCAGCCATCAATTCATTGTTGAGAATCTTCCATAGACAATCTAGATGTCCAAACTCACTTTGAAGCTTTAAACCACTGACAGGATATGCTCTATCTGTACTACACCATTTGCAGGATTATGGACAGTCATCATTACCACTGACAGGATATGCTCTAGCTTTAAACCAATGATCTCCATAACCAGTTTGATTTTAACTGGTAAGTCATCATTACTAGAAGCTTCAGATTTCCTCATCGCTTCCTGCAAATCCACAATGATATAAATATTTAATATTCTAAAGTTATACCACATTCAGGAACTATGATATCTAGCACCATGTCAGTAAGTACATCAAAGAATAACAAAGTTTAAAGGATCCAAGCAATACCTTAAAATGGAGAACTCCATCAAACTGAAAGAATTTCATTTCAATATATGCACGAATTTTCATTGGTTGTGGAGTCATACGCCTTTTGAAGTTCTTAATAAAAGCATATTCAACCTCCTCTGTCAGTGCAAGTAACACTTCAATCACCTATAATCAAGGATTGAAAGTTTCCATCAGTTTCAAAATCAACAATAATGAATTCAAGCAAATTCCAGTCGAACCCGACTTTACCTCTTCTCCATCGGGGCTAACTTCTTTAATCAAGGGTTCCAACCAACTCCTTGTCACCCTTCATTATTACCCATATCTTTGATCCTATGCACCGACCAATCAACTCGAAATGCACACCAACCAAATTATGTTACCTTTCAGAAGATTATAAATGCGACAACAATTAACAGGTTATGCTTATATTCCAATGTATGAGAGGGAATATACCCAATGGGAGTTAGGCAGAAGTAGCTTCAAGCTGCAGGTATGTACCGGCTATGACTGGAACTGCGTCTACATCTCCCACTATGGATTGAGAAACGGACTCTAGATGGACTGTTTTCATATGGCTTCACCTGCACCAAAATGCAATGAAATCAAGCTCAATATGACTAATATCTCAAAGACACATACAAGATACACCAGAAAGAAATACAACCAAACCAATTCTCAGTTATACATTAACTTGTAAATCCACCAAAACTCCATCACCTCTAACATTATACAAACAAGCTCAGTAAAAAATATACCTTTACACCCCAGATCTAGGCACTAGTAGATTCAAGCTGCAAGTATCCTGAAAATCATAAAAGCCAATAAAATTAGGCTTCCATTTTCTTCATAATCAAAACCAATACACTGACACTAAATCAAATCAATAACAAAATCCAAAGACCTAACCTATAAAATTTTCTTTTATTGAAGCTAAAAAAAAAAATTAAAAATAAAAATAGTAATACAGAAAATTAAAGAGGAACAAAAACAAATAAAAAAATCCATATCAACAACCCATTTCTTCTGTTAGTCATTAACATGAAGCAAGAAAATACTAAGAACATAAGGAAAAAAAAATCATAACAAAAGCTTCATAAATCAACAAAGAGAATACTGAAAAAGACTACAAACCAATAACTTAAAACACTAATACCTTCATAATCGACTGTAACTTCCATGATTTTGTAAATATGGATATCAAAAACAAACACAGTATAAATTTCATAGATCTGGAAATGGAAAAGACGTATCAAAATGAACATAAAGGTTGGCAACCTATCTCCTCTTCTTTCAATATACATAGAAATCCGTTATCTCTAACTTCGATGAAGTTAGGGTTTCTATTTTTCTTCTTCATCTTCAAATAATTTCATGAAATTATTCATAGAAAACAACAATAATTTCATGAAATTATAAATGATTCGAAGAGAAGTAGGCGGGAGTAATAACTCTACTTCGATTTAGTGTGTTAGGGTTTCAAATCGAAAGAGAAGTTTCCACTTTTCTTCTTCATCTTCAATCAATTTCATGAAATTATTCAGAGAAAACAATAATTATTTCATGAAATTAAAAAGAGATTCGAAGAAAACTAGATCGAGAGCAATAATTCTACTTCGATAGTGCTAGGGTTTCACTCGAATTCGATTTGGTGTGTTAGGTCTTCGGTCGAAAAGTAAGTGTCCTAGGGTTTCAGTCGAACAGAGAAGAATGGAGGGAGAGGCGGAGAAGGAGAGACATTTTAGGTTTTAGTTTCATTTTCTCTCTCATCTAACCTCATATAGACCACTCTAGTTACAGTGCAGTAGAGTTGGATGACTATTCTCTTCGACACCCATTTGATTGGTTCCAAAAATCTAATGGTCAACTTCTAACCATGTGTCACAAACAAATTCATTGGACGTCTCTCTATTTTTTAAATTAGGTGGTGCATTTTCTCACTTGGATGAACTGAAGAAGAAACATATCAGTTTTGAGCATCCTAGGTTCGAAGATTAATAGAGTTAGACCTGAGTTTCTCATTCGGATGAACTGAAGAAGGAATATATCAGTTTTGAGCATTTTAGGTTCGAAGATTAATAGAGTTAGACACTCGAGTTTCTCATTCGGAAGAACTGGAGAAGAAATATATCAGATTCGAACATCCCAGGTTAAGATTACTAATGTTAGACCTGAGTTTCTCATTCATGTGAACTGGAAAAGAAATATATTATATTTGAACATCCCAGGTTCAAAGATTACTGGAGTTAGACCCAAGTTTCTTATTTGGATGAAATGGAGACGAAATATATCAGTTTTGAACATCTCGGGTTCGAAGATTACTAGAGTTAGACCTGAGGTTCTCATTTGGATGAAGTGAAGAATAAAAATATCATATGTGAGTATCCTAGGTTCGAAGATTACTAAAGTTAGACTTGAGTTTCTCATTCGGGTGAAATAGAGAAGAAATATATCAGATTCGAAAACATCCCATGTTGAGATTACTAAAGTTAGACCTGAGTTTCTCATTCAGGTGAACTGAAAAAGAACTATATTATATTTGAACATCCCAGGTTCAAAGATTACTGGAGTTAGACCCAAGTTTCTTATTTGGATTAACTTGAGACGAAATATATCAGTTTTGAACATCCCAGGTTCGAAGACTAATAGAGTTAGACCTGAGTTTCTCATTTGGATGAGCTGAAGAAGAAATTTATCAGTTTTGAACATCCCGGGTTCGAAGATTACTAGAGTTAGACCTGAGTTTCTCATTTGGATGAACTGAAGAAGAAATATATCATATTTGAGCATCCTAGGTTCGAAGTTACTAGAGTTAGACCTGAGTTTCTCACTTGGATAAACTGAAGAAGAAACATATCAGTTTTGAGCATCCTAGGTTCGAAGATTAATAGAGTTAGACCTGAGTTTCTCATTCGGATGAACTGAAGAAGGAATATATCAGTTTTGAGGATTTTAGGTTCGAAGATTAATAGAGTTAGACCTGAGTTTCTCATTCGGAAGAACTGGAGAAGAAATATATCATATTCGAACATCTCTGGTTAAGATTACTAAAGTTAGACCTGAGTTTATCATTCATGTGAACTGGAAAAGAAATATATTATACTTGAACATCCCATGTTCAAAGATTACTGGAGTTAGACCCAAGTTTCTCATTTGGATGAACTGGAGACGAAATATATCAGTTTTGAACATCCCAGGTTCGAAGATTACTAGAGTTAGACCTGAGTTTCTCCTTTGGATGAACTGAAGAAGAAATTTATCAGTTTTGAACATCCCGGGTTCGAAGATTACAAGAGTTAGACTTGAGTTTCTCATTTGGATGAACTGAAGAAGAAATATATCATATTTGAGCATCCTAGGTTTGAAGATTACTAGAGTTAGACCTGAGTTTCTCACTTGGATGAACTGAAGAAGAAACATATCAGTTTTGAGCATCCTAGGTTCGAAGATTAATAGAGTTAGACCTGAGTTTCTCATTCGGATGAACTGAAGAAGGAATATATGAAGTTCAGTGTCCATTCGAACTTCAAATTCGGTATAACGACTTACAAACTATGAACCAATAAGCTCTTAGAGGGTTCTGACTTCAAACTTAGCATGATATATCATCCAGATCGATAAATATGAAGCTCAGTGTTGATTTGAGATTGAAACCTGGCCGCGGGTTGAATACTCTAAGTCAGAAACTTGGTAAGAACGATGAATCCATCCATTTTCAGGTAAGATTCCTTCGGAATATTCTACGAAACCTTAAAGAAACCCTATTTCTGCATATTGTATGCAAACCAGGCACCGTGATCGAAACCCGACCGCGAGTTGACTACTCTAAGTTAGAAACTTGGTGAGAACGACGAATCCATCCATTTACAGGTACGAAACCTTAAACAAACCCTATTTTTGCATATTGCATGCAAACCAGGCTCCGAGATCGAAACCTGGCTGCGAGTTGACTACTCTAAGTCAGAAAGTTGGTAAGAACGACGAATCCATCCATTTTCAGGTAAGATTTCTTCGAGATATTCTACGAAACCTTAAAAAAAAAAACCTATTTCTGCATATTATATGCGTACCAGGATCCAAGATTGAAACCTGGCCGCGAGTTGACTACTCTAAGTCAGAAACTTAGAGTAAGAACGACGAATCCATCCATTTACAGGTAAGATTCCTTCAAGATATTCTACGAAACCTTAAAAAAACCCTATTTATGTATATTGTATGCGTACCAGGATCCGAGATCGAAACCTGGCCGCGAGTTGACTACTCTAAGTCAGAAATTCGGTAAGAACGACGAATCCATCCATTTCCAGGTAAGATTCCTTCGAGATATTCTACGAAACCTTCAAAAAACCCTATTTCTGCATATTGTATGTGACCGGTTGTCAGCCGACACAAATATAAATTACACTTTCTTACTACTCAAAATATAAATATAGCAAGGGCAAGAAAGGATCGATCCCACAGAGAGGTCTAGGTTGTCAAATTGTTTTGGTTCCCTATAAATAACACCGGTAGTTTTGTGATTCTTATTAAATAAACTAAATAAAAGCAAATAATAAAGGTAAACAAATAAAATCAAGGATGTGAAAGTATTGGTCATGGATTTCGTTTTCAATCACAAACATGTTTTCAACACAATAACTAGAATTGATATTTTAATCTCAACTTTTATCAAAGACCCTAGAATACCTTGATCGCAAGAATATCCCGCAAATCTCCTCATGTCATCAACAAACACATTAAAAGATGCGAATATGAATTCTATCTAAAGGAACAACCTAACGTGTAAAAGCACTAATCAAGTTTAATTCCCTAGATGCATTAGGTTCTATGAAATCAGGCCAATCAAAGCAATCGAACGTGTAAAAGCACTAATCCGATTTAACAAAGGTTATGGTTCACATATGATCATAAGAATATATCACTACAAACTATAATCATATTTATGCTACTTGTAATCAGGAATCTATCACTTTTGCGTATAATAAATCGTAATCTAGCAAGAGAGATGAAAAGAAACTCAATCGATTCGCGACGCGACTAAATAGCATTCAACTCATGTAACAATATTAATGGTGAATCATAAACGATAATATGGAGACAAAACTAATTTATTGAATTAAAACCCATGTTGGAAATCCAACTAATCCACAACCAAAAGAAAACTCTAGCTCATATTCATGGAGTTCATAACAAGAAGAAAGAGAAAAGACTTCATGGTTCTAAACCCTAGAAAACAAAGTAGAGGCAAAAAGAATAGATAAAAGATCCAAGATCTCCACATTAGGTAAAAGTCCTCTCTTTTATATGTTTCTCTATTTCCATAAAGGATACTCCTTCCAATATTAGGTCTTCTCAAAACCCATCTCCAAGTGGTCCACCAAGCCCATGTGTGATAAATACCCATGTGAAATTTCTGCCCAAAAAACGGTCACCGGAAAACTGGGATTATGGCCGGAAATTTGCAGGAATAGTCGCCGGAAAACGGTTCCGGTGACCAAAGAAAGTCCGCCCGGTCACCGGGATTAGTGAGTCAACCTTGGTCGGTTTCAACGGGTCGCCTTGGTCGGACCGAGTCAAACCGGGTTAGGGAAAGTCGGATCATGAGTTAGACCCAAGTCGACTCGCCCTGAAATTGAGTGACCTTGGCCCGAGCCAGTGATAGGTGTAGAATACACCGTATTTACTATCTAGAGTTTATGCTTTCTTTGTTATTTTTCGTGCGAATTATGTATCTTATGCGTGTTTTTGAGTTATTAGGTGTTTTGGAGTCATTTGAGCAAAAGAAGGAGAAATTAGCCATTTGGAGCGAAAAAGGCAAAAAGGTCAACTCATGAGACGATATTTGGCGCATGCTAGGTTGCACAAGAGGAGTTACACCGGAATTAAGATGTCGGTCTCCCTAACCGACAGATTTAAATCAACAAGAGATTATTCGGGTGGCCCGTATCCAAGCGGTGGGTGCGATATCGGTTTGGGTATTAGACCTTATCTAGGTCGAGTCTTGGACAACACAAATTCTCAAACCAATAAGTTTGATTTCCGTGTCGTTGTTCCAGTGGCAATCAACCGAGCCTCGCTGCATTTGTTGCCGTGGGTTCAAGTCATGGTTCAAGGGTGTTTCACGGGGGTTAGGAAAAGCTCGTACAAATGATAAGACACACGAATTTCGGTGGAGTTTCGGGATTGAAATCGGTTGAAGTCTCACATTCTTGTTGCCATACTGATTGAGTGAATAGAGAAGATTGAAAGGCGGTCTTTGAGTTCGGTGACAAGATTGAATGAATGGGTTTGTTTATAATTCGAAATTGCGGGATAAAGAGAGCTCGGTGCAACAACAAATTGAGTGTCTCGCTTTCAAGTTTCGGGCACATAATGTGTTCGATAGAAGGCTCTGAACCGGTCGTCGCCTATCTTGTCACTCAACCAGCGCTTTTGTGTACTAAGAGTCATGTCGTCGCTCAAGCCATGGGTTCATTTGGTTATGTTCTAAGGGTTGAACTGAGCCAGGAAGAATGAATGTACTGGATTTGTTTTAGCTGAGTGATGCAGCTGATGGCAATGCAGTGGTCTGATGGAGGGAATTGTGCTGCTAAAGAAGAAGATCTGAGAAATGGTTCTGGGCATGGGTTGTTACACTGGAAATTGCAGTGCAAGGTTGGAGAATGGCAGGAGGTGTCTTAGGCGGTGATGCTGAAGGCTAGGCAGAGTGGTTAACTAGTTCGATGCAGCTGCAATGGTCGAAGTCATATGATAGCCTTGAACTAAAGCTGGTTTGTGCAGAGTATTAAACTGCAGGAAGTGTTGATGTTGGTATTGAGGTCAAGGTTTTAAAAACGTCCGTTTTTACTGAAAAAACAACCGTTAAAACGGTCACACCCATATACCGTGGCCGTGAGGGTCCCCGAACCCCGTGCCTTTATTAGGCCGATAAATAGGAAAAAACGGCAGTTTTATAGTACCGTTTTTTCAGTTTTCATACACGTTGTAACCGTTTTTCTAAAATTAGTTTGAATGTTTTTTTCTTCTAAATAACATTTTAACGTGCGTTTTTAGAACTGTTGTCCCATTATCACGCACGTTATAACCGTGTACATAACTTTCTTACCATTTCTTTTGATTTTTTTCTTCTCTCGGATTGAAAGTCGAAAACTTGAATTAAATATTTTTAAATGATACAAGGAAACTAACTATAGGATTAAAACTACAAATTTAAAAAACATAGGATTGTTAAACTAGTATTAATCATTTAAAAAGCTACGCGAACCAACTACGACCACCACCTTTTTTCAAGTATTCTCTATTTTCTCGACGGTTCCTTTCCACATCATAGTCATCGTTGTTTGAGTCGGCTATCTTCGTTTGCATAAGTATCATCATCATAATAACCATCATTATCGTTATCATAACCTCCTTCAGTATCATCATTATTGTTACCTTTCATTATTATTATCAATATTAGAATTATATCCTTTGTTCATATGTTGAACACCATGGTCAGAGCGATCGGAAGTGTAACAAGAATCATATGTTGGATTCACGAATTTTAAAGACTAAAATGGGTACATGATTTGGACACGAATTTTATCAAACTTTATCAAACTTTCGTAAATTTTATAGTGAAAAGCATAGTGAAAAGCTTTACCGACACGAATTTTATCAAACTTTCGTAAATTGTATAGTGAAAAGCATTTTAAAACACCTATATAAAGAATATAAACATGACTATCGAATTATATACATTTCTTATACTAACAATAATCAAATAAAATGGTAGTATTAGAATTTCTTAATGATATAGGTCATCTATTAGTTGGACAAAATTTAAAAATTAATAGGTTATCTATTTAGGGATGTGCGGAGTATTAAAAAATTAAAATACCTTGTAACAACGTTTTTAGACTCGTTAAAACGTTTTCACGCACGTTATAACCGTTACATAGGAAATTGATTAATAATTTTTTTATTTCCTATGTAACCGTTACAACACCCGTTATTTTAAAAAAACGTCCAAAAAACGCGTTTTTTGACTATATAACGCGTTTTTGGCCCAAAACGTGCTCACACATGAGAAAACGCATTATAACGGTCACACCTAGTGTCCGTGACCTGAGCCGTGACCCGTTTTTCAAACCTTGATTGAGGTTGATGTGATCTTGCTGTCAGGATCTGGTGCTGTGAAGAACAGATGGAGGTCAAGCACTGTGTTACAAGCAACTAGAATTGAGTTGTTCTTGCTAGTAATCAAGGTGAATCTGGCGCGACGATTCAAGAAGCAACGAGAGGGTATTAAAGTAATGCAAAAGAAGGGTGCAATGAATTATGGCCTGAGGCTGAGAATTGGAACTGTTGATTGTGACAGATATTGCAGCTGCAATGGTGGACTGGCTGAGCTGCTGCTATGTGGAGCTGAAAAGGTGATGTTGCACTGAGTTGTCTGGCATGGATGTCTGAGTTATGCTGCTAGATGGAGCTGGTGGTGCGGTAGTGTTACAGGGGCATTTGAAAGGTGAGATGGAAGTTGAGGTGAGAAGGTAAATAAAATGCAGAGTTTAAGATGATCTTTGGTGAAGCTCATATCAGTGGTAATTCTCAAGCCATTGGGAGATAGAGATTGCGTGTGGATCGGTCGCGAGAAATGAAGTTGAGCGTGGTGCATTCGGGTGCTGGATTGAGGAGTGCGTTAGAGAAACGAATATTGAGAAGTTGATGCCGTGATGAAGCTACAATAGATATGAGCATTTGGAGCCTGGGAATGGAGTTGTTGGGAAGATTATGGTGAGGTGCACTCGAGGAAACGGAGATGGGAGTGGTCGGGTCTTTTAACTATGGTGAGGAAGGAGGTGAACGTTGGTGCTGTTGGAGTTGTGAAGCTACTGCAGTGAATATGTGCAGCTGAAGGTATGATTCCAGGGAATGTATGAATTGATGTTTGCAACTATATGGTGCAGATGGAGTATTGGATGGTTCTGGTGGCTCTGAGGTGTCATAAATGGAATGGACGTGGTGATATGATAATGGAACTGAGACAGAGATATGGCTTGAGGCAGTGAGAAGTTATGGTGCAAATTCAGTTGAGAATGGTATGAAGTTATAGCTGGAGGTGGTTGTGCAGCTCAGGTGAGAATGGCTGTTGGAGGTGTTGAATGCGCAAGGGAATGGCCTGAGATTTGCAGGTCAGGAAATGGAATGAGAGCTGAAAGCGTGCGAAAAGTGAGCAAGAATGGCGAGCCGGTGGTGCTACTTCCGGTTGTCGGATTTCGGAACCGAGAGTGGGGATCGTAATGCTTCAGTGAATCGCGAAGCGGGTTTGTGTTGGATGCATGATTCGGCCGCGGCATATATGAGCTATGAGTCACGCTTTTGAGCGCGTTTTCGCAAGGAATGAGAAGTTGGGTTTGATGGTTTTGTGAATGTATGAATTGCGAGAGAAGGAGAGTTGAGTCTTTGGAAGTATATGATTCTCTTGTGACAGTTTCAAGTAGCCGGAGGCGAGTTCGGTAGTAATGGAGACAATTTCGGTGACGGATTAGGCGGCCGGCGACTGGATCCGGTGATGACGTCATCAAATCCGGTGACCGATTTCACCCAAAAATCCAGAGACTTATTTTCCACACATGGGCTTGGTGGACCACTTGGAGATGGGTTTGAGAAAACCTAAACTTGGAAAGAGTATCCTTTTGGGGAGAAGCATACAAATAGAAAAGTCTTTCTCAAACCTAGGGATATATCTCCATTAGGGAGAACTCATACTTTTGGTTCTAGGGTTTAGAAACATGATAGGTTTTCTCTTTCTTCTTGCTATGAACTCCTATGCCATAAGTAAATAAGTTTTTATTATTGGTTGAAGATGTAGTTGGATTTTGCAACCAAGTTATGATTTTTATGAATTAGTTTTCTCTCAATATTATCGTTTGATTTCTACGGGTTATAATAATTGCATGATTGATGTATTGCAACATGATTGAATGTTTGTTTAGTTAAGTCTAGAATTGATTGAACTCACATCCATATCTATAGCTATTTTAGGGTTTTTCATCAAGCGATAACCTTGAATACGAGTAGCATGATATGATGCTAGGTTGTAGTGATACATCCTTGTATTCATATGTAGAAATTGACCTTTGTTCGAATTGTTTGCGCAATGTATTACAATTGCATTGATTAGCCTATTTCGAAACTTAATGCTCCTAGAATTGAACTTAATTAGCGCAAGGCGTTAGGTTATTCTTTATGTAGAATTCACATACGTGACCTCTAATGTGTGTGTGATGAATTAGGAAATTAATAAATTATCTTGCTCTCTTGATTCTCTAGGCTTTTGATGATAGCGAGATTAAATACGAATTCTATTCATATATTCATAAACTTGTTTACAATTGAAGATGAAACCTTTATCCAATATTTTCACATCCTTGATTTGCGTGTTTACTTTTATTTGTTTTGCTTTTATTTTATTTTAGTATATAAAAATCAGCAAACCCAGGTGTTTTATATAGGAGACCATAACAATTTGACAACCTAGACCTCTCTTGTGGGATCGATCCTTTATTGCCCTTGCTATATTTATATTTTGAGTAGTAAGAAAGTGTAATTTATATTTTTGACGCTTACGACAGCGGTCAGCCAGTTGCATTGGCCAGACTCTGCAGCACAATCATTGTGCTTGAAGAGTGCTCTCCGGCCATGATGGTGGACAATCCGCACTTCAACTCATATTTCTATAGCTCAATTCATTCATTCAAACACATCCAATTCTCGTAACTCCAACTATATTTCCATCCATTCTTGTTCCTAGCCATAGCAACCCGAGCTTCATACTCTCTTCCTTCTTCGCCAATTACGCACCTCGGTGGCCAATTGGCACTCCACTGCAATTTCCCTCGTAGTAAAACCACCACTGCACCAAGTGAATCTCAGATTCATGTCACTAGCTCCTTTAGCCATTTCAATTCTTCATTCCATCTGCCAGCGCCAGCTCTGCCAGCTGCACTTGAGTCCTCAGACATCCATTATCTCAGCATCATTACAGAATAAATGCCACTGCCACCTGCAACTTTTCATCCTAACATACATCTAAGGTTCACCGCTTCTCGTGAATTCAACTCAACGACCACAACCCGAAATCTCGGTCTCAAAACATAGAATACAACCTCAAATTCCAATGATTTCACAAACTTCACCATTGTATCCCACAAAGATCAGACAACCACGACTTCCGCGCCGTCCACAACTCCTTGCAACAGCCATATTCACAAACTGAGCTCAAACTTTAACTCAGTTCACCAATGCTTCTGCTCTTTTCTCACCACCGGCTGCCACTCAACTCATCCAGTTCATAGCAGCACTGTAACCAACAGCTTCAACCACCATCGCTACCTTAACTTCCAGCATTTCTTCCATATAAGCACAGCATCAGCTCGTGGCATTCACAGCTCCGTCACCCGTCTTGGTTTCTCGAATTCTATCACTTGCTTCTCGACAGCATCACTTCCATGAACCACCAGCTAACTCCTCAACTTGAGCTCAATTGAATTCCATCAAAACATCACCATCTGTAACACAACCGATGGCAGCTCCCTCACATATTCAGCTGTAACTTCCCAGCACCAACTATTCTAGATGTGGCATCCATATGCCCATATGTTATCAGATCATACCCATACAACACAGACCCAAGCATCATCAAACTCGAACCAGCCTTGAACTGCACAAAGCCTAATTCCGAGTCATACCCATTCTTCCAAACTTCTCATTCAACCTCAGAGCACAACAGCAATTTCATCTTCTGCTCTTAATTCAACAGAACCTCAACATTTCTCCACTGCTTTCATGAATACAAACCCATCATTATTCTCGATCTCAGATTCATTCTCGAGCAACACACTACCACTGTTTCTTCGTCCGGATCTCAATTCCATTTCCCGAGCATCAACAAGACCACCAATTCTCTCGAAATAATGACCACAACCCCGATATTCTTCGAGCCACGAACCCATCTCTCTTTCTACTTCATCTATAGCAGCTAGAAACCCATTTCGATCGATAGAAGCAATCACCAATTTCAACTTCAATTTCTCGATTCAACAATTTCACCTTGATCGGCAACACCACCAATCGATTCCGTGTCTTCTTCATGAGCTCGTCAATCATCATAGCTATGTTTCGATCTCTGTCTGCAAAGAATCGATCCCATCTTAGCTTCGAATCGGCAACTCGATCCACCAACGACATCGCCTCTCTTTCTCAATTTCGAATGGGAAGAATGAAATGAAGAATGAGAGACAAGTTCTCTCAATTTAGGGTTAAGGGTGATAATGACACCCGGTCACCCCTGATAAGGGCTACTCAATTACAGCCCCTTAACCTTGGCTAGTCTATATTTAGTACTCCTCCAAGAGTTGCCCCTTAACCATGACTTGGCTCCAAATAGTGTTCGCCTCGAAATGACTATTTGCCCTTTTGGCTCAAATAGAGTGATTTCTTCTTTTCCTCCGTGTTACTCCAAAGTAGCTACAAAACTCAAAACAAGCGTAAAATACATAATTCACAAGAAAAATAGCAAAGAAAGCATAAACAATAGATAATAAATAGGATGTATTCTACACCCTATCAGTATGCGTACCAGGATCCGAAATATATCTGAATTGAACATCACATGTTCAAAGATTACTAAAGTTAGACCTGAGTTTCACGTTCGGATGAACTGGAGACGAAATATATCATAATTGAACATCACAGGTTCATGGATTACTAAAGTTAGACTCGAGTTTCTCGTTCGGGTGAATCGGAGACGAAATATATCATAATTGAACATCACAGGTTCATGGATTACTAAAGTTAGACCTGAGTTTCTCGTTCGGGTGAACTGGAGACGAAATATATCTGAATTGAACATTACAGGTTCAAATATTACTTGAGGTAGAGCTGAGTTTCTCTTTCGGATGAACTGGAGCCGAAATATATCATAATTGAACATCACAGGTTCAATGATTACTAAAGTTAGACTTGAGTTTCTCGTTCGGATGAACTGGAGACGAAATATATCATAATTGAACATCACAGGTTCATGGATTACTAAAGTTAGACCTGAGTTTCTCGTTCGGGTGAACTGGAGACGAAATATATCATAATTGAACATCACAGGTTCATGGATTACTAAAGTTAGACTTGAGTTTCTCATTCGGGTGAACTGAGACGAAATATATCTCGAATTGAACATCACGGGTTCAAATATTACTTGAGGTAGAGCTGAGTTTCTCTTTCGGATGAACTGAGAGCCGAAATATATCATAATTGAACATCACAGTTCAATGATTACTAAAGTTAGACTCGAGTTTCTCGTTCGGGTGAACTCGAGACGAAATATATCATAATTGAACATCACAGGTTCAATGATTACTAAAGTTAGACCTGAGTTTCTCGTTCGGGTGAACTGGAGACGAAATATATCATAATTGAACATCACAGGTTCATTCATGGATTACTAAAGTTAGACACGAGTTTCGTTCGGGTGAACTGGAGACGAAATATATCGAATTGAACATCACAGTTCAAATATTACTTGAGGTAGAGCTGAGTTTCTCTTTCGGATGAACTGGAGCCGAAATATATCATAATTGAACATCACAGGTTCAATGATTACTAAAGTTAGACCTGAGTTTCTCGTTCGGATGAACTGGAGACGAAATATATCATAATTGAACATCACAGGTTCAATGATTACTAAAGTTAGACCTGAGTTTCGTTCGGGTGAATCGGAGACGAAATATATCATAATTGAACATCACGGGTTCATGGATTACTAAAGTTAGACTCGAGTTTCTCGTTCGGATGAACGGAGACGAAATATATCTGAATTGAACATCACAGGTTCAAATATTACTTGAGGTAGAGCTTAGTTTCTCTTTCGGATGAACTGGAGCCGAAATATATCATAATTGAACATCACAGGTTCAATGATTACTAAAGTTAGACCTGAGTTTCTCGTTCGGATGAACTGGAGACGAAATATATCATAATTGAACATCACAGGTTCAATGATTACTAAAGTTAGACCTGAGTTTCTCGTTCGGGTGAACTGGAGACGAAATATATCATAATTGAACATCACAGGTTCATGGATTACTAAAGTTAGACCTGAGTTTCTCGTTCGGAAACCGGAGACGAAAATATATCAATTGAATATCACAGTTCAAATATTACTTGAGGTAGAGCCGAGTTTCTCTTTTGGATGAACTGGAGCCGAAATATATCATAATTGAACATCACAGGTTCAGTGATTACTAAAGTTAGACCTGAGTTTCTCGTTCGGGTGAACTGGAGCCGAAATATATCATAATTGAACATCACAGGTTCAGTGATTACTAAAGTTAGACCTGAGTTTCTCGTTCGGTAAGAACGACGAATCCATCCATTTACATGTAAGATTCCTTCGAGATATTCTACGAAACCTTAAAAAAAACCCTATTTCTGCATATTGTATGCGTACCAGGATCCGAGATCCAAACCCGGTGACAAGTTGACTACTCTAAGTCAGAAACTTGGTAAGAACGACGAATCCATCCATTTACAGGTAAGATTTCTTCGAGATATTCTACGAAACCTTAAACAAACCCTATTTATGCATATTGCATGCAAACCAGGCTCCGAGATCGAAACCTGGCTGCGAGTTGACTACTCTAAGTCAGAAACTTGGTAAGAATGACGAATCCATCCATTTACAGGTAAGATTCCTTCAAGATATTCTACGAAACCTTAAAAAAACCCTATTTCTGTATATTGTATGCGTACCAGGATACAAGATCGAAACCTGGCCGCGAGTTGACTACTCTAAGTCAGAAATTCGGTAAGAACGACGAATCCATCCATTTACATGTAAGATTCCTTCGAGATATTCTACGAAACCTTAAAAAAAAACATTATTTCTGCATATTGTATGCGTACCAGGATCCAAGATCGAAACACAGTCGCGAGTTGACTACTCTAAGTCGAAATTCGGTAAGAACGACGAATCCATCCATTTACGGGTAAGATTCCTTCGAGATATTCTACGAAACCTTAAAAAACCCTATTTTTGCATATTGTATGCGTACCAGGATCCGAGATCGAAACCTGGCCGCGAGTTGACTACTCTAAGTCAGAAACTTGGTAAGAACGACGAATCCATCCATTTACAGGTAAGATTCCTTCGAGATATTCTACGAAACCTTAAAAAAAAACCCTATTTCTACGGAAATTAGTGCAATAAATATCATGGAGATAGTGAAAATGACCAGACTACCCTTATCGGAAATAAGTGAAATAAATATTACAGATTGTGAAAATGACCATATTACTCTTACTAGAAATAAGTGCACTAAATATCACACAGACAGTGAAAATGACCATATTACCCTTACTAAGAATTAGTGCAATAATATCATGGAGATAGTGAAAATGACCATACTACCCTTATCGGAAATAAGGGAAATAAATATTACAGATTGTGAAAATGACCATATTACCCTTACTAGAAATAAGTGCACTAAATATCACACAGACAGTGAAAATGACCATATTACCCTTACTAGGAATTAGTGCAATAAATATCATGGGGATAGTGAAAATGACCATACTACCCTTATATGAAATAAGTGAAATAAATATTACAGATTGTGAAAATGACCATATTACCCTTACTAGAAATAAGTGCAATAAATATCACACAAACAGTGAAAATGACCATATTACCATTACTAGGAATTAATGCAATAAATATCATGGAGACAGTTAAAATGACCATACTATCCTTATCGGAAATAAGTAAAGTAAATATTATAGACTGTGAAAATGACTATTTTACCCTTACTGGAAGTAACTGCAATAAATATCACACAGACAGTGAAAATGACCATATTACCCTTACTAGGAATTAGTGCAATAAATATCATGGAGACAGTTAAAATGACCATACTAACCTTATCGGAAATAAGTAAAGTAAATATTATAGACTGTGAAAATGACTATTTTACCCTTACTGGAAGTAAGTGCAATAAATATTTTGGAGATTGTAAAAATGACCAGACCACCTTTATCGGAAATAAGTAAAGTAATTCTTACATGATGTGAAAATGGCCATTTTACCGTTAAGGCAAATAAGTGCAATAAATGTTACGGAGACTGTCAAAATGACCAAACTACCCTTATTCGAAATAAGTGCAATAAATATCACACTGACGGTAAAAATTACCATACTACCCTTACTGGAAATAAGTGCAATAAATATTATGGAGACTGTGAAAATGACCAGACCACCTTTTTCGGATATGAGTAAAGTAAGTAGTACAGTCTGTGAAAATGACCATTTTACCCTTAGGGGAAATAAATGCAATAAATGTTATGGATATTTTGAAAATGACCATACTACACTTATCGGAAAAAAGTAAAGTAAATATCACTGACGGTGAAAATGACCAAATTACCCTTACTAAAAATTAGTGCAATAAATACATGGTGGCAAAGAAAATGACCAGACTACCCTTATCGGAAATAAGTCAAGTAAATATTATAGACTGTGAAAATGACCATTTTACCCTTATCGCAATCTCCATTACATTTATTAACCTTATTTCCTGTAAGGGTAAAATGGTCATTTTCACAGACTATAATATTTACTTGACTTATTTCCTATAAGGATAGTCTGGTCATTTTGACAGTCTCCATAATGTTTAATGCACTAATTTCCAGTAAGGGTAATATGGTCATTTTCAGTATGTAATATTTACTTTACTTATTTTTGATAAGGGTAGTTTGGTCATTTTTATAGTCTCCATGATATTTATTGTATTTATTTAATATGGTCATTTTCACAGTCTGTAATATTTACTTTACTTATTTCTGATAAGGGTAGTCTGGTCATTTTCATTGTCTCAAGAATATTTATTACACTTATTTCCGAAAGGGCAGTATGGTCATTTTCACTTTCTATAATATTCACTTTACTTATTTCCTATAAGGATAGTCTGGTCATTTTGACAGTCTCCATAATATTTATTACACTAATTTCCATTAAGGGTAATATGGTCATTTTCATAGTTTGTAATATTTACTTTACTTATTTCCGATAAGGGTAGTTTGGTCATTTGCACAGTCTCTATTACATTTATTAACCTTATTTCCAGTAAGGGTAAAATGGTCATTTTCACATACTATAATATTTACTCGACTTATTTTTAATAAGGGTAGTCTGGTCATTTTTCACACTCTAAATAATATTTATTGCACTAATTTCCAGTAAGGGTAATATGGTCATTTTCACAGTTCGTAATATTTACTTTACTTATTTTCCAATAAGGGTAGTCTGGTCATTTTCCCTGTCTCCATAATATTTATTGCATATGTTTCAAATAAGGGTAAAGTGGTCATTTTCATAGTCTGTAATATTTACTTCACTTATTTTTGATAAGGGTAGTTTGGTAATTTTCATAGTCTCCATGATATTTATTGCACTTATTTCCAATAAGGGTAATATGGTCATTTTCAGTCTGTAATATTTACTTTACTTATTTTTAATAAGGGTAGTTTGGTCATTTTCATTGTCTCCATGATATTTATTGCATTTATTTCAAAAGAAGGGTAATATGGTCATTTTCACAGTCTATAATATTTTACTTTACTTATTTATGATAAGGGTAGTCTGGTCATTTTCATAGTCTCCAGAATATTTATTACACTTATTTCCATTAAGGGTAAAATAGTCATTTCCATAGTATGTAATATTTACCATACTTATTTCTGATAAGGGTAGTTTGGTCATTTTCATAGTCTCTATGATATTTATTGCACTTATTTCTTGTAAGTGTAATATAGTCATTTTCATAGTCTCCATGATATTTATTGCACTTATTTCTAGTAAGGGTAATATGGTCATTTTCACAGTAAGGGTAATATGGTCGTTTTCAAAATGTGTAATATTTCCTTTACTTATTTCCGATAAGGGTAGTTTGGTCATTTCCACGGTCTCCATTATTTCTAGTAAGGGTAAGATGGTCATTTTCACGATTCACGTAATATTTTCTTTACTTATTTCTTATAAGGGTTGTATGGTTATTTTCATAGTCTCAGTAATATTTACTTTACTTATTTAGATAAGGGTAGTCCAGGTCATTTTTACGGTTTCCACAATATTTATCGCACTAATTTCATTAAGGGTAATGTGGTCATTTTCACAATATGTAATATTTACTTCACTTATTTCCGGTAAGGGTAGTCGGGTCATTTTCATGATCTGCATAATATTTTGTTGCACTTTTTTTCCATTAAGGGTAATATGGTCATTTTAACAAATTGTAATATTTACTTTACTTATTTCCGATAAGGGGTAGTCGGTCATTTTCACAATCTTGAATTTTTATCATAGCTTATTAGATAAGGGTGTCGGTAATTTTCACCGTCTTTGGAAGAGGCGAGATATGTCAAAGTCAAATTTCTATAAAGTCATGACTTGTTGACTTGGTCTTGATCATGTTTTCTAATATTAAGAAAATTAAAAAGAAAAAGAAAAATATATTTTGATTTATAGAAATGAAATATAATTGTTAGTTTGTACAAATGTGGGAAAATTAGTGACAAGTAAAATTCAAAGTGTTATAATTTTGGGGTTGTTTTAGATATTGTGAAATATTTGGGTGGAATCATCACTTTGATTTATAATTATGATTGTCTGTAAAATTGTCAACAAATATTATTGTGACTAATAAAAGAATTTAATATTCCTAATTATTATCACGAATACAAAATTTAATAACAGTTATAACTGTTGCAGGACTTATCACAAGTGCATCTGTGACTGAAAAATAAACTGTGACAGATTGCACTGTTAGAAAATCATGGTTTTGGTGTAGTGGGCCTCCAAAGAGGAAGAAGTGACCATAGAAGGAGGAGGAGTAATCACAGAAGAAACGATATCCTTTGAAACATGAGCGGTTTTATCTTCCACTGACGCGGGAATGTTCACAAAAGTAGAAGCAATAGTATCTTCTATTGACACAGTCACATCTTCAGAAGTATAAGTGATGGTGTGCTTTGTGGCTTCCTCAGAGGCGGTGACTTCCTTCGGGGACGCAGAGTCATTCAAAGAAGCAGAGGCACCAATGTCCTTCAAAGGAGTGCCAATAGTATCATTAGAGGAGACCTGCTGCTGAGGACGGGGCTTATAGGTGAGCTCCGGAATGACAAGGGAAGTGTTGATTGTAGGAGCACGACGAAATTGCTTGACCTTCTTCTTCTCACAATTGACTTTGCTCTCAGTACCCTTCGAATAACAACGCAGATAAGAAATAGAGGCAACAATATTGTTTTAACTCAAAAGAGAAGAAAGTATTTCTTACTACCTTGTTATGCGAAGGCTTCCTCTTGCGAGATTCACTATCTTTAGGGCTCGAAGAAGAATTAGGGTTTGAAACTGTAATACGAAGATTACCAGAGGAGGAATTTTTGCTGCAACAAAACCAGTATGGGAATGTGAAGAACAGTAGCAGAACAATAGCAGAAGTAAAGGAGATTAACAATGGCAGCCGAAAAATTTAAAAGAAAGAAAAACAAAAGAAAAATAAGACAACAAAGAGGATAGAAAAATCTAACCTTGGGTGAAAATCCATAAGACCAGGAGAAGATCAACACTGGTGAAATAACCGAAAAAGTGGAGAGTAAGGATGTCGAGAGTGTAGGATCAGAATATCGCGACAACAACAATTCACGAAGGCAACCGATAACAACATTGCGAGTGAGTCGCAGACGATTAATATGAATGACGCACTGGATGACGATAGGAAGATATGAAATCTGGCGAAAGTTAAGAAGTGTCGCGAATGCGAATACTTGTACGCCTCGCGACACTTCGCGAGACATTCCCGAAAATAAAGGACAACTTAGCTGTCATTCACTATGTATTACCCTATATAAAGGGATGAGTGAATCTGTGGTGGGGGAGTTCTTTTTGGATTGAAAAGCAAGTCATTAGGAGAGAGAAACAGAGAGAATGTTAGTAAGATCTTAAGTGTAATTCCATTTTCCGTGTAAACATGACAAGAAAATTATTAATAAATATTCATGATTGTTCATCTATTATCTTCTGAATGGATTAGTTAAACAAAATATAGTGAGGGGTGTATTGTGGGATTTCCCGCAACTACATATTGGCGCTAGAAACAGGATCAAGAAAGAAAGAAGGCAATCGAATCATTCAAATCAAGAAAATGAAAGAAAAAGAAAATGTTAAATTAGATGAGACAAAGGAGAAAGATATGGAGTACAGTTGGACACAAAGACAATGATTGATGAGTTTCATGAAAATATCAAAGGAAGAATACACAAGCGGGATTTTGAAGGAAAGAAAATCACGAGATAGAGAGGTGACATTGCCTTTAGAAGAATGGGAAAAGCAAAGGATAACATTCACAGCTTCGTAAATATCTAAAGAAAATTTGAATCACACATCTCCACCGGTAATCACAATAAACGCGTGCAAAGGAGAAGAATTAGTAAAGGCAACGCAAACATGGACAAGTAAATAGAACTTTAATCGATACGGAAGCTTGGTGAATATCATGTTTTATCATGCTTACAAGAAAATGGGATATAAAGATAAAGAAATGATTCCCACGGCCTACAACATCCATGGTTTTGGTAAATCCATAACAAAGGTTAAAGGAGAAGTAAAAATACGAATTTCGTTGGGAGACATCGAGACACGAGTAACCTTGTGTGTAGTAGATATGGAATCGCCATACAACGTATTGCTAGGGAGACCATGGGTACATGCAATAAAAGCAAAGAGCATCAACATTTCATCAATGTATCAAATTTCCCACACCAACCGGAATCGGCGAGATTAGAGGAGATGTGGATAAAGGAAGAATATGTTATCAAATTGAAATAAAATATCATGAAGAGCAAGCAAAGAAGCGAAAGTATCGCAGTAAAATCGGCGAAAGCAGCTAAAAAAGAAGAAGAATTTAGAGTTTACATGATAAGAGCAAAGGAAGGAAAAGGGATACCTAGCGAGATTTCTGGAGAAGAAAATGAACTCGCGAAAGAGTTGAAAGGACCAACCCCTATGGGAGAATCGCAAGCTAGTTACGTCGCGGCAGAGCAAACGAAAGAAGTGAATGTCGGAACTAATGAAGAGCCCAAAATGTTGAAGATTGGGACTAGTATGGAAGCGGATGAGGAAAAAGGATCGTAGAATTGTTGCGAGACTATAAGGATATCTTCGCGTGGAACATGGATGATATGCTGGTATAGATCCATCGATAGCTTGTCACAAACTGGAAATAGATAAAAGGGTGAAGCCGTTCAAGAAGAGAATTAGAAAAATCGCAACAGCTTATCACCCCCAAATAGAAGAAGAATTGCAGAAAATGCTAGATGCAGGAATCATCAGAGCCAAAGAAAGTATCCCGAATGGATAGCAAATATGGTTATAGTCCCAAAGAAGAAAAAGGGGATAAGAATTTGCATAGATTTCACCGATTTAAACAAAGCTTGTCCTAAAGATAGTTTTCCATTGCCGATATCCCACAACTAGTCGAATCAGCAGCAGGAAATGAAAGAATATCATCTCTCGGACGGGTATAAAGGTTACAACAGATTCCTCTCGCCGAGGAAGACCAAGAGCATACCGCTTTTTTCGCTCCAAGAGGGTTATATTGTTATACAAAAATGCCGTTTGGTTTACGAAATGCTGGAGCAACATACCAAAGAATGGTAGAAGAAGTGTTCGCAGAATGGATACATAAAACACCGGAAGTATACGTAGATGATATGCTCGTAAAAAGTAAGAAAGCGTAAAACCATGTACAAGATCCGAGAGAAATCTTTGAACAGATGAGGCGATTCAACATCAAAGTAAATCCGAAAAATGTACCTTCTGAGTGGCATCGGGAAAATTTTTGGGTTATATAGTATCAAAGGAAGGAATACAAGTCGACCCAGAGAAAGTGAAAGAAGTTCGCGATATGCCAACACCGCGACAATAAAGGATGTTCAAAAGCTAAATGGATTATTAGCATCACTAGGAAGATTCATTTCGCGGTCATCCGATAAGTGTAAACATTTTTTCAAAGATCCCGAAAAAGGGATCAAGTTTAAATGGACAGATTTAATGTGAAAAGGCTTTACAGTGGAATTAAAGAACATCTAATGGAAGTATCCATTATGCAAAAAGCAGAGCCGTGGAGAGGAATTGTTGGTATATCTTGCGACAACGTCGCACGCGTTAAGCGCAGTATTGCCGCGAATAGACGCTGGAGTAGAAAACCGATTTACTATATCAAGAAGACTTTTAATGCCGCAGAAAGGAATTATTCAAGATTGAAAACTAATCCCGGCGTTAGTCTATGCAACATTTAAGCTTCGCATATATTTTCAAGCACATACCGTCGTGGTGGTAACAAAAGTACCAATCGAATCAAGTAATGAAAAATTCAAAAAGATCGGGAAGAGTAGAAAGGTGGAATGCCCAAATAAGCCATTATAAACTCAAATATGAAATATTATCCTCAACCAAGTCACGTAGTCGCAGACTTTTTTGCAGTAATTTCCTTGGAAGAAGATGAAGCAAAGGATGAAATGATGGATGTAGAAGAAGAGCATGGAGACCCAAATGATTTGTTAATCGAACCGAGATAGGTGGGAAATATTGGTAGACGGATCATCAAATGGAGAAGGTAATGGAGTGGGAATTGTTGTGATTTCGCTTAAGGCAATAAATTAGCTTTTCTTTTAGATTGGAGTTTGAATCCACCAATAATGAAACGGAGTATGAAGCTATAATACATGCTCGCGATTCGCAATAGAAATGAAGTTAGAAAATGTGAGGATTACCAAAGTGATTCGCAATTAGCAATTCGCGATAACAGAGAAATACGCTACGAATGAGCCATCTTTGCAAAAGTACGTAAAGCTTGTCGAAGAATTGTCGCCACAGTATACCAAAAATGAGGTGGAGGCATATATCAAGGAGAAATAACAGACTGGGCAGATGCTTTTGCCTTTATATCAAGTATGATGACAGACCCCACTGCGAGGAATATCAAAATACAAACACTTTTGGCACCATCAATCAATAAAGAAGAAGAACAAGAAGCGGATGCAATGTTAGTAGAAGACATACCACAATGTCGCGATAAAGATTGGAGAACAGTAACTTCACGCTTACTCCGATGAAAGGGGAGGTACCAAGAAATAGATTAGAAGCACACAAATTGAAAAGCCGTGCAACGAATTATGAATTAAGAGATGGTGTACTTTATCGACGATCTTTTGATGGACCTTCACTTCGATGCTTAACGAGGGAAGAGGGAGAAATCATATTGAAGATGTTGCATAGTGGAGATGCTGGAAATCATAGCGGTGGAAGATCTCTAGCATATAAAGCAAAAATGCAAGGATATTACTGGCCATATATGCATGAAGACGCGAGAGCAATGTCAAGGCGCTGCGAAGATTGTCAAAGGCATGGGAAGAAAATACATGCACCTGGGGCACCATTAAATTCTTCTACAAGTGTGTGGCCTTTTGGAAAGTGGGGTCTAGATATTGTGGGACCTTTTTTACCAGGAACAGGGCAGAGAAGATACTTAATTGTCGCAACGGATTATTTCACCAAATGGGCAGAAGTGAAAGCGGTACAACACATTCGCGACAAAGACGTTTTTACTTTCATATTCGAGAATATTATATGCAGATTTGGGATCCCCGCACAGTTGGTATCCGATAATGGGAAACAATTTGAAGGGCAAAACATAGAGTTGTTACTTAATGCATTTCAAATAAAATGTGGGAAATCGACTCCACTATATCCGCAAGCTAACGGTCAAAGTGAGGCAACAAATAAAACAATCGCGGATATATTGAAGAAGAAGTTAGAAGGACACAATAGAGGATGGTGCGAACAAGTACCCACACGCAAGAAATGGGCATACAAGACAACCAGTAAGAGAAGCTACCGGAATGTCACCTTTTTGCTTAACATATGGAGTGAAGCTGTGCTCCCAACAGAAGTTATGATCCCAACAACTAAGAAAGAAGTTTGGGAGAAAAATCTTAGTGCAGGTAACATTCTAATCAAGTTGGACGAATTAGAAGAGAAAAGGGAGAAGGCGTTACGACACATGGAGAATTATCAACGAAGACTGGCCAGAGAATATAACAAGCGTGTGAAGATACGTGAATTTCAACCAGGAGACTTGGTACTGCGAGAGACACCAATATATCAGCGAGAAAATGGAGGCAAGTTGGCGAGAAAATGGGATGGACCTTATATTATCAAAGAAGTAGTTGGTACAGGGGCTTATAGATTGATGGATCCTGAAGGAAAAGATATGGGACAGAGATTAGGCAGGCCGTGGAACAAAGTTATATCTAAAGAAATACTACCCGTAAAATGGGTTAGATGAAGTACTTTAATGCAAGATATTTGCAAAATTCAATAAAATACATACCAAGATATCGAATGTCTCGCGAGCAGTAATGGCAAGAAATAACGAATGAATGAATGAATAAACATGATTGAATGAATGGGACGAACCTTTATGGCGTACACCCTAGTTCGCGAATTATACTTGTGAAGAGGCAAATGTAAGACCTAAAGTGCGTCATATAAGGGGGAATCTCTTAACATGGCCCAGGGAAAAGGTTACACCGCCCCGGAACCCGGGTCATGCAGATTTGGGGCCCATGAAAGCCTATCCGGAAGAGGTACCTTGGATTCCCAACTATATATGTAGGTTATACCGGTTGGGCGACCGAGGGTCTCTTTCAAGGAGTCGCCGTATGATCAAGGCGCCGAGGTACCCGGCTGAGTCAAGAGTGCGGGGAGCATGGAACTTCCTTACCACTCTTGACAAGTCTTGGCGCATGCCGCACTCGGCCCGAAGAAAACTCCACTTAGGTGCAGCCTTGTAACCATAAACTCTATAGGTATAAGGGATAAGAGGTCTGCGAAAACAACCGGTTGTTGTTAAGACCGGATGGGAGGAGCTAGCCTTGTATGGCCGATGTACGCCTCCTTGAAGGGGCAACCAGGGAGATGATAAGGGCGGCACCCTCCATTAGGGAGCCGATAAGTGCCAAAGACGCAAATGTCACGAGGCTTTGTTTTCGCAAGGAAACTTAGGCTTGTCATATTTGTGCAAATGATCCCCGCAGAGGCAATAATACTAACGCGAGGGTAAGACGAGATCAATGGGTCCTTACATGCAAGTGTAAAGACGCCCCGCGATTTCGTCGCAAGACGACAATGTCATGGGGCTTTACTTTCGCAAGAAAATTTAGGCCTGTCATATTGTCGCAAGCAAAATATCCCGCAGAGGCAAAAATACTTGAAAAATGATAAGACAAGGTCAATGGGTTTTTACATGCAAGTGTAAGACGTCCCGCGACCTTGTCGCAATAAAGGGTGGCAGAGTAAGACCTTTAAATAGGAAGGTCAAACTTAGAAGACCATCAAAGATGATAAGGCAAGGTCAATGGGTCATTACATGAAAATGTAAAGGCGGCCTGCGATCTTGTCGCAATGAGAAGAAATAAAGTGAAATTCCTAATTGGGATGGTTTTACTTAATAAAAGATTCAATAAGCGAACATGCTCGCGAGATTATGTTCAAACACCTTAAATAAGGGAAAAGGGAGAAAATAAGGGGATTACTCGATCAAAGACTTAATCCTTACAAACAAAAAGAAGTTTTGACAAATTACAAAGAAAGTTTAATTCTCTACATCAATATTATCAACCATAGAGGATGGTCGAGATCTTTCACCGCCTTTATCACCTTCACCGAAATGTTTTTCACCCGGTTGGTGGATTTTCATCGAAATGTTTTCAAGACCTTCATTTTCGCCACTGGTGGATTTTCATCGTAAATTTTTTCAGTGGATCTTTGTTGACAACTTCAATATTAGCGATATCTTCGCCGCTTTCATAGTCATAATCACTATCAGGAGAATCAGGGACTTCATCATCACTTACTTCCAAAGGATCAACATGAATAGGATCAAGGGACTTAGACAATAAAATCTCATTCACAAGGACTTCAGCTTTGAGGGGGAATTGACGAAGCAACGCCTTTTGACGATTCTTGCTATCTATGTCTTTACAGTAAGACATATAATCAAATCTTCGTTCTGCACGGTCGCGAGAACGAGCAAGAGAGGCGGCGAGTAACCCATTTTCTTTGCGAATCTTAGAATAATCTGATCTGAGGGTGGAGATAACAGAGCGAAGCTTTTTCTCAGAGTCTGCATAACAAGTGCACAAGATTAAAGAAAGCTTTTACGGAATATTTTTGGAATTTTCAGGATAATTAAAGATTTTTTGGAATAAATTAATGTATTAAGATAGTCAAATAATATGACTACCTTCCTTCTGAGAAGTAAGATGTTGAATTAAAGCTGCAAAATTATTCCCCAAACAGTCCATGGCATCATCAAATGTATCTCCAACTAGGCCTTTCAATCGAGCTCGCAAGCTTTTTTCATTCGAAACAAGTATGGAATTCTCAATCACAAGGGTAAAGTTGGATTTTTCTAATTTGGAACATTGATCCTTGAATTGGTTTGCTTTTAGACTCAAGGTTATTCTACCCTGAATAAGTTTATCTCTCTCGGCAAAGAATTTCTTCAAGTTGGTTTTTCAAAGTATGAATAAATTGTTCTTGTTCTTCACGTAATTTTTGACAAGCATCATATTCTTGCGAATAAGTCGCGACCTTGTTTAGCAGAGATCGCTTCTCCTGAGAAAGAGTCCCATTCTCATCTGATAAAGTTTCCAACTCCAAATTAGCCTTAGTCAAAGAGTAAGAAAGGCGAGATAAGTCTTTACTTAATGAATCTTGCTGCTGAGCTAAATCAAAGTTTTCTTTAGACAAATTATCTATTTGATCAACAGCATATGTATGAAGATTATTTAAGAAGTTATATTGCTCCATCCAAGCGTCTCTTTCAACTCGAACCTCTTCAACAATTGATTCCAACCGATATATCTCCATTATTCGTTTCTCGGTTTAGAGCTTGAAGGGCGAACAAGAATTTAAAAAAAAAAAAAAAAAAAAAAAAAAAAAAAAAAAAAAGCTTAAGGGGAAAGAGTTTACCTTTTAACTCTTCATTCTTCTTGCGAAGATTATCACGATCTAGTGAGAGGTTGTGAAATTTTTGATTTTCAAGATGGAGATTATTGCATTTAGCAGTCATAGCTTGAAGATCATTTTTCAAGACATTAATTTCTTGAACTAAGGATGCTTGCGAGATCCTATCGTAACCGAGATGTTTACTTAAAATCTCGCAGACATCGACTTGACAGATCGACAGTAAGTCTTTTTGGCATCATTCACAAGGTCCGAGAGAACTTTGAAAGCCACGTCTATTCCTTCCAAATTTTCTGCAAAGAAGAGGGATTTGCTCGGGCAAAGAAGGAAGAGACGAATCATTCTTCGCCAAAGGAACATCATGAGAAGAGGAGATTTCAGGAAAGGTAGTGATGGGAGGAATGACAGGGACATTGATGGTAGGAGAAGGAGTAAGTTCATTTGTAGTAGGACTATTATGAGGAACTTGATCTATGAGGAGTTGAGGCATCGGAATATTGTCACTTGCGACAAGATTATCCCGCGATGATTTCGCAGCAGAGAAGAAGGTGTAAATGAGGGAAAAGGGACATCAGAGTAACAGTTTAGAGTGGCGAGATCTTTTGGGAGTTTTGTCAATAGTTTTGTCATCCCGTGAATGATAAATTAAGTAAGAAACAGAGGCAAGTACGTTGTTATTAAAAGGTAAATGCTTCTTAAAATACCTTATCACTCGCAGGCTTTCTTTTAGAAACGGTATGTTTAGCTTGCGAAGAGGACTTTGGTGGCAAGGTGGATTCTTGTTGAGAAGTTGGTTTCGACTGTGAATCCAAAGAAAGAAGGGGGTTCTTCACGGTGAACTTGGTGATGGGTTTGTTCTTGCTGAAACAAAATGGCAGAAAAAGATTAAAAGGAATAAGATAATCTCAAAAAGGGAAGTTAATCACAAAATCAATCAATCATAGAATCAATCGAATCTAGCAAGATTAACAAACCCGGATGCCATGGAAGTGATAGCAAATAAGAAATAGCAGAAGGATGATGAAGACGATGGTGAAGAAGAATAACAGAAGAAAGAACAATTGCAGACGATAAAGGAGATGAAATAGAAGGAAAGAAATGTTCTTCACAAAAGACTCTCCTATAAATAGGCAAGAAAGTGTTATGACCGGATAACATTAAATGTACCGGTAAAAAGAATGGTTTTAAACACGTGTAAACGGTCATTCCTAGATTCATGGAGCTATGCTGAAGAAGATTTTTAATGGAAAATGAACGGTTGCGACAAAGAATTTGATATCGCACAACGTAAGGCAACATAAGGAGAGGCGAGAAGATGTAGTATTCGGGTATTGCACAACATATTTTCTTATCATATGAGATTCAATTATTTTCCTAACTCGCGAGAAGAGATTGCAAGATCCATTATTTTCCATAACCCATGAGGCAAGAAATGATATTTCATACATACTTCTAAAAACTTCGAACTTCGCCAAAGAATAGAGGCAAGTACGTACTTTTCAAGTCCAAGATTCTTTCGCTCGTTCCTTCATCAATAAAAATCGAGACTATTACAACAACGTATTTTTTCTTAAAGATCGCTTCTTCAAGCAATATTCAAGAAAAAGAGGCAAGATGTAGGATCAGAATATCGCGACAACAACAATTCGCAAAGGCAACCGATAACAACATTGCGAGTAAGTCGCAGAAGATTAATATGAATGACGCACTGGATGACGATAGGAAGATATGAAATCTGGCGAAAGTTAAGAAGTGTCGCGAATACGAATACTTGTACGCTCGCGACACTTCGCGAGACATTCCCGAAAATAAAGGATAGCTTTAGCTGTCATTCACTATGTATTACCCTATATAAAGGGATGAGTGAATCTGTCGGAAGGAGGAGTTCTTTTTGGATTGAAAAGCAAGTCATTAGGAGAGAGAAACAGAGCGAATGTAGTAAGATCTTAAGTGTAATTCCATTTTCCTGTGTAAACATGACAAGAAAATTATTAATAAATATTCATAATTGTTCATCTATTATCTTTGAATGGATTAGTTAAACAAAATATAGTGAGGGGTGTATTGTGGGATTTCCGCAACTACAATCCATGCGGCTATAATAAAGTCCAAGCGACATTGACGCGCGCCAGATTCGAAATTAGGGGCTTTATTAGCTATCTTCCACTATGTAAAATCCTATAAAAGGAGCTCAATGCCTTTGTAGAAGAGAGAGATCTTTTTGGTGAGCTGAGATAAGACATTTAGGAGAGAGAAAGTTATTTGCTTCCCAAGCTAGGGTTTCAACTCATATATTTTTTATTTGATCTATCTTTTAATGAAATAATTTAGAGTTCTTTCCATAATGTCTTGAATAGAGTTCATAGATTTTAACAGGGTGTGGTTGTAGGATTTCCTGCAACTACACCAAACGAGCAAAGGATGGACAGAGCAAATGGTTAAACTAGATAGGCAAATACTCAAGTTGAGTATTTTTCCATCTCGTCTCAAGTTGAGTCGATTGAACCTCACTGGAACGACCTAACTTGGGTCAAGATGATCGGATGGTCCTGAATCGATAACGGCTAGATCATCCAATTACTATATTCTCTTTAATAGACTCAGATTTGAACGTTTTGTTGTACTTGGTTTAATGATGTGTAATTTACAGGTGTAACGGGTTAAAGTGTACTTTATCCTGCAGCTTTGTTTTATACACTTCTTGGCTAAGCTGCTTCGATGAAAGCTTTGTATATTATAGAAGAAAAGATCAAACAAGTTTTACTCTAAATACACATGCATTTAACATCTTGGGTAGAAAGTGTTTTTTAAATAAAATGAGTAAGTATTTTACCGATAGAAGCAATAATGATATTCTAGGGTAGGTTTTTATATCTTGAAAATTGTTTTGTGCCGATGAGGACAGTGAGTGGTGATAATGAGATACAATGACAAAATGACAAGAAATATTTATTACTTGGCTGAAAATGGCTATGGAAATTAGCTAGCTTGCTGATCGTTTGCATAAACCACACTTTTCAGGCACTCAGCTACACAACCGTAAAAGACTATATAGAACCTACGAGATTTATTCTTGATAATTCGTATCTTGAAAGAAAGATTACAAGATTTTCTCTTGTTGGAACTCGGTTCTTTAACAGTTCGGGGGCATACTAGGTTGTTACATGGATATTGATTTGTGGCATCCTCCAAGTAAACTTGTTTTACAACTTAGGTACAAGATATCGAATGTTATCTATATTACTGATTGTATCAAGTTATTCCATATGGTTTCCGACAAAATTGTTGGTGGTGTAATTAGTAACCTCTCCTTTTCAGAAACCATACCTCATATGCAAACTGACAGTTCAAAAGCATATGATTTGCAGTTTCTTTTTCCTTACAAAAGTTATTAGAGTTGCTCGATCGAACACACAAGTTTTTTTATCTCAAGCTTGTCAGTGTTAGATGTACAAAACTAAATCTTGATTTATAGTCTACCAAAGTCAAGTCTCGGACTAAGATTAGAGCATGATGGTTGAGTATCAGATATCACCAAAGACACTCGAAGATTGAAGACTGAAACACAAACAAAGACATTTGAGAGAACTTCACCAACAAGAGGGAAGACCGACTTATCGTATTCACTCAAAGTATACCATTTTATCTTATGATACTATCTCATATGATTTTTAGTAGAATTAATATTGCAAAGAAGAAACTTCGAGTTCAGGCTAGTCTTTTGTAAACTCTCGAAATAGTATCAAGCAATGGAAGTTCATAGATCTTTAACAATCTTAGTCAAGTAGAATTTATTGTTCACCAACTATTTTTATTGGAATTAATCTTTAAAAATATTTCCCAAGTAATAGTTCACGAATGATGGGATGTCGTAGGCTCAACAAATTAATAAATATATTTTTCACTAATTAACTAGTAATATAGCGGTAGTACGAGATCGTTCCCACAGAGAGCTTTGTAATTGATAGGTTATTTGAATAAGCAAAATAAAGTAAATAACAAAGGGGGATTGGTTTTAATATAAACAAAAAGACAACAATAAATAAAATAGATGATCAAGGAATCCTTCGCCGTTACCAAGCATTAACTGGATTAGAATACTTATCAATCTTTCGTTAGAATCATTCATCACCAACCGTGGAATAACAGCTGGCTCAGTGTTATCCCCAAAACTCCTTCTATCACTGGATACAGAAGTTCTCGACTACCAAATTATATCCAACCGAACCACCAAGTAGTAGATCACTCAAGGTGTAACCCAATCGAAGGCTTTAAGCTTTGTGATTTTAGGTTGATCCCAGTATTTGAACTCTAAGATCAAGGTCCACTTTTTGATGTTATCTTCATTCGCAATCGATCCACAGAATCCCTCTACAAGGTCTTGTGATTTTTACTTGTGTAGAGAGTTAATCGACGATTACTTATCTCATAACTTCTACTAGCGATAAAACAATCAATAGACTAATCTAGTATGCATCCCAAATCAATCTAAGAATCACTCATAAACCCTAGATATGGTAAAGAAAAATGAAGATGACAAAAACTCTCAATAGACTTCTATTATTAATAAAGCTTCACGCTTAGAACATTGAATTCATTCTTAATCAACAAAGGATTTAGCTACTCATATTACAAAGAAGATGAATAATGGTGGTTTCCCCCTAAAGGGGTAAACCCTAGGTTTTTGATGTAGAATAAACCCTAGATTTTGATATGAGATATAGATGATTGAAAGGCCTAATAACTATTTATATAGGTTTACATTGCTTGGCCTTCGAGTATCCTAGTTGGTTCCGGAAACCGACCTAAAAAGTAGTAAAGAAAGACCCTAAAAATAGTTCGGGAATTTTGGGCTTCATGGTTTGTGAACCCCGTTTGCGAAAGCAATACTTGTATGAAATCCGGGGAATTTCTTTTGCGAACTCAGTTTGGGAACTAAATTCCAGTTGCTCTCGTTTGCGAACTCAGTTTGCGAACAAGCTTGTCTTCGGTATTTGATAAAACTCGTTTTGGCCGTAACTTCTTCATCCGAACTCGAAATTACCTCATTCTTTTTGCATTCTTCTTGTAATAGGATTCCCTTCAAGATGGTGATAAGAAATCCTGAATTTGAATGAGTGAAGCTTGGTCTTTGGCCCGTCTCTTGATTTTGAGCATTTTGCTCCTTTTCGTCGCACTTCTTCCACTTATCTTCGTCTTGGGCACTTGGAATACTTCTCTTCTTAGCTCTTTTTAGCACTTTGTAGCTCATTTTTGGATGATTCACCTAATAGAGGCAAATAAGAGAAAACAAGAGTAATAATATGAATACATGCAAGAATAATAGCTAAAACAAGTATGGAATGGACACTAAAATCATATGAATTATGCACTTATCAAATTCCCCCGCACTTAGATTTTGCTAGTCTTCGAGCAAACTAAACTAAACTATACAACAAATCCCTTTCGTTGAGAATACGCTTACACTTAGCTAATGCAACATGCCTTTAAACCCCTAAGTGTCCCTAGTTGACGAGTTATAGTCTCATGAGGGTTTACAAGAGGTAAACCCACAAAACCTACTCCAATTTCTCTCCTTGGAAGATCTACTAAGGACATACACAAAGTAGTAGCTAATAAAATAATCATCCTACATATGTTCTTTAGCTGCAAACATCCCACAAACATTTCAATTATCACACACAAGCAATTACTTACGTGTGACATTCATCCTGATTGCATAACTCTACTAAGATAGTCATTGTACGTTGTAATGTTTCTCAACATTTTTGCGGCAACACTCGCGTACAGAAATCACATGGATAGATAAGAGAATGGAAATAGAAAAATGAAGTGTGCAAATGTTGACTAAAGTGAAAGATGTTACCCACAATACTTGTATGAATATCGTCAAAGTATTTTTATATATAGTGCAATAGTTGAGACAAGCACCCATTTAACTCGACAACATGATTAGATACTCTAGGCGCATGTTTCCTTTCAGCAAATATGTGATAGTTCCCATGGATCCTGCGTTCCACGCTTGTTTAGGCGACAGAGACAGGTAAAACGCATAATGTTTATAGGTGAAAATCGTTTCCGCCGATTTCGGTAAATTCGGTAGGTGAGTGAGAAACTGGTTTAAACCCTAAACAAATGTGCTGCACGTGAGCACTTTATAGATTCGAGATCAATCTGTACAAGTCCGGCCTAAACCAAGAAATGTCCGTTCCAGACTTGCTTCGGTCACAAAGTGGAGGAGAAGGGTTGATTTGGGGAGGGAAGCAAAGAAAGGTGTGAGGCCAGAATAATTCTGGGAGAGTAGTGTCTCGACTTGTATCAGAAAGTGAAAGCTTAGGAAGCTTGCAAGAGATGAAAGCTTTTTGGATAGCTTGCAAAGTTGCCTTTCCTGAGAGTATTGTATTTTTTCCTGACCGAGACTTGTTGTCTGGTGGAAATAGGTAAGACCTATTTATACAAGTCGAGATTGAAACGTACCTGGCCTCATGAAGGAAGAGAGTAAAGGGTGAAATAATGGGAGGAGGTGGTAACCGCATGGTGTTTATGGGTGAAAACGTTTTCACCATTATTTCCTCATTTATTTGACCGCTTTATTCCTTTTCACGCTTTCTTAATGTGAGCGTAGTGTACGCCGCAAGCCTGTGACCGCCAAACCAAAACCCCGGAAAGCATCCCCCGTTTGTGTTGATATCTCGAGTGTTGGTTGCACCTTGAGTGCAAGTGGCGCTGCTAGTGGCGCGCGTGGCATGTGCGGGATGCCTTTGTTGCGGGTTGCATCTTGAGTGCGAGTGGCAATGCCAGAGCTGCTAGTGGCGTGTATGGCATGTGCGGAATGCCTTGGTGGTAGGTTGTACGTTGAGTGTAAGTGGCAATGTCTGCTAGTGACGTGTGTGGCAAGTGCCAATGGCGTGTTCGGCCATTAGGGCCGTGGCCTGGTAAGAAAAGCTACCAGCAATGCGTGTTGGCATGTGCCAATGGCATGCTCGGACATTTGGGTCGCCTTGGTAGAAAAAGCTACCAAATGAGCGTGTTGGCATGTGCCAATGGCATGTGTGGCCAATTTAGGTCGCGCCTTGGTAGAAAAAACTACCCGGCGAGCGTGTTGCATGTGCCAATGGCATGCGTGGCCAATTTGGGTCGCGCCTTGGTAGAAAAAGCTACCGGCGGCGTGTTGGCATGTGCCAATGGCATGCGTGGGCGATTTGGGCGCGCCCGGGTAGAAAAAAGCTACCAACGAGCGTGTTGGCATGTGCCAATGACATGCGTGGCCAATTTGGGTCGCGCCTTGGTAGAAAAAGCTACCAGCGTGCGTGTTGGCATGTGCCAATGGCATGCGTGGCCAATTTGGGTCGCGCCTTGGTAGAAAAAGCTACCAGCGAGCGTGTTGGCATGTGCCAATGGCATGCGTGTCCAATTTGGGTTGCACCTTGGTAGAAAAATCTACCAACGAGCGTGTTGGCATGTGTGGCCAATTTGGGCAGCGCCGGGTAGAAAAAGCTACCGGTAGCGTGTTGGCATGCGTGGCCAATTTGGGTCGCGCCTTGGTAGAAAAAGCTACCCGGCGAGCGTGTTGGCATGTGCCAATGGCATGCGTGGCCGTTTTGCGCACTGGTAGAAAAAGCTACCAAATGAGCGTGTTGGCATGTGCCAATGACATGCGTGGCCAATTTGGGTCGCGCCTTGGTAGAAAAAGCTACCAACAGCGTGTTGGCATGTGCCAATGGCATGCGTGGCCAATTTGGGCCGCATACTGGCAGAAAAAGCTACCGCCGAGCGTGTTGGCATGTGCCAATGTCATGCGTGGCCAATTTGGGTCGCGCCTTGGTAGAAAAAGCTACCACGAGCGTGTTGGCATGTGCCAATGGCATGCGTGGCCAATTTGGCCAGGTTGCATGGTTTGCAAGCCTAGGTGCGGGCGCTACTTTGGCGTGGCGTTTTGTAGGGTGTTTGGGCTTGGCGTGGCGTGACCAGCGTAGCTAGGGCCAAGGCAGAGTGTGTTTGGCATGGCGCGGCTAGCTCGGGCTAAGTGTGGCTGGCATGATTTGCCATTTGCACGGAGGTGCGGCTAGCATGGGCTAGGTGTGGATGGCATGGTTTTCCATTGGCACGGAGGTGCGGCTAGCATGGTTGGCATGCTTCGGCATGCTTTGCCATTGGTATGGGCTGGCATGTTTGGCATGCGCGTTTGGTATGGTCGGCACGATTTTGCCATTGGCATAGAGGTGCGGCTAGCTTGGGCTAGGTGTGGCTGGCATGATTTTCCATTGGCACGGAGGTGCGGCTAGCATGGTTGGCATGCTTCGGCGCGTTTGGTATGGCTGGCATGCTTTGCCATTGGCATAGAGGTGCGGCTAGCTTGGGCTAGGTGTGGGTCGGCATGATTTGCCATCGGCACGGAGGTGCGGCTAGCATGGTTGGCATGCTTTGGCGCATTTGGTGTGATTAGCGTAGCTAGGGCCAAGGCAGAGTGCATTTGGCATAGCGCGGCTAGCTTAGGCTAGGTGTGGCTGGCATGATTTGCCATTGGCACGGAGGTGAGTTAGGGTTTCGTTTGTTGTAACCCTAATTTGAAAAAATACCCCCTATTAATTACTGACTACATGCATTAAATGTCCTAATAAATGTGTCACTGGTGACATTAGGTTATTTGGGGTTTTACGACTTTACCCTTCGTTTAAAAACCACCATCAACACATACATATTGCTATCCAAGTGTCGAGAACCTCATCAAGTCTTTTTGACGAAGACAGGCAAAACGCACACATATTGCTATCCAAGTGTCGAAAACCTCATCAAGTTTTTTTAACTTGCTATATAATGATGATAGGTTTCACTCATTTCATCGACTACATAATTAATTCCCATTGATCCTGCATTCCATGCTTGTTTACGCGATGGAGACAGGGAGAATCTTCTCTTTGTATTTTTAATAATGTCGTTATATGAAGAAGAGCCTTATATATGTTTTTGATTTTTGATTTTTGATTTTTGATTTTTGATTTTTGATTTTTAGCTCACTCTTTCTGAGTGTAAGACAATTGTCTATGGGGCTTTTATATACTCAACCAATGATTACCTTGCTACAACATCATGGTAGTACTAGGATCCCACCAAATCACTTAGAGAAACATATAGCTGCAAAAATAAAAAAAAAGTGATTCGGTAATGATTAATTGCGAGAACTAATTTTCCAATGACTACCATGTTATTTCTAGCATCTGAGTTTCGCATTCAATTATGAACGTATATAATTAAGGATTGTAGAACAATAAAGTGAGAATCAAGCTGTAATGTAAGAACTTGTTCAACCTAAAAGTTCTAAAGTGTCATCCTAAATAGCTCATAATTAACTCCAAAAGATGAAGTCTCAAGTATGCAAGAAATCAAAGAGTTTTTTTTTTTTTATATATGCACACTAAAAGTGGCCTAAGAAAGTGAATACTAATATAATATATTATCCAAACATGCTTAAGCACTCCCCCGTACTTAAACTCAACATTGTTATCAATGTTTAAAATTGGAAATTCTGATTTCTGACATAACAGTCTGGAAAAACTCGAAAACTGTACAAATGGGTAGGGAACTAGGAAAAACATCCTAAAGGAAAGTTGTTTGCCTACGTCTTTTCTATGAGGTATCAAAAGGGAAAAAAATTTCGATAAACGGTCTTTTATGAAAGTTATGGCCTCCGGACTGACAGACATGCAATCTGAAAAAGTTCTGGAAAAATATCGAAACTCAAATGTCCAGGCCTATCACTCCAACTTAACAGACTCCTAATTCAGATTTTTTTTTTGGAAAGGAAAGGTGAGTTTGTCCTCTTTAAAAGTTGGGGTCAACCACTCAAATCGGACCCCGAACGAAGTCTCGAGAGATGTTTTGGTGACAAATGCGTAGTTAGAATTTTTCTGACGAAAATATCTTCGTCAAAGCTTTCATTAAATATAGGACTTTGTAAAATTCAAGATGGGAATGCAAGATATGATATGCAAAAAAGTAATAAAAATAAAAATTAAAGGGATAGAGATACAAAACCGATGGGTTTCCTCCCATGTAGCGCTTGGTTTAACATCGTTAGGTCGACGTTATTGTTATCGCCCGTATACCAGTAATCTGAAAATTTGGTAATCCTTCCAAATAACAATCTGCAATTTTAATAACAACTTCACGAAAACATTAGCACAAAATATAAATATTGAAGCTATCACTTTATTGAAGTTTCCCCCACACTCAGTCCTTTCTACACTCGGAAGTGGATAGAGAACATAAAATCCGGGAACTTCAAAAGGTTCCTTAGCTTGGTGAACCTGCACAATACTCGAATCAAACACTTCAAGTGGTGGATACTTAGAAGCAAAATAAACTGTTAAAACTTTGGAAGCACGCAACTCTAATCCTAAGCGAGGTATTTTCCTAAAAGTTGGGTTAACAACTATTTGAGAAGCTACTTCGATTAGAGGAAAAGGATCAATAGATATAAAATTAAGCAAAGGATTAGACAAACCTTGTATCGGATCCTCATCTTTATTAATTAATAGTGAATTATTTACCTCAAGTATACCGTGGTCCTATATCAAACTTTTATTATCTAGCTCAATTGGGTCTTCCACGACTTTAATCAATTTGGTTCCATTCTCAATATCAATCTCTTCAACACTCTCGTCATCCGAATCAAATTCCTCTCTCATGAACTCTTCTTCAGTAAAAATTTTGGGGTATTTTGTATGAGTCTCTGTCGAGGGAATAGCTGGGTCTGATTCTTGCAAATCAACCAACCTAAAAATATTGTAATCCGGATATAACGTTGATATGCATTTGAGTATGTTATACCGTTCATAACAATGGTTCGGTCATACCAAGGCTCCTCTTTTTGAACAGGCGAATGATCATAATTACGATCCGGAGCTGGTATAACTTCATTATTGTTATAAGAAATTTCTAAAGGTTTATCATCTCCAAAATATTTGTTATCATCCATAGGAGTTTCAGAATTGGTTTGGTTTTTAGGCCAAACTTCTTCCTCGTTCCTATTTTTACCGAGTTGAGCAATTTGTTTGTATAATTTTTCTGAATTCATTTGAATTTCTCGATGTGATTCCTCCCAATCATAGGGTTGTTGAGTCTGGATATCTCCTAGCATTTTGTTAAGACGTTCTTCAAAACTTAAACTTTCACCCACCACAAGATTTCCAGGCCAAGTCTCCTCCTTTTGAATCGGTGAAGGATCATAAATACGTTCAGGAGTTGGATTGGGCATATTTTAGTAAAATTTCGTTGAGATATTGTTCCCCATGCTTGGTTGTTCATTGAGTGATTCTAGCATGGACATATTGGCCTTTAACTGAAGCAGAATCTGATCAAACTTCTGCTAAAGTTCAGGAGATAAACGATTAGAAGTATAACTATCCTCTCATCCTTGTGATTGTCCACTTAGGTCTGTTCCTATGGGCATGGCAAACTCTGAAGTTTGCCATTTTTGCACCCACTATGGAGCTGGCTAACTGGCAAACTGGCCTGACTAAGTGGAAAATTTCCACTTAGCCAGGACCGGTCAAGTTTCTACCGAGCGATCGAGTCTCGACCGCTCAGCCAAGTCTACACCATTCGGTGTTGTTTAGACCGTTAGCGACTTAGACTAGGCCGCCCGGTCAAGACTACACCGGTCGTTAGATCCAATCTAACGTACATAAATTCATTTGTCTATAAATACGAAATTTTAATTTCATTTGAACTCACACCTTCTTCATATTTTCTTAGATTTTTCAATTTCTCAAAATATGTCTATGGCTCAGTTCATAGAAGAGCAACATGCGGCCGAATATCAAAGAGTTGAACTTTGAGCTAACATGCAAAATGAAATAAGAAGAACAAGAAGTGAGAGTTGCACATCAGCGCAATTTTAGCACGTTAGAAGATGAATGCATCTGCAGGAATTATTTTTTCTTCACCAATCATCCAATCGTTGATGGTGCATTACAGGCCATTCCGATTTGGGGACGCTTTTACTGAAATATGAAGAAGAAACAACGAACCTCAACAATCGTGATCCGATGGTGTTGAGTGCTCGGTTCTCCATAATTTCTAAGAATGTTAACAAGTATATTGGTATGATAAGGGAAGTGACTCGAAACATGAGAAGTGGTGAAACCCTGCTGGAGATTAATCAAATGTGTCGTGCAAAGTGTCTCACTGACAACGGAGAGCAGTTCCGATATGCAAGTTGTTATGAAATCTTAAAAGTGTTGCCAAAATTTAATCCAATGTATCAATTTTAACTTAAATAGAAAACTTTAAAAGAAGATTATTATTTATAAAAAAAAAAAGTGAAATTACGTTAACGATTCAAATTAACGATTAACATTTATGTATCAAACTAACGATTACCAAATATGTATTCCCCTAAGCCTTTGATCCTCTGAAAACTTACTATTTTGAATCTGAGATGGTGGTTGAGTAGCATCAGGAGATTCATAACCTGGAAAAGGTACTGGAGATGGTTGAATTGGAGCTTGAAATCGGTGAAATGCTGAAGTATTTGGGGTCTAAATTACGGATTGCCTAAATGCATCCATATTTACGTCACTACCAGGAGTAATTACAGTACCTTGGGGCATGAAACCAATAGGAGATTGGAAATGAATATCCGTCATCTCCACGTCTGTTGCTCCTGTTGCTGTTGGTAGCTGAGTCTCTTCCACCATATTTGGAGCAGAATGACGACTTCTTCGACCTCCACGACTTCCACGACTTCTTCCACTGCTATCACTAGGGGAAATTCCATCATGACCTAAACCTACTTGAGAACTTGACCCTAACGGAGTCTCAGGAATTTCGAAACTCAAATTCTCCCTATGTATCTGCATCTGTCTCAAGTGAAAACTCTGGAATTCATTGAAAAGAGACGTTGAATTGTTCAACTGGTTTTGATACTCTTCTGGTGATGCCACCACACCATAGTATGGATATCTCTGCTGCCCATCTTCATTACTAAGTGGAATTGTAACAATATCTTCACCGGGTGATAAAGTCCGGACTTCCCAAGATATTTGAGGCATATTTGACGACCCCATTTGACTGTGAGGATACGTATATGCTTCGCCCGTCTGTGGTGGAGGTTGGGATGGAAGATCTATAAGTGGAAAATTTCCAATTGCTGGAAAGTCAACACTACCTAAGTTTTGTGGATGAACAACAATATTTAGCTTTCATACCTTTTGATACCAACTGTAGTAATCAAAGACATCATCTGGGATTTGGATCAAATCTTCAGCTTCTTCCCAAAGTTCTCCATTATTTATCAACGCCAACCAATCATCCTGTGAAATTATTGAAGTTGGAAATGGGTTGATTGCTTTTACCTTTTTTTCTTGTAGCTGAAACATATGTATTTCTCCGTAGTACCAGATACCATGACCCGTAATAGGACCGTAAAACACAACTCGCTTAAGGCTTAACCGTAGCATGGCTTGTGCTATTGGTTCATGGAACTCGTCAATAGAAGTATATGACATTGTCCTAATGTCGATACTAGTTCTGTACACTTGTTGCATCCTTTGCATAGCAGCGACATTTTGGCCATCATTAATTTGACCAATCCAATTATCATCTTTGTACTTGTACACGATTGGAAAAACTAATCGTGTGTCATGAAGCTCAGGTTCACAGACCTTAAAGTAAGTATACCACTAATACTGAAAAATAACATCGACGAACATTGTTGTATTAGTACATTCACCACCAGTTTAACAAATAACTCGATAAATGAATCAAATAATAAAAAAGGATCGTGGTTCTTACCTCCAATATGACCCAAAATCCATTCAAGCTATCCTTATCCTTATTCGAGCATTCACCGAGACTTATGTATAGCTCAGCTAAATTTGCAGAACCCCAATCATAATTTGGTGCTTTAGTTAGATCTTCTAAAGAGTCAAGAAAACCAATTAATGTCACTGAGCTAGCATTAGGGAAAAAAACTTGGCCTAACAACCATAACACATAAATTTGTTCAAGCTCGGGATAATCTTCAACTCTGTGTATCCCCTTGGCAGCACAACGGTTCAAAAAAGCCTTCAACCAAATGCGTAGGTAATGCACCATGTCCAAATAGTTTCCTAACATTTGCGAACTCATTTCTTTATCCTGGACCCATACGATATCATTATTTGCAGCAGATTTTCCTTTCTCTTTCTTGTTTCTTTTTCTTTGTCTATTTGTTTTGGAACTACTCATTTTTAAGCAAAAAATAGCTCTGGTTTGCTATCTAGAGAAGGAAATAAAAAAATTGTGAATGAAAAACTGAAGGGAATGGTGGTATTTATAGATGGTAGAGCACCGACCAAAGCCGGTCGAGTTTAAATCGCTATCGGTGCAAATTACATCGGGCGATCGCGTTGAAAATGCTAGCGGTGTAGTCTCGACCGCTCGGGTGAGACTCGATCGCTTAAATTATTTCCCATAGTGGCGCGACCAGTTTGCCAGGCCACCTGGCATGGCAAATAGATGGGTTAGCCACCCCCCATAGGAACCGACCTTACATACCCGTCATAAAGTTGTTGATATGCATGTGAATATCCATAAGGTTCTATGGGATATTTATCATATCCAAAAGATTGATTTTGATTGTACCCATATGATGATTTATCATATGAATGAGATTGAAAACCATATTTATTACCATTGTTGTATGTGTAATCTTGTGCTCTCCGTACATGTTATTTCCGTAAGGAAATATGACGACTCACAAGAGTAAAAGAAAAGCAAAAATAAAAAGAAGAGTAAACAAATCAATTAGAAACTGCTCCCCGGCAGTGGCGCAAGAATTTGATAGGCTTTCGTAGGCTCAACACATTAATAAAGATATTTCCCACTAATTAACTAGTAATATAGCGGTAGTAAGAGATCGTTCCCACAGAGAGCTGTGTAATTGATAGGTTATTTGAATCAGAAAAATAAAGTAAATTACAAAGAGGGATTGGTTTTAATATAAATAAAAAGACAATAATAAAGAAAATAGATGATCAAGGAATCCTTCGCCGTAACCAAGCGTTAACTAGATTAGAATACTTATCTATCTTTCGTTAGAATCATTCATCACCAACCGTAGAATAATAGTTGGATCAGTGTTATCCCCAAAACTCCTTCTATCACTGGATACGGAAGTTCTCGACTACTAGATTCTATCCAAATGGACCACCAAGTAGTAGATCACTCAAGGTGTAACCCAATCGAACGCTTTAAGCTTTGTGATTTTAGGTTGATCCCAGTAGTTGAACTCTTAGATCAAGATCCACTTGATGATGTCATCTTTATTCGAAATCGCTCCACAGAATCCCTCTGCAAGGTCTCGCGATTTCTACTTGTGTAGAGAGTTAATCGACGATTACTTATCTCATAACTTCTACTAGCGATAAAACAATCAATATACTAATCTAGTATGCATCCCAAATCAATCTAAGAATCACTCATAAACCCTAGATATGGTAAAGAAAAACGATGATGATAAAAACTCTCAATAGATTTGTATTATTAATAAAGCGTCACGCTTAGAACATTGAATTCATCCTTAATCAACAAAGGATTTAGCTACTTATATTACAAAGAAGATGAATAATGGTGGTTTCCCCTAAAGGGGTAAACCCTAGGTTTTTGATGTAGAATAAACCCTAGCTTTTGATATGAGATGTAGATGATTGAAAGGCCTAATACCTATTTATATAGGTTTACATTGCTTGGCCTTAAAGTATCCTAGTAGGTTCCGAAAACCGACCTAAAAAGTAGTAAAGAAGTACCCTAAAAATAGTTCGGGAATTTTGGGCTTCATGGTTTGCGAACCCCGTTTGCGAACGAAATACTTGTATAAAATCCAGGTAATTTCGTTTGCGAACTCAGTTTGCGAACGAAATTCCAGTTGCTCCCGTTTGCGAACTCAGTTTGCGAACTTCTTCATCCGAACTCGAAATTACCTCATTCTTTTTGCATTATTCTTTTTATTGAATTCTGTTCAAGATGGTGATAAGAAATCCTGAATTTGAATGAGTTAAGCTTGGTCTTTGTCCCGTCTCTTGATTTTGAGCGTTTTTCTCATTTTCGTCGCACTTCCTCCACTTCTCTTCTTCTTGGTCACTTGGAATACTTCTCTTATTAGCTCTTTTTAGCACTTTGTAGCTCTTTTTTGGATGATTTACCTAATAGAGGCAAATAAGAGAAAACTAGAGTAATTATATGAATACATGCAAGAATAATAGCTAAAACAAGTATGGAATGGACACTAAAATCATATGAATTATGCATTTATCAACGAACTATTTTGGGTCTGCATATTTTATATGTATACTTTACCTATTTGGAATGTTTATGAACTTTATATGAGAGAAAAAAGTTCATGAATTGTTGGGGCACGTATATATTATATATGCGTACCATGTCATATTTGACATAGTTTTGGATCCTTTATTTTTAAAGGTTAAGTACATGAACTACCAAGGAGTATGTATATCACGTATGGATAACATGTCATATTAGACATAGTCTGAAATTTATTATTAAGGAAAAAGTAGAAAAACTTGTTTGTGTTTGTGTAGAATTCCCTGCGGTTAGATGAACTTTTGAAGGTTATGCCTCGACATGTAAGTTCGCATAAATGAATAACTTAGTTAGAGTATGCAAACCTAGTATGTGTACCTTGTCTTTTGACAAGGGCTCGTTTGAAAATGAAAATTGGCGGAAAAAATTTTGGATGCATTTATCCGCATAATAGAGGCATCCACATCCAAAATCTAAAGCATCCAATGGATAAAACGGATTGGATGCGGATAATCCAATGGATTTGTTTTAGTTAAAATTTATAGTAAAGAAAATAAAGCTAACACAAATGACTCCTTATAAAACCTACATATTATATGAATAAAAACATGCAAAGCAAACATCTTAAAAATATGATCCATAATATAGCTAAAACAAGTATGGAATGGACACATCCGCAAAAAAATCATATGAATTATGCATTTATCAACGAACTATTTTGGGTCTGTCAAGAGATATTTTATATGTAGGGAAGAAAATATTCCCGAGAATATTTTTTACCGCGTGTAATGGAGATATATTTATTTGGAATGTTTAAATGAGAAGGGACGAGAGAGTTTGGGAGAGTTTAAAGAACTTTTATCGCCGCACCAAGAGAGAAAAAGTTCATGAATTGTTAAAGCAACAAAGGGGCACGCAATAATTATAATATTATATCCATTTCATCATTTGTACCAATAAAAATGAGTCATATGAGCCAGAACCCATTGGGACGACATGTTTTAGTTTTGGATGCACTATTATAATTGATTTATGATTTTTTTATATTTTGAATTCGTTAGAGGTTAAGTACATGAATTACATATATTTCTTTATAAAACTACCTTGGCAAAGAATTAGAGTCGATGTTTGTTAGGAGCTTTAATTGTCCGGAATTAATAGATGTGAATGTATCACGAACTCTCTTCATGGATAACATGTCATCAACAAGTTAGACAACTCTATTTACCACTATCCTAAATCCGATCAGATGATTTACCTAATAGAGGCAAATAAGAGAAAACTAGAGTAATTATATGAATACATGCAAGAATAATAGCTAACACAAGTATGGAATGGACACTAAAATCATAAAATGCATTTATCAAAACTATTTTGGGTCTGCATATTTTATATGTATACTTTACCTATTGGGAATGCTCAACTTTATATGAGAGAAAAAAAGTTCATGAATTGTTGCACGTATATATTATATAAATGTCATATTTGACATAGATCCTTTATTTTTAAAGGGAAAATTTCACGAACTGTCCAAGGGTATGAAAACCCGATTCGCATACCAATCAATTAGACATGATTCTGTACACTTGTTTTGAAAACAAAAAGGACATTATTTTCAAAGGATCCCTTGTACTTTTGTACACTAATTGTTGAGGTATCCTTGCACTTTGCTATATCTCTCACAAACACTTCTAAGATATCTTTATTCATAAAATCTTATTGGGCTTGTGGATTATTGTTTAATATTGAGTATTATTGAAAAGCATTATTACTTAAACGTTCACGACCTTACTTAGTCAAGTCGAACCATCATTGTGCACAGTTCCGTAAAAAACGATCGTAGTGCATATTCTTTTTTGTGATTCAGGCCAAACTTCTCTCATGTAGAGAAGTTATTTAGGTTGAAATCCAAGCAACCTTAGCTTGAATTAAAATATACCTTAAGCCTTGATAATTTATATGAATAGAGGACTCTATGTAACTGGAATTCTTAATCCCTGACACTATGATGTCCTAGTTGTAAATATAAAGTCGTCCTCTATAACCTATGTTTCCTCTTGTGAGACCGTACTAGGTTTCGACTTTTAATACTTCACTTCCCGGTCAGACTATATTTTACCTAATAGTTCTTGAAGCGGATCTTGTTTTACTAGTTATTATAGCTCACGAGTACTATAGATTATATATATATATATATATATATATATATATATATATATATATATATATATAAATAGATATATAGATAGATAGATAAAAACTTCTCTGAGTTTATGATTTCACAAAATAGACATTTAAACTTCTTTTCTTTTATTTGAGGTGGTAGTGATATATACTTATCTTTGATAAGAGTGTAAGTGTTCCAGATCCTTAAGGTTTGCTAAAAAAATTCTACTACAAATAGATTTTCATACCTTAGTTAAAATATCTAAATGGAAATGAATAGGATTCGAGGCAGATAAGTATCAAAAGTTTTCATTGAGGCTGAAAAAACTCTTAAACTGTAAAAGACGTCAACTAAGGAATCAACTGCATAGGATCTTGCGAGATTCAAGAGAGGTACAAGAGCACGACTGAAACTAAGTTCCTTGGAAGGTGAATTTGTTCTCAACCACATTGCAGTCTGAAGTATGATAGCAGGCTAATGTCTATAACGGGTCAATGCAATTCAATGTTTAAACTGTACTAGTTTCCATGTTTTTTTTTTTGCATCTTCGGTTTTCTCGTTAATAAAATTATGGTGTCTTGTGTTATTTCCCTTTTTGCATTATATTGTTTATCTTTGTAACATGAATATCACAAGTAGTACATAATCAACCAGATATCCTTCGAGGCCTTAATTATTGAGATCTCACAAGACTTGTTCTTGTTGAATTCGTATCTTGAAAGATAGATTACAAGTCTTGTACTTGTTGGATTTCAAATCTTTTGCAATTTGGGTACATACTAGGTTGATATTGGATATTGAGTTTTGAGATTGTCAAAGAACTCTTGTACACAATCAGGTATACAGACTATTTGGTCTATGCATATTGATTTTGTAAGAGAAAATAGAGAAACTCTACATACAATCTTACACATGGGTATTTTAATGTTGACCTACTTGGTGATTGTATTAGATTTGTCCATACAGGTTTCCTAATGAAAAATTTGGTGTTGTACTTGGTACCCTCTCCTTTTCAAAATTGACAAAGATCACTTTCTAAACTTACCCCATTGTGTTTAAGCATGCTTAGTGAAGACAAAAAGTTATGAAAGTAAGCCCACAACATGAAACTAACCTTTAGAGGGATATGCTTCTTCCACAAAAAATTATGATACTGCAAATCTCTCACATCCTATAGCTGCAAATCATAACACTTCTGCAAAGTGAAACAATTAAAAATGTCATTGAATCTTCATCTTCATTTAACCCATGAGCAGGCCCAAACTCATTACCGTGAGTCATACTCTAATTATCATGGGATAACTAGAGGATCCTTCGTGACACCCATTGTTATTGATATACCTCTACGAATGCAACAATTTCCAAGGAGCTATTCATGCTTTTAGAATTGTGAAATCTTGTCACATTCACCTCATTTGGGTTAGATGTGACTCCATGAATGTTATCCTATTTTAGATACGTCTTTGGTGCCTTGGAGACTTTTAACACATTAGGAGAATTGACCGCAATATTTGAAGGAGACGAAGTTCATTTATCAGAAAAATAATGCTTGTGTAGATGTCCTAGCCATATCTGGTGCAACGACGATTGGGGTATGTTGGTGAATTCTCCGTCAGCTACAATTTATTATGTCATGGGAAATGACAAAGATGTATTTCTCATATTGAATTCGTATTAAATCCAAGAAATTTATAGCATCCATGTTCATTTAGATCTACAAGATTATGACAAGATTCTCCTTTGTTTTTGGAGCATCTCTTATTAAAGAAGACGAAATCAGCTTAAATGGTCTCAATTGATTTTGGAGTATACCATCATCATTCCCTACTACATAAATATTTGGATGCCTTTGCGGTTTATGTCTCTTTGTCTTTGCTACTTGTACGTTATATTTTTATCTGTATTAGGATTTTGATTATCTTGCATTTTGACGATATTTTAAAATTGTTGTAAGCGATCACGTAATCACTATTTCGATTTCAATTAAAATATAATGATTGTATAAAAATAAAATAAATCGCATGACTCTCGTTCTAGGCTCTCTCTTTTTTCTTTTCTTTTTTGTCATAACTCCACAATATATCTAACCATAACCACATGTAATTTTAATTTATTCTCCATAATAAGCTCATAGTTTAATGTTCTTTCTATCTAATTATTATTCTTCTTTTCTTATTGCATGTTACACATACATTGGTGATTTGTTTAGGCATTAAAAGTGTGTGGGCATTCTAGTTAAAATCAACCATCATACACGGTCACATGATTTTCACAATCATCTCCCATATGTAGAGAGCTTTTAAGCTTGGTACTGCAAAATCGCCATGTGACTAACTCGTAACTATACGGATTCGGATAGACCTGACTGTTGAACATTGTTTTCAACATCTAAAAAAAAACCTGCATAACAATTTTGATTTTGTCGTCTATACTAGATTGGACCATGGACAATAAAAACGCACGGTCCGGAAACTTGGACTAAAACTAAAGACACGACTCAGTCCTATGCATCTCCCGATTCCCTTCCTTATTTTCTGCTCATTTATTTAGGTTATTTTGTAATTAAATGACAAGTTTAATGTCTTTTAGACAACCGAATAGCCTTTGTCATTTAAAACAAGAATGAAAAATCTTTTTCTTGATTCAGTTTCCCCCTTCTCCTGCCTGATCCTCAACCCCCTCTTCTCTACTTTTTTATCTCTCTACCTCTCTCTATTGTTCTGTCCGTCTGTCTCGGTTTCCTTCTTCTTCCTTATTACAAATTTCGCCAGAAAACAAGAAGAAGAGAGAATCTTGAAACCAAAAGGACTAGTCCTTTTCCTCCGTTTCAAAAAAAAAAAAAAAATGGAGGATTATATGAGGAAACTAGCACTATGGCATACTAAAACATTCAAACCCATTATGACCCATGACGAGTTAGAACCAATCATGGCTAAGTTGGGTTTTGTAGGTCTTTCTGTGCATAGCTCGGCATCATCGTCACCGGTAGCTACTTCTGTTTCTGGTTCTGTTTCGTCTTATAATAATATTAGTTGGAAAGAATATTACTTTACAGCAGGAGGAAGTAAAAATCCATGGGTAACAGAACCATTACCTCGACCTAAATTACCATATCCAAGAATTGATGGTCTTCATCATAAGACATACGGGACATTTTGTGATGCAGTTGCTTTTTACATCGGAAAATCTAATCTCGCCGATCATTTCCATGTCAGGTATTTATTTCTTTCTCTTTTTTACGACTCTACTTTCTTTATTTTCCAGTTGTAAGTCTTATTATGGTACTTCTCACAGCCTTTTACTTACTCTACACATAACTTAATATTAGCCGTCCATATCTCATACTATCTGTTTTTAGACTTTTAGATTTTGACACTTGACGGTAGTGTGATAAGCTAAAATAGTCAAGAAAGTAGCATATTCACGCATTTTTGGCTTTTGATTAGGTTTGAATTTGGTTAACTAGAACTAGAATTTAAACGGGCCAAGGCTCTCTCGTGCTTGAACAGCCCTTATAACAGGTGTTAAACTGGGCAGTATTTTGTTTAGAGTGTCATTCTTCGTATTTATGGTTCAAGATTTACTCTTGATTGATTATTACGCTTGTATGTTACACGATCTTCGTAAGAAAGAAGAAAATAAATCAATGTTTAGGGGTTTTGGATACTCTATTTTACATCATATTTAAATAAGAGTGTCACTAACTCTAATGTTTTTTCTGACTTACTGGTAATGAACCACGAGAAGGCGCCTGCTATAGCGGGTTACTATTTACAGAAAATAAATAAGAAATGCCTCCCCTATCTGATCCCCTTGCTTTATTTTATTAGCTTCGTTTTTATAAAATCAGGGACGTTTAGTACAAACATTGTCGTTGAAAAATGTCTCTTACTGATGATTTTTTCAGTTTTTCAAAATTTTTAATAAGATAGTATATATTTTCTGGATTCTGACTGTAGTTTAAATAATTTTGTTGTGTTTACGTGGGTTATCATGGTACAACAGGGGGATGCCACTGCATCGAGTTCATGACCGGCCTTTTGATAAGAAATTTCGGTTGATAAGTGATGACGAAGTATTCTATGTTTACAGAGAAGGGACTTTGGATCCACCAACAGCAGCAGCAACAAATATACTGCAACCTGCTTGCAACTCCAAGATAAACAACAACATAGGAAATAGTAATAGTAGTACAATGGATCATCGTCTTGTTTTATTAAAAGATATCAATCATAATATTAAAGGTATCTCATCTCATACTATTGTTTCATAGGAAAAAAGAGAGATTTTCAGTCTCCATATTAATAGACGGATGAACTTGTAACATCTATCTATATCTCTCCCTGCCCAATTTTGATACAAACTCTTATTTCTTCTTTGTTTATCCTTTATAATGGAATTTATCAGATATCAGTACTTCTTTTGCACTGTGTTTCAATAACCTGTTTAATTACGTGAAGCTATCGTAATAAGAGCCAAATGGTGCATAAAATAGGCAAAGATTATTTTGACGGTTAACAAGTGTTTCTTATATACCTACTTGTCCTGTTGAGAAATAAAATCTATTTTGAACTTGGTTTTCAAATAGCTGACGACTTTAAAATTTTAGGAGAAGACTTTTTAAGCTTGAGTAAGCTCATCACTAGCTAGCCTCCAAATATTATTAGGTCGTATATATGTGCGCATGGGAAATTTTATTCTTGCTATTCATGGCATTTGACTGCTTATAATTCCTGGCTAAATTGGGGTGTATGTCACTTAATTGGGGCCTATGAATTTTTTCATCCACCCCATAAAGAATGATAAGGGATGTCTAAATTTGATGAAACTACCATTTTACCCTATATCAAATATTAATACTACTAATTTGTCCCCATCAAATCCTAATCATAAAATTAAAAACTAAAATCAAAATCATAAAACTAAAATCATAAAATTTAAAAACTAAAATCAAAATCAAAATCATAAAACTAAAATCATAAAATTAAAAAGTAAAATCAAAATCAAATTCATTTCCATCTCCACTTTAACTGATTCTTCTTCTCTTCTTCTTCTCAACCCAATCCTATAAACTAGGTTTTAGTAACATAAAATTGCTCAAAAATTGAAAATTTTGAAATCAAATTTTTCCTGGTTTATCAGAATCGGTTAACGTTAATGTATATGTGATCCGATTACAAATAGAAACGGTTTGTTCATGCCCACAAAGACCGATTGTCCTTGATATGTTTTCTGGTTCGAGAAATTTGAACCAGAATCGGATTACATTAGCACTTATAAAAACCGATTGTTGATGTATAATGTTAGAATCATATTTTATATGTGTGTCGAGTAAACCGATTATTGTTCTCAATTTTTCTGTATCTTTTTTTTGTTAGAATCGGATTACATGAGCATTCTTATAAACCGATTCCTGTTGTGCAATGTCAGGAATCGGTTTTTACATATGTATCGTGTAAACCGATTCTGGTTAACCCATTTTTTTTCAGTTAATACTCGATCATAAAATTAGTATGAAATCATACTCGATTTCATTTCGATTACAAATGAAAAATAAAATAGTTCCGTATGATTTTACCCAATTTGAAAACGAGTATAACTTTATACTCGAATCGAAAGCGAGTATAACTTCATACGCGAATTGAAAGCGAGTATAACATCTTAAACGATCTGAGATTGAGTATGAAGTCATACTCATTTTTAACCTGGCGAGATTGGGGTATACTCAAACTAATTGGGGTATACCCAATTTTAAAGGGACACTTTTTGTGGGTTTTAGGGGGAGGCCTAATAGGTAAGTTACAAAACTACCCTTACCCATTAATAATCTTAATTACCCTAAATCAGTTTTTATTCTCTTCATTTCATCTTCTTCTTCTTCTTCTTCTTCTTCTTCATCTTCCATCAACCAAAGCCATATAAAAATCTTCAACTTTGATTTTCCAAAAAATTGTTGACTCTACCAAAGAAAAGAAGACTATAAATGATGTTTAAACTCAAACCCATCATTGTGTTGTGTGATTTGATTGTTATATTAGGTTAGAAATCGAAAATTATGATTTCTGTGTTTTTGGTCGGCAAGGTCGTAACATGCATATCTTGCCGATTTTTCATAACAACCATGGCGCGACTGTAAATTTTTCAACAAATGGTAAGCAGGTATTTTTGAATACCTTGCCGGCCAAATAAATTGGGAAGGGTATTTTTTGAATACCTCACCGGCCAAAAACAAATTTTAAGGGTATTTTTGAATACCTTGCCGCCAATAAATTTTTTATGTCATCTCTCGTATGTCAAAAAACAAAAGTTGGCAAGGTCGACGATGAAGAGCTTGCCGGTTATTTTTTTGGTCGGGCGAGGTCGACGATGAAGATCTTGTTAGGCCACTTTGGCCTCAAGATGATCTTCATTAGTCGACCTTGCCGACTTTTCATACTTTTAACCGAAAGTGTTAATTTATTCTTTGATTTTGAGTATGATTTCATATAACGATTTGCAATCCCTTTTTAGAAGTATTTTGGTTGTGTGCTTCATTTTTCGTTGCAAGAGATATTCTCAAAAAAAAAAAAAAAATCATCAAAAATCATCCCACAAAAGTTCAATCAAAAACAAAATTTCATAACTTAAAATTCATAAGTTTTAATCTCTTCAATCAATTTAAACTTAATTAATTAATCTAATCAAAATTTTAGTGTTAATTAAACGAGGGCAATTTTGCCATTTTGAAAATACAAGGTTAAGGGGTGGCTTGGTTTTACTTCAAAATAACCCTATTTTGTCTTATTGGGTATACCCCAATCTCGCCAGGATTTTTAACTCGGGTATAAAATGAATTTTGATTTTATTTGATGTTTAACAACACATAATTCACAGATAAAAAAGAAAAAATTTACCCGCAATCGGTTTATGTTCATGCCCATATAAACCGATTCTGGATAATCGGTTGATACCAATGAAAACATATACCGATTCTGAGTTGGTGTTCTTCAAAAAATTTCAAAATTTTTCATGTTCAGATGATTCATTAACACACGTTAATTTCACATCTAACACTATATTTTACCACTAATCACCGAATTAACACTAATTAATTAGAGGTCATTAAAAATATTTGGTTAAGGGGCTTTTCATTTTACTTCAAAATGTCTCTATTTTTTCACGTAATGATAGACCCAATTAATCCTTATAGGCCCCAATTTAGCCAGGTTAATGGGTTATAATTCATTTCTTGTACATATGGAAGCAATATAATGAAATATTTCTTTATGTGTTCATTTTCATCAAAGTAATGCGAGTGAGCAACAACAAAAGATATTATTAGGACCCGTTCAAACCAAGAATCATTTTGGAATACTTATGGAAAGACTCGCAATTGCTTTTTTCCTTAAAAATCATTTGAAACTGCAGATAGTACCCACCTGGAAGCTTGAACTAGCTCATCACAAAGATTAAGATGTTTTCTCTTCTTTTATGTTTGTATATGCCTCTTTTTTTAAAGCAAAAGAAAAACAAAAAACATAATATTAACTTGTTAGTTTCATCCAAGGTTTGAAAAACACACGTTTTTTCTCGGCCGTTAAAACGGTCATATCCATATACCGTGGCCGTGAGGGTCTCCGAATCCCGAGCCTTTATAATGCCGATAAATAGGAAATAACGACAGTTTTTTAGGACCGTTTTTCAGTTTTCACACACGTTATAACCGTTTTTCAAAAATTAGTTTGAATGTTTTTTTCTTTTAAACATCATTTTAACGTGCGTTTTTTAGAACTGTTTTCCCGTTATCACGCACGTTATAATCGTGTAAATAACTTTCTTACCATTTTTTTTGAGTTTTTTTTTTCTTCTTTCTCTAGATTGAAAGCTTAAAACTTCGAACTAAATTTTTTTAAATAATACAGGGAAAGTAAACTACATGATTTAAAAATTTCAAATTTAAAAAACATAAGATTGTTAAACTAGTGTTCATCATTTAAAAAGCTACGCGAACCAACTACGACCACCACCTTTTTTTGATTTATTCATGTATTTTTCATTTTCTCGGCGGTTCCTTTCCTTATCATAGTCATCGTCGTGGGGGTACTGGCTATCTTCGTTCGCATAAGTATCATCATCATAATAGCCTTTATTATCGTCATCATAACCTCCTTCATTTCATCATCATTTTTACCTACTTCATTATTGTTATCAATATTAGAATTATATCCTTCGTTCATATGTTGAACGCCATGGTCGAGCGACTTTATGTAAGTGTAACGATGACTTTTGCGTATTAGAATTATATCGGATTCACATTCTCATAACCTTGTGTATTGTCTCCAAATGAAAGATTACCAAAGTCATAAACAAAGTCACTCACCGATAACCTTTCGTATGGGATTTGAACTTGGATCATGCCGTTGTATGGTAGAGGGACATGCTCTGGATTATCAACGGCTTCCTCTTCAAGCATATTTAACCATTGTTTTTCTTGAGGTAAAACCAGTGTTTTGTCTTCCCCCGCTATCCAGTCAAGCATATTGTCATCCCTCAATAGACTGAACGTCGTGAACATCAATATTATGTTGCCTTGCTTTACCTTTAATTCTTTGTTGCTCCAACTTCAAATTGTAGTGGACATACACCAGATCATTTATTCTCGATGAAAGTAAACGATTGCGTAGTTTGGTGTGGATTCTTTCAAACACACTCCAAGTCCTCTTTGATCCAGATGATGTATTTGTTTGACTTAATATCTTTACTGCAATCTTCTAGAGGATGGATACTCAACACCTTAAGATAACCACCAACTTACATGATCACCATGTTGAGCTGCAATACGTGCTGATGGTGATGCAAATTGACCTTGCATCATTCGCATGCTTCCCGCCTCCAAAGAAAAGTACAATTTTTACTAGAAATTCAAATTACTTAATTAAACATATTTGGAGATAGTATTAGTAATTTTGTACCGACAAACTTTTAGTGGCTATAATTGACCGTCACGAATTTTATCAAACTTTCGTAATTTGTATAGTGAAAAGCCTTTTAAAACACCTACGTAAGGAATATAAATATGACTATCGAATTATACATATTTCTTATACTAACAATAATCAATTAAGATGGTAGTTTTAGAAATATCCCATTTTTTAATGGTATATAAGTCATCTATTAGTGAGACAAAATTTAGAAACGAATAGGTTATCTATTTAGGGACGGAGGGAGTATTAAAAAGGAAAAAAAAAATTGTCACAACGTTTTTTAGACACTTTTTCACGCGCGTTATAACCGTTACATAGGAATTTCAGATCATAATTTTTTTTAATTTTCTATTCAACCGTTATAACTTCCGTTTTTATGAAAAAACGTACAAAAAACGCGTTTTTTCTCTAAATAACGCGTTTTTTGCCCAAAACGTGCTCACACCTGTCAAAACGCGTTATAACGGTCACTTCTAGTACCCGTGACCTGATCCGTGACCCGTTTTTCAAACCTTGGTTTCATCATCCACAAACAATGGGCAACAATGGGTACTCAATTACATGGAACCGAATTGGAACTGGTTAGAGGCCTAATAATGGGATCGTTGTTAGTTTTATACACGACAAATAGAAGTTAGAACCATTTAGTGACAGTAAGATATCGGTCTCTAATCGGGTGTATCGGGTGGGCACCTGCCGGGTAATCAACACCCTTCCTATCTTAGTTTCTTCTTATAACTTTGGCCTGGAGTCTTTTTGCGCTGCCTTTTTTAAGTCCGAATCTTGGAATTCTTGTATCTGAGTATAATTATTTCAAACGATCCGCGAGTTATAACCCCAAAGGTGTCACTATCCATCCACGAAAAAACCCATCAAAACAAAAGTAACACAAAAACCCCATCAAAACAAAAGTAACACAAAAACCCCAAAGAATTTGATGAAACATCATAGAATCTGATGAAACCAATTTTGAAATTTGGGGTTTTTGTATCAATTTTTAAAAATTTGGGTTTTCGTATCAATTTTGTTTAAGATGGAGTTTTAATGGATCCCAACATTTGAATGGGGCTTTTGTACCACAAGTTTGGTCACCTTGGGTTTTTATGACTAGTTTTGTATTTCAAATTTATCAAATTTGGAATTCTTGTTCTTTTTTTCATGGGAATAAAGCATAGCCTCAAATTTTCATTAATAACCGATTCGAGATCGGATTCATTATAGGGTTAATAAGGGTTACATTACGATCATCAAAGTTATATAATCTCCGCCAGTTCTTGACAACCATTTCTACTACACCAAACATTACAACCGAGACTAATCTTTCATAAGCCGCATCTAAATCAAGAGGTCAAATTTGTTTCGTTTTAAACAAACTAAACAAATTTGCATTCCTGCCAAAAGCAGCAAAGGGATCTTTAAAAGATCCAACCAGGATTTTAAGACCTTGTAAAACAAGGTAAGGTAAAGTAAAATAACAATAACACAGACTACGGTAACAGGAGTCTTGGTAACAATCATGGTTATAGGAGTCTTGGTAGTTGGAGTCTTCTGTATCGGTTGAACTCGGTCTGGATCGGTCGAAATGGGCCTAAATCGGCATCAGAGAAATAATTGTAGCAGCAAATGATGAAGTTGCAGATGGGTTTGTTGTTGATGGAGTTGTTGATTGCACCGCTAACTTCGTTATCGTTGATGTTGATTCCATCACAATTGAAGAAGATGTTCTTGACAGAAAAGAGATACAACTCTTTACTGAGATTAAGAATACAACACACAAGATAATAGGTAGTGATTAAATATAGCAACAAGAACAAAAACACCCAAAATCATAAAGAAACCTTAGATCTAGAACAAAAAATACAAAAAAGAAATTATCTAATGATCAAATACGAACTAATTTAGAACTGATAAGGAAAGATTAACAAGAGGAGTAGATGCTAAGAAAGGGTGATCTTCTCAGACCTGGCCCCATGGGAACCGATCTGAGCAGGAGTCGTTTATTGGTTCTAGTTTCTCTTATCGCTGGTTTTGGACTTCAACTCCATATTATTTCTCATTTATTTTACATTTAATCATCTACTAAGATACTAATATAAGATTAGTAAAAAATAATATTAAAATAAGATTTAACTTAAAATCAGTAAGGTTAAGATTCTTTTTAAAGAAAATTGAGTATTTTCTGAAAAGACAAACGTGTATCCCTAATATTTTGTCGATTGTGTGTCCACTAATTTAGGAATCGGAACCCATTCGGTTTTGAATCCTTTGTGGTGATTGTGTGTCCACTAATATTTTGTCCATTGTGGATGTCGTCAGACAATTTACTCTGTCGACTGTAAAAAGGAGTAGATTTTGAAGATCAGAAATCTGTTTATTTCTAGCAAAACAATGTAGAACATGGTGATTCTTTTTCCCACAGAAGGAACGGGTTCGTGGAAGAGAAACATTGCAAGTTATGAAAACTTTTCTTAGCAGGAACTTCCTTTGGAGTACTTTTCTTCATGTACTGTAATTCCACTTGAGAATTAGTGATTGGTACAGAAGAAGATTTTCTCATTAAAACAGAGTTTTCCTTTTTCAAGGATTTGCATTGTTCCTGGGCTAGAAGAAGAGATGCAACCGGTTTCTCTTTTTCAACACGAAAGTTGTTCATCTCAGATGAACGAGTCTCGATCAAACGTTTTTCTCTAATTGAACCTTCTTTAACAATCTCCTCAAGAACACCAATTTTTTCACGTTGTAGGGTAGTTTCTTGAAGGAGTTTTTCAATATTGTTGGAGAAGGACTCAATGATACTATAGAGTTCATGTTCTCGACCAAGAGACTTTTCAAATTCATCAATGAGTTGAGCATGATTTTGAAAATCAATAATCTCAACAGTTTTTTTTTTAAGTTCTGGTGAGTTCCATTTCAGCTTTAGACATAGTTTTAAATGTCTCATCAGAGGGAATGTTATCAGAATCTGATAGCAACAAATTCTTACCTCGAGATTCGGAAGAATCGGCAAAGGAGTTATCCTTGGAGGAGAGACCCAGACATTTTGCATAGTCAAAGTTTTTGGAACTCATTTCAACGTACGTGAGTTTGAGATAAACAGTTATCCACACAAATCAGATTGCCACAAACACGGACTTATGAGGTCTTAAACGTGTTTGCCTGCTCTGATACCAATTGAAAAAGCGGGGGTCTAAAAACCTCACCCAATATTTCGTTTAGCAATCTATATGGACAAACTCCAATATAATTCCAAGAGAATCAACTAGACAGTCAGACTCAATCAATGGAAATATATCCAAGAGTTGTATCAAACAAATAGAAATCCGCGAGCCTGATTTCTATGTGAAATAACTTGAACGGTACCAAATACCAATGTTCAAGTGTCAATCAATTTATATCAACAACTAAAGGTTGGATTATCTAATTGATTGAACTACGCACAACCTCTGATATTTCAATTATATAGAAAATATAATGCGGAACAGAAATAACACAGACACCAGAAATTTTGTTAACGAGGAAACCGAAAATGCAGAAAACCCCCGGGACCTAGTCCAGATTGAACACCACACTGTATTAAGCCGCTACAGACACTAGCCTGCTCCAAGTTAACTTCGGACTGGAATGCAGTTGAGCCCTAACCAATCTCACACTGATCAAGGTACAGTTGCGTTCGTTACGCCTCTAGAACCACGCCGGATTTTGCGCACTTGATTCCCTTAGATGATCTCACCCACAACTAAGAGTTTCTACGACCCAATGTCGAAGACTTGATAAACAAATTTGTATCATACAGAAAAGTCTATCGAATAGATAAATCTGTCTACCACAGATATACCTACGAGTTTTGTTCCGTATTATGATAAATCAAGGTGAACAGGAACCAATTGATAAACCGTACTTATATTCCCGAAGAATAGCCAAGTAATATCAATCACCTCAAAATAATCTTAATCGATTAACGAAACAAGATATTGTGCAATCACAAACGATGAGACAGAGGTGTTTGTGACTACTTTTCAATCGTGCCTATCGGAGAATAAATCTCGAGCAAATATTAAAGAAGATAATACTCAATCACAATAGAAAACAACAAGATCAGAACATGCAACTACAGAGAAAATAGTTGGGTATGGCTTCACAATCCCAATGAAGTCTTTTAAGTCGTTAACCTACTGGGTTTTAGAAAAACTTAAGGTTAAAGGAGAATCGACTCTAGTCGCAACTAGTATCACACATGAGGTGTGGGGATAAGTTTCCCAGTTGCTAGAGTTCTCCTTTATAGAGTCTCCAAATCAGGGTTTGCAATCAATGCTACCTTGGTAACAAAGCATTCAATATTCACCGTTAGATGAAAACCTTATTAGATTCAAGCTAATATCTTTCAACCGTTAAATCGAACTTAGCTTGTCATACACAAATTAAATGTACCAACATTTAGATAAAGGTAACCGTACCTAAACGTGTACACTTAGTTGGTTCAACAATAGTTAATCGAGGTTAGCCATATGAACACTTTCATATCAACCTTATTCATCTTTATCACAACTTGTTCAAATGACTCAAATGAAACTAGTTAGAGAGTTGTTCAATTGTTTATATTCTCATAGAAGTATGCAAGACAAAATTGAAGCAAAATCGATTTCGATTCACTCGAATCATTTCATGAACATTATAGCCACGGTTTGCAAAAGATTGCACTCCTTAATATATAAATGTATTAGTTCATGAACAAACCGATTTTAGAACATAACCTACTCAAGTACGCAAACATGTACGCATACTTAAGTAGCCAGACTGAGTTTGGATTCGCCATTACACGAACGGGTACGCATACTTCCAACCTCAGTTGAATTCCGGAACTTGGACTTACGCCAGTACGCGTACGGGTACGCATACAAAGTTCCCAGACTTCCATTAACCAACCAGTACGTGTTCGTGTACGCATACTATGGTTCCCGGACTTGGACCTTACACAAATGTGAATACACACACTATGTTTATATCCAATCATAGTTACATGTTCTAAACTCTCATTTCAATCATTGAAACATTCTAGAAGACCACAATAGATGTCCCACACAACTATTAGCTCCAAAGAAATTTTCAAGTAATTGAATGATCAATACGAAACATTCCAAGTCTACACCAAATGATTGCATCACAAAAATCATGTAAGATGTTACAAGGCAATTTTCACATGATCATCTTTTGACTTTCGTCAAGAATAAAAGATGAACTTGGTTAAAGCGAAAGCTTACCAACACATATTTCGAGAAATAGATAAGCGAGATAAACTCAACTCGAAATATGAAATGTGCATAAATGAAGTTTGTATAACATTGCGACTTTTGTCTCAAATAGGATATAGAGTAGATATACTTTTGAGTGATAGATGAGTTTGTTAGTGAATAGCTCGGTTGAACCCACCAAGCGTTGGTATGTCAAGTTTGGTTGTCATATTTTAGTGAATCAAAACTCATCTAAGAGTCGCTTGATTATGTACTAGAGAACAACTTCGTTTAGGTTAGACTAGAAAGTCTATGAATGTTGAGACATACAAGTATTACTCGAAGACCTCAAGAACGTGAATAAGTAACGGACTAAAATGACGACATCCTCCTTCCTCTTAAGGTTAGTAATATTGACTTGAAATGTTTCATTCCTAATGTTGATACATGAAAAATAATACCCCTTAACGAGTTGGAGAGGCCCCTAAGAATAGAGGTGAACTTGGGTTAAGATGTAGGACTTGGGGACTAAACCCAAGACCAAATAGAAGATACCCATGAAAGATGGGAGGATAAAGGAGGAATTAATGAAGAAGGAATGGGTTATGTTAAAGAATGGCATTAAGGGTAATTAAGACGTATTAGGACATGTGTCATGAAGTAGTAAAAAGAGGGGCTTTTAGGAAAGCCTATAAAAGAAAGGACAAGGTACAATGGAAAGACAACTCTCTCTCTTATACTATTATTGGAATTGTGAGGTCATGTGTAATAGCTAGGACGGGTAGAACCTCAAACCAATTCATCCCTCAACATTTGGCGACCACATACGGAGGCTCGTGCCTAGTCCAACCGTACAATTCCCATAACATTCGACATCTTTTTTTTTACAACATCTTTTCCTTTCTGGTTGGTTACACCCCACTGAAGTGCTCACATTTTCCGCGTACACCTTCCACCGCGTTTTAGCATGTCACCAATCCCAAACCACCGCGCGTTCATCAAATAGAAGCTACGATCGCTGTGATGAGATGCAACTGCATCTCCATTTATCTCCGCTCCTCCGACTGTACCAAACCCCACCAGTACTACTCGTGCTCATTAGCCGGTTTTCACCGTCAAGTTTGAAGACTTCTTCTCCCAAATCATGTCTGCGCTCATGGTTATTGCCGTGATTGACAGACACAAGTGCCTTCCCCTTTTTTCTCACCCCTGCGTGAACAATCAACGCTTCACCACAGCAACACAATCTAATTACCACAGCGTCGTTTTTATCTTCTTCTCGGATCATACTCGATTATATCCGCTCAAGCTTAATTTGCCTGAGGGGGAGTCCAACGGCAGACGAGTTTCAACATCAAATTATTAACGGAGTATTTAGTTGCAAAGACTCGGTATGCCATCGTTCGAACGAGTTTATGGCTGGCAAAGGAAGTTTGCGGAAGATATTACCTATAAGTACACTTATTTATCTCCATCGCCACGTGTACTAGCAGAGCCCACGTAGAGGCCATGTCCTAAAGAGGGATGACACATAGGGGCATCCATGGCGTCTAGACAACGTGCCATCTGTCAAGACCAACAGTCGAAGATGAGGGAGCATCCAAAGTAGATGATCCCACGCAACACCAATGAGTTACTCTACCCCATCACGAGGTAAGATGTAATCAACGGTTGGGGATAGTCCAACCGACACGTACGTGACAAGGGAGGACCGACACCGCCCGGCACCTGGTGGATAGCCCCAACCACTCGTATTTAATCTTTCGAGGAGGCACGTGTCGACGACCCACGAAGAAAGCGAGGATAGGTCAGCGTAACGAGCGTGGGTATTATAGAAGCCGCGGAGTGACAAGGAAGTCCGCGGACCATGCACAGAGCACAAGAAGATAAGGTCTCCACAGCTCCTTGTCAGTGGACCCACTTGATTTAGTTATATATATGAATACCCCTTCCTGTAAAAGGGGGTCGAGAGTAGAACTAAGGAATAGGAGAGAGAATAGTGAGAAGTAAGTATGTGTTTATGGAGAATCCCTCCATAAACCACGTAAATCATCGTCTCCCTTACTTTTGTAACCGTTTACTTTATAGTGAATATCTCCGGATCCGTGGACGTAGGCCTTAGTGCCGAACCACGTAAACCATCGTCTCCTTTACCTTTAGTACTCGTATAGTTTCATTTACGTGTTCATGTCTCAGATCTATCACTTTGGGGATGATGACGAGATCATGACAAACTCGCGGGGTTTGGAATCCATGAATCATCATCTACCTAGGCATACTATACTTTACTCGCACTTTAATGCATGTATTCAATTCATGTTAAGATTGTTTGTGATCACACGGACTACACCCGATTTCCGTGTTCACAATTTGGCGCTAGAAACAGGGACCTTGTCCCGGTAAAAAGATTTATCTTTCCCTGTGACTTTATGGTAACTCAAAATTTTTGTTTAGAACGTAGACAGATCTCTGTTTAAACTCACTTTTCATATGTATCCGTATTCTTTGTGCTATCTAACAGCTGATCTGGGCCGTTTACGAACTTTTAACTAGCAGATCTGAGTTTGGGGCTATCTTTTCGCATATATTTACGTCTATTGTATTTTCTACCAACAAATCTGGGCACTGCGTAACCTTTAAACCAACAGATCTGGGTTTTAACTGATATTTCGAACATAATTTCCACCAAGAGATTTAAACTTTTTGCAAATAACAACCCATGGACCTTATCTCGGTTAAATCCGCATCCGTCTATGTTTTTCGTATTGTTCGCCAAACTAACAGCCTGAGTACACTCATTACCACTAGAAATCGAGTTTATGAAATCAAGTTTGAACTAACAAACTAACCCGTGGACTTTTTGTCTCGGTTTACCTCCATGTTCTCTCGCGAGAATATTGCAATGGAAAGGAACAAAGATGCCGGAAAGACAAAGGTACCTTCAAAAGAGGCACATAGGACTACGCCAGTAGTAACAAGGAGCAAGCAAAAAGGCGCGGGACTCACGGTTGGGGACAAGACGAGAATGGAGCGGAAAGCACATTCCTTTCGGATGCGGGCATCATCGCAATGGAAGCAAGGAAGGTCGCGGCGGCAAAGGTTGCTACACCTACCGAAGGAACTTCTCAAATGGTCGCCTCCAAAGTGACGGCTACAACCAAGGCCTACGGAACCTCGAGAAACAGTGGCGAACCGGCAATCCGTAACCCCCCTATGGGATGCCGCGGACTAACGAGCAAAACGAACAATCGCACGCAGATCCTACGAAATGATAGAGCCGGGTAGACGGATAGCGGTGGAAATCAACACCGCGGCCCCGAGGGACAAGCTCGAGGTTCGAGATAGGGACAAATCAAGCATCAAACCGGTCTGTAGCTTTTGGCGCAATTAGAAGAACTAAAACGGAATCAGCAGACATACGCGGACGCGTGGCCTTACTAGCCCAAGAGAACCAAAGAATTAAGAGAGAAGATCCTCCAAAGCGCGGAGCTAGAGAATCGGCAGACGAGGCTAACTCGGCGGCACGAGAATAGAGACCGGAGGATGATCCTCGAGAACACACGCAATAGTCAACCAAAGAAGTGCGCGGGATAATAGAAGGCCCGACCCGGACTATCACCCGACACGTCGACTACTATGATGAGGAGGAGGCCACGACGTCAAAACCTACAAGGAAGGCACGGCCTTCCATTCAAGAAGAACTCTTGTTTGGCAATGGAGAGTCTCTCACAGAGATGTTAGCAGAGATCAATCAAATCAAAACCAGACAGTGGAGGTGGAAGACTAGAACAGTTATGAAGGAAGCCAACACCACCCCACTCCGCACAACAGCTTGGCCACCGCTATCATACCGCAGAAGTGCCCGGTCCCATCCTTTGAGTGTTACGACGGATCCATCGATCTCGCCGCTCACCTACGATATTACAACGGGGTAATGGCCGATGGGACCACGACGAAGCTATACTTTGCGAGATACTTCCCTTCAAGCCCTGAAAGGATCCGCGCTATCTTGGTCCGATAACCTCAAGCCTGGATGCATCAATTCGTATGATCAACTCACGGAAAAATTCTTGGCTACCTACATGTACAACAAGGTTGTAAACACAGGGATGGACAAACTCTTCTCACTTGCAATCAAATACAAGGAGTCCATTCGAGAATACACGGATAGGTGGCACAAGATATGTCAAGCCATAGGACATGTGGATCCCGTGGTGAGTATTAATTGTTACAAATGGGGACTTGACAGGATGAGCCCTTTGTTTGTTGAAATCCACAGTACCTCTCCAACCACGAGAGGAGATTTGAGGATAATCATCGAAAAACATGCAAGGTTGGAAGAAATTCAAAGAGAGAACCCGAGAGCACAGCTCAACGACCCCCACGGACCAATTCCGCGGAACTAGCGAACAGATCAAGAGAACGCCAAAAGGATCGGAAAGATGACCACAAAAGGGTGGAAGAAAATTTGAAGACCGAGTCTACACAAAGCTCAATGCCACTACTCACGCATTTTAAAGGAGATCAAGGATCGTGAAGACTTAGACTGGCCTTGGTCTAAGGGGAAACAACCACCGGCCTCGGCAGAATCTAAAGAGTATTGCGATTTCCACTGCTTCTACGGGCACCCAACTGAGAAGTGCAAAAATCTTAAGATAGCGATACAAAAGCTGATTGATGCAGGGGATCTCAAAAAGTATATAGAAAAGGATGGAACGGAGGATAGAACCAAACGCAGCAAACAGTCCAATTGCCAGGAGGGTAACCGTACATCGAACACTATATCCCGCTCCGGAAAACAAAGAACCAACCCTAACCGCATGAGATAGGGAAAAGACGAGGAAGCAATTTGAAGACTATTGTGAGCTCTACAACTTAGACGGAAAAGATGTGGAAGAGCACGAAGAATGGATGAACGCACCCCTAACCTTCGAGGCCGAGGACATTGAGGATGACATGGAAGATCACAACGACCCTTTGATCCTCACTCGCCAATCGCAGGATGCAACATAAAGAAAATACTCATTGATGGAGGGAGCTCCGTAAACGTCCTGTTTCATGATACCTTCAAGCGTATGGAGCTTAATGACGAGCAACTCTTGACCTCGCACTACACCATCTACGGGTTCAATGGCACGGCTACGAAGCCTATCGGAGATATTATTTTGCAAGTAGACGCAGGTCCCATGAAAGTTAACGCCCGCTTCAGTGTGGTGAACACGCCTTCACCCTACAATGCCATTATTGGACGAAAATGGGTCCACAAACTTAAGGGAGTCGCATCCACCTACCATCAATACCTTAGGTTTCCTACTCCTTTAGGGGTAATGGAAATCAAGGGTGATCAAGTTTCCTCAAAGGAATGCCGTGCAATGCAAATACGGCTCAACAATGAAGAAGATGAGAAAAAGAAGAACCCGCAGGGCCGGAACAAAGCAATATCCAAGGACAAAGCCATCGACGAATACTTGGAAGAGATCTCAGAAAAAACTTGTCTAAGGGAACTCCGTAGGGAACACGGAGGCATCAACATCAAGTGCTAACCAGGCGCTCTCGCAAACAAAGAATCTGAGCCTACCAAATAGCAATTAAAGAAAGTCCCCCACCTTGGGGAACCAAAGCCCACGTTTACATCCTTGGAGGCGGTGAAGGAAGTTAACATAGGGACGGAGCAGAACCCAAGAAAGATCAAGATAGGAACTCTAATGGGCGGAGAACGCTAAGCCTCACTAATAAAACTATTAAAGGAATACGCGGACATCTTCGCATGGAAACTATCTCGATATGCCTGGAATAGACCGAAGACAAGTGCAACATGAGTTGCGCATTAAACCAGCACACCCCCCCGTACGACAAAAAGATACGAAAGGTGGCTACAGAGTATCACAAAGCAAGAGAAACGGAACTCACAAAGTCATTGGAGGCCGGTTTATAAAAGAAGTCAAATATCCTACTTGGATCTCTAACATGGTAATAATACCAAAGAAGAATGGAGGGGTCAGAATCTGCATCGACTTCACCAACTTGAACAAAGCATGCCCCAAGGATAGTTATCCGTTACCCAGCATTGATCAGCTAGTCGACGCAGTAGAAGGATACGAAGAGTTATCATTCATGGACGGATACTCTGGGTATAACCAACTATTTTTAGCAGAAGAAGATCAGCAACATACAGCATTTTACACACCCCACGGTCTCTATTGCTATGTAAGGATGCCTTTCGGACTGGACGCGGGAGCAACGTACCAAAGGATGGTCGATGCTATTTTCAAGCCGTGGGAGGACCCTAGAGGTCTATGTTGACGATATGCTCGTAAAAAGCAGATTGAGGAAGAACCACCACCAGGACCTGAGGGACATCTTCGAAGCTATGAGAGAACACAATATGAAGGTCAACCCGGAAAAATGCACGTTCGGAGTAACATCAGGAAAATTCCTTGGGTACCTGGTGACAAAAAGGGGCATTGAAGTAGATCCCGCAAAAATCCGAGCCATAGTAGACATGCCATCCCCAAAGAACCTAAAAGAAGTACAAAAGCTCAATGGATCCCTAGCAGCCCCGGGAAGATTCATCTCAAGATCCTCGGATATGTGCAAACTCTTTTTTAACATACTAAAAAAGGGGACGAAATTTGAGTGGACGGCGAATGCGAAGAAGCTTTCCTAGGCGTCAAACAACTACCTAGCGAGAGATCCCTATCCTTCGTAAAACCAGACACTCGACGAAGTTTTGGCACTATACATTGCAGAACAGACGATGCAAAGTAAGCGCGGTACTTGTCGGGACCCACACAAAGGAGGAGCAGGCCGATCTATTATGTCGCAAGACTATGAATTCCGCAGAAAGAAACTACACAAGAATCGAACAACTCATCTTAGCCATCGTATGGTCTACATTAAACCGAGGACGTACTTATTAACGCATGACATACGTATCCCATGCCGAGCGCCCTTAGAAGCCATCCTCAAAGGGGGGAAGGTAGGACGCATAGCGAAATGGAGCACATACCTCGACCAATTCAATATCCACTATGAGCTTCAACACTCTCGTAAATCGCAAGTGTTAGCGGACTTTCTAGCAGACCTACCTTTGGACAACGAAGAAGAGGTGCGCATACAAGGATGGAGGGCCATGGGTGCCCCGAAATAGAAAAACAAAAGGAGCCAAATAACATTCTTGAACCAATGAACCCACGACAATGGGAGGTCTTTGTCGACGGCTCCAAAAATAGAGAGGGCGCGGGGATAGGCATCGTCATCACCACGCCCACGGGGATAGGATTGTGCATGCATTGATTGGAATTTGAAGGCCATACAAATAACATCGTAGAGTACGAAGGAGTGGTCCATGCCCTCCGCTTGATAATTGAATTAGGGATACAAGAAGTACGGTTGACAAGTGACTCACAACTAATCATACGGCAGATAGGCTACGAATACAATGTGTATGGCGAGACACCGATGGCATACATGGCTCTCCTGTACAAACGTTGGTCTCCCAAATACCAAAAATCAAATTTCGACATCCGCGTAGGAAGGAGCTCGGACACGCAGATGCCCCGCATATATATCACCCATGCTTAAAAATGAGGATGTCGAAGCAATCAAGATAACAAGAGTGTACGAACCATCCATCAAGCCCCAAGAAACATGTGCGGCTAACCAACGCAAGTCTAAGGAGGAAGATATCTCTCGATGATGATGTCGGAGAGCACATCTTCGACGACTTCCCGTAACGATGACATCACACGACAAGCCGATGAGGACGACGATTACGGTCAAGAAGGATTGGAGAACCGAAATCCACTCTTTCCTAAAAGAGGGGAAACTCCCCCAGATACCAAACAGCTAGGAAAGTACAATCCAGAGCAGGATGTACGAGCTAAGAGACGGAACCTTATACGTAAAATCATTCCTCGGGCCACTTCTGGCCGCCGGTCTGCTCTCGATCGAGGGACATATCATCTTGAAAGACATCCATAGAGGAGACGCGGGGAATCACAAGTGGAATGAGATCCCTTGCAGATAAGGCGAAGACGCAGGGCTACTACTGGCCAACCATGATCCGAGACGCGGCTAGAATGGCGCAAAGGTGCGAAGAATGTCAAAGATTTGGCAAACGAATCCACGCCCCAGCCACAAAATTGAATTCTGTGGACAGTCCGTGGCCCTTTGGGAAATGGGGGATCGACATAGTAGGCCCACTCGTATCAGGGACAGGGAAAAGAAGATTCCTAATAGTGGCAACGGATTACTTCAGCAAGTGGGTAGAAGCAAAGGCACTGGCAAGAATTCGGGATTCAGACGTCTTTACTTTTATTTTTCAAAATATCATCTCGCAGTTTGGCATCCTCACAGAGATAGTTTCGACAACGGAAAAATGACTACAAGGAAAGAATATTGACTTGTTGTTCGACACCTTCAAAATTCGAAAAAACAAATCCACCCCCATATACCCACAAAGCAATGGACAAGCAGAAGCCACAAACAAAACTTTGGCACTTATCCTTAAAAAACAACTAGACGAGTACAAGGGGCGGTGGTGTGTGAAGTTACATAACGTTCTATGGGCATATAGGACGACTCGAAGATTAGCTACCGGAGAGTCCCCGTTTTTACTCACGTACGGAGCGAAGCGGTAATCCTCGCGGAAATTCTACTTCCAACTACAAAGACGAAGCATGGGAAAAGAATCTCACCACGGACATGATGTTGGAAAAGCTCGACGACCTCGAAGAAAGAGAGTTACACCGCAAAGAATGGAAAACTACCAACGCAGTGCGCGAGAATATAACAAAAAGTGAAACTTAGGAATTTTGTAGAAGGGCGAGTATGTGTTGAGGACCATTCCCCAATACCGGAGAAAAGAAGTGGGGAAAATTATCACCAACTTGGGGAGGACCCTACGTAATACACGACATCGCAGAAATGGCTCTTACTATTTGCGCAATCTGAAAGGGGAAATCCTCATGCATCCGTGGAATGCCAAATATCTCAAGCCATACTACCCATGACCAACCGCCTGCGTGTGCATTTCAGAAGAAGAAAACGGACTTGCAAGTCCACATGTTTCTATCTCTGACAAAGGAGTAACGCACCTTAACTTTTAAATCAATCCAAGCTTTCATTTTCAAGTATCATATCCCATTCATTACCCACGCGCATTTCAATTTATTCAAAACCCACAACCTATACCATATGAGACACATGTATATACTACTTACACAATGTACATTGAAAACCATATCACACCTTAATAAAATATCGATACTATCGTTACCCCGTGGATGTAGGCCTTAAGGCCGAACCACGAAATCGTCAGGCAATTACTATTATTAAGAATTGACATTATACTTAGTGAGAGGGATATCCCGCACAAAGCGTGATCTACCCACCGCAATATACCGGGCAATATCCCATACAAAGCACACGCATGCAATATATCGGAGCATACACATGCAATCTCTTGGAACTCCCCGTAAGCGTCTATAAGTGTACGACCAGGGGGCGACTTCCCACAGAACGAGATACCCGAGCAATATTACAAGCCGCGAACTCAATGGAATATATCCTTGAACGTCGGCCAAACCCCCACCATTCAGGAATCCCCTGGCCAAGGAATTAGCTGGACGGGGTGCAAGGTCACAAGACAATTCCGGGGATATCAACCTACGGAATTGCACAAACAATACACTTTCTCAAATTCAAAGATCAACATCCTTGGATAGTAAACACTACGGAAGTACTCATTACGTTAACTTAATTTGTAAAGCCGATAAATGCAAATTCAACAAAATACAAATTCAGATTTAAACACCAAAGTTTGATCTAGTACATGGCGAGTTGATTACAAGCCTAGCAAGAAGAGTAGCAAAAACGCCAAAAAGGATAAGCAAGCGAGATCAATCCCTAGCATACTAGATATGATCTACCTGGAAGGAGCGTCATCCGTGGGTTTGTCCTTCTCGCCGAGGAAGGAACACTACCACCGAGAGGAGGGCCCGAAGAGCCCGAAGGGGAGCGAGGAACAGGACGCCGAGTATAATTCTTGTTTAACCCATGGTTTTTCCCGAGATCCAACTCAATCTCACCAAGAGTTCTATTAATCTCTTCGCCAACCGCTTACGAGCCACGAAGCCTATGGCTACACTCTTCATCTCGGCCGACTTAGGGAAGTGGAAAGAAGGTCCACCTTTGATTGGCATGCTTCAGCGTTTCCTCCCGAGACAAGGCCAGGCCACGATGGTAATTGACTTGGCCCTCCAATTGAACTACCTTAGCCCGAGCTTCGGCAAATTTGTCATCCGCAGCTCGAAGTCGTCCCCGGAGCTCTGCGGATAATAGAAAAAGAACATTTATAACAAATACAATACAAAGCACACTCGATGACAAAACGTATACCTTCACAATGATCAACCGCGGAATCCCTTGCTTCATGCGGCATAATCATATTCATTTGATAACCTATCATAATCTACCGCAGAAGATTATGAGCATACCGACTCGCGCTAGGTCATCTCGAAGCATCGAGTCCGAATGACGATATCGATTAACCTCATCATTCTTCGATTCCAACCCCTTGTTAAGACGATACATAGTGATCACCTCTAAGTTTTTCTCACGCTCAACCTGACGGGCCACATCAGCTCGAGACGCGGATAAAGCACTACTGAGAGCACTAGATTCTGCCCTAGCATCGTCTCTTTCCTTAGCAAGACGCTGCATATAAGCCCGCACATCCGAGGGATGAGAAGACCGCCGCCGCACCTCATCTTCCATAACGTTAAGCTTAATTTCTAAAGAGGAAATCTGACCGCGGGCTTTCTCAAGATTATCCCGCGTCCATAAAAGAGCCCCGTTGAACAAATGACGGTCATGGTTGTTTCGATTTTGCAGATCTACCAAGCAAAGCTTTTTCTTACGCCATTCTTCGGCCATAGCGTTATGAACATCCGCATGGGTATTCCATTTCGCCGATTCACTCTTAAGTTTTTCAACTAACTCGGCAATGCGACCTTTTGACGAGTTCTCTCATTCCGAAGCCACAACAACTCGGGGACTCCACCCACTGAAGACAGTACAACGGGAGGAGGGAAGAAGGAGAAAACTCAGAACATATAAGGAGCAGGAAACTACCAAAGAAGAGGAGATGCAGAATTGAAATAGACGAAGAGTTCTTCTCAGCAACCGCTAACTTGGCCCTAACCGAGGCCAGCTCAGAACGCAGCTTTGCCTCTTCCGCGTCCTCGCCGCTCCTTACGCTTGCTGCACCCTTCACTCGCTATTTCCTCATCTTTAGCGGAGACCGAAGCTTCAACGCCCGAAAGCGTCTCTTCACAATGCCGAGATTCCTTCTAGCTTGAGAGACTTAGCCTTGAAGAGCGGTAAAGATGATGGTTACAATACTCACTCCTCATCATCTATCAATCAAAAAGGGAAATTAGTTCACAACACATTTAAGCAAAATCAGGGGTAGAAAGAGTAGGACAAACCTCCAATAATCGATGTTGGGGATAATTGTACCGGTACCCATCAAAGAATGGCCATCATGCCAAAGAACCGTAGGGGGAGGATCCACCACGAGATCAATCCCGCCTGGTCACAAGATTCTCGCCCACACCCTCGAGCTACCACCTCCTCCGGGGGTTAGCTCCATATGCCGACGAGTAAAAGAGTCCGAACTCTTTTCCCCCTCAATCACATGGGCATGACGAGGCACGATAAGCAAGTTTTTCTTTTGCAGCCACGCCCAAACAGCATCATCACCATCCGTGACCAAGGACCGCGTGAAGTCATCTGAGGGAGAGTCTAAGGACGTCCCACCAAGAGAGGCACCAGTAGTACTTAGCGCCAAAACCCCACCAAAGAGTGGAGGAGGTGCCGACACAAACCTCGGGATGCACCGCCAAAACCCCAAAGATCGATCCACGTGTGGGGTCACCCCGCAGCCTATCCTTAAGGACATTCCAGTCATCACCATCGGAAGCGATTGAAGTCCGAGACAAGCCCCATAATCGTGGCCATGTCAAATGATTGCTCCCGGATAAAACCTTACCAAAGGAAAACTCGCGAGAAGCATCCCCATCCTTGTCACCACTATCAAGAGCAATTTTCTTACCCTTGTCCCCAACATCCCCAGCACCCTTGTCCCCAACATCCCAGACCACTTTGTCCCCAACATCTCCGGTAGACCTTGTCCACAACATCCTTGTCACCACCATTCCCATCCTTGGTAGCCCCTCACTCGATCATTACCACCACCACCGGTGGCCCGACCACCACCACCTCCACCAACGATCCCACCGGCAATACTATCTACTTCTTGAATGGGCGGAGAAGTCTCACCCGCTCTTCCCCGTCGGAAACATCCTCATCACCATCCACGGACTGTTCACATCCTCGAAGTGTGTAGAACCCTCGGTGGGAGAATTCGACGATTGCTTCCGGATTGATCCTCTTGTCTCTACGCACCTACCACACATAATGATAAAAGAGCCATCGGCATCTCCTTTCATTAGCATAATCAATATTATTCAAGAAAACGAAGGGGCATATATACATAGAAAACAAACAACACACCTTAGCAACATCGTATTCTCGCGAAAGAAGGTTAGCATCGTGGATATCTTCGTCTTCCGCGTCGTCAACATCGCGATTATAAGCAAAATCCATGCCTACAAAACTCATCTCGCCAAGGGCGTGAATGGGCATAACGAGCGGGAGAAGCTTCGCGATGAGGACCGCATCAATGCCAGAGGGTCGCCAACCATGGGGTCCAGGGACCCAACCATAGGCCCACGGACCAACGACTTCAAGAACAATGGCAAGACCATTCATAGTCATGATCACGCTTAATCCTCTCATCGCGGGAATAGGAAGACCTTCGGCACCGGGAACCCTCGCCATCTTGGAATCACTTACCTCGCTCAAAAGTCGAACTTCCCCCTTAGCGAAGCAATGTTCCGCAGACTCCAGACCACGGCTTACGAGTATTCCCGTTAACGTAATCTCCAAAGGATTTGTTAAAATTCTCGTGGAGTGTACCACCCTTTCTCCTTTTCTAATTTAGGGGCATAGCAAGTCATCATCGTTTGCCCCTTACTACGAAGATAGCATTCACGAAGATGGCGAAGATAGTTTCTGTCAACCGTTGCACCCGCGATTATGACTTTTCTTGGCAAGATCGCTGCTAGACAAGACCCGTAGTAGAAATCATCACCGGCTTTATACAAGGGTAACATCAAACCAGCCTCGAAAGCACCCACGGTCGTCAAGCAAATGAAAGGCATCATACTTGTAATTGGTAACCATCTCATAAGTTATATCTTTATCGAGGCATAAAAACGAACTTGGAAGTGTCAAGACCATGCTTCAATTTGAAGGCCTCAAGATCAATGTGTCGGAAAGTAAACTTCTTATTACCCAAAGGTAAAGGACTAAAAGTAACAAAGCAGAGTCTTCCTCGAAAGCATCTCCGTAGTATCTTCAGTAACCCGCAGCCCTTCTTCTTAGGAAGAACTATATCTCCCGAAGACTCTATCTCCGCAGCCTTTCTCTTCAAGACGTAGTCTTAGTTGACTTACTCGAACTAGGCACGGGTGGATTAGTCCGCGGTGGAGGCTTGGAGCGGAGAGGTCGCACATTTAAAGGCTCGGCTGCGCGGATTCTCGTCGCTCAGAGACTCACCTCTAGGGCGATTCACGGCATATTTAGACCCTGCGGTGGATCACCCCTTTTAAGCGAAGATCTCTCGACCAAGGGACGAGGATGTTCGTCCATCCCGAGGATTATCCTGGGTAAGTGAAGGCGGGGCTCCACCCCTAATATTGGAATCACTCCGAGGAGACCTGTGAGGACTCGACGGAGGAGTTTGGTAAGGGACCCGCGGATGGTCGGACATGTCTGCAGGCACAAACACGAATAAAAGTGCAAGTCAAAGGCAAGGAAGATCGAAAAGCAAGAAAATCTCAAGAACAACAGCAAACGTGAAGAAAACCCTAGATTTCATCTACAACTACTTAAACTCTCAAGCTATTATTCCAACTCAAAAGAAGAAAAATAATATTAAAGCATGACCAATGAAACATACGACTCTGGCAGCGTCAACTCTCAAATCCCAGGATATACATAAAATTAAATTCATCATCAACGCATCACCGTAAAATCAAGAACTCAACGGGGTTAGGCATGGTGATTAAACGGAATAAAAATCATACCGAACCTCAAAGAGTAAAGCAAAGAAGAAGAATAAAGGTGGCAATGACAAGAAAGAACAAAGGTGGCAATGATAAAGCAGACGCAGAAGAAAGAACGGCAAAGAAAGAACAATGGTGTCGAGGAAGTTAAGAAGATGAAGAAGACAAAAGAACGAGAGAATAAAATGAGAATGTGAATTAAATTCACATTCTCTCATTCTTCTCTTTTTATAAGACCAAGAGAAACCGTCCACTACCCAAAGGGCATTATGGCCGGATATGGGAAACGTGCACAATAAATGCGGTAGCACCTTTTTTAGGAGAAGTTATGAGGAGGGAGATAAAAACGTACCACACGATTCTTCTTCCAACAAAAGCTAAACGCCCAGTCACAAGAAGAGGGGCGAATTGTAAGTACACTTATTTATCTCCATCGCCACGTGTACTAGCAGAGCCCACGTGGAGGCCATGTCCTAAAGAGGGATGACACATAGGGGCATCCATGGCGTCTAGACAACGTGCCATCTGTCAAGACCAACGGTCGAAGATGAGGGAGCATCCAAAGTAGATGATCCCACGCAACACCAATGAGTTACTCTACCCCATCACGAGGTAAGATGTAATCAACGGTTGGGGATAGTCCAACCGATTACGTACGTGACAAGGGAGGACCGACACCTCCCGGCACTGACTGGATAGCCCCAACCACTCGTATTTAATGCTCGCTCGGAGGGCACGTGTCGACGACCCACGAAGAAAGCGAGGATAGGTCGCATGCCGTAACGAGCGTGGGTATTATAGAAGCCGCGGAGTGACAAGGAAGTCCGCGGACCATGCACAGAGCACAAGAAGATAAGGTCTCCACAGCTCCTTGTCAGTGGACCCACTTGATTTAGTTATATATATGAATACCCCTTCCACAGAAAAGGGGGTCGAGAGTAGAACTAAGGAATAGGAGAGAGAGAATAGTGAGAAGTAAGTATGTGTTTATGGAGAATCCCTCCATAAACCACGTAAATCATCGTCTCCCTTACTTTTGTAACCGTTTACTTTATAGTGAATATCTCCGGATCCGTGGACGTAGGCCTTAGTGCCGAACCACGTAAACCATCGTCTCCTTTAGATTTAGTACTCGTATAGTTTCATTTACGTGTTCATGTCTCATCTATCACTTTGGGGATGATGACGAGATCATGACAAACTCGCGGGTTTGGAATCCATGAATCATCATCTACCTAGGCATACTATACTTTACTCGCACTTTAATGCATGTATTCAATTCATGTTAAGATTGTTTGTGATCACGCGGACTACACCCGATTTCCGTGTTCACATTACCAACAAAGGAAAAGATAAGTCTAAATTTTTCTTCTCAAGATATAATTAACCTAAAATTCTGGCGAGGTTCTTAAATGTGAATTCATTGAAAAAGTTGTTTTAATTGTTATGTTGCAACTCTGGATATAATAAGGCTCCCAGTTACTGATCGATTGTGACATCTAATCAAAATTTCCCTTTGTCTTTGGCAGCGCTTCATAACTTCAAGCAATGAAGACGAGGGTGTTATAGCAGTTCATGAGGATATACTGATGGTAAGAGCTCGCTTGAACTCAAGAGTTCTCAATCGATACAATAGCTCTATTAGAATTAGAGCTCCGACTCGCCTTTAGCTACTGTGTTGATTATGAAGGCGGCAGTAACTCGAGTAGGCGAGCCACCACTCCGACTGCAATAGTCAAATCATGGCAGCATCCGCGTAGGCTAAGAGATAGTCGTGGAAACCACTAAGAGGGAGTCTTATAAAGCGTCAAAGCGCCAGGTTTATCTTCACATCAGTCAGCAGTGCAATGTTTGAGTGATCATTTTGTTGGAAGACGGAAGTTTATAACAAAGCTCTGTTTTCTTAAGGCATTCTCGCCCAGATGCTCTCTGCTCGTGTACACTTCTTACTATTCCGCTTGTACCTATATGCACTGCCAGCGCAATCGTCATCCCAGCGTATTAGGACAGTCCTAAAGACAAATTTTAGCCAGAAATGAACCAGTCAAGTTTAGCTATAGCAGTAAACGTCGTCAATGAAGCAGCCTAACTAAGAATCAACTAATCAGATCACTTTACCAAGAGGTCACTATGGAAAGAAACTTCTTGAAGCGTCTTCCATGAATAAGCACTACAACAGTACAAGAACCCGGTTAAATATTGTGAAGCCGAGGTGACGTGTAAGACGCGGAAGCAATTAAGTTCAAATGCCTGACCATCGATCCCCTCACAAATTTTAAGATCAACAAAGTAGAGGAGAATCACGAGATCCGCACATAGTCAAAAGGTGGCTCTAGCTACGGTGGATTTTAGAGAGCTATTCTATCAAGTTATGAGGCGCGTGTGTACCCTTCACCTAATGTACAACAATCGCAACTTGTAGTCTTTTGATTGAAGAGGGGGGCGTGTAGTTGGAAAGCGCCGCGTGTTAGACAAAAAAGGTGACGCGGCTCCAGCTCCGAGCACCACATATCGGTACCTCTTGGCCTCATCCATTTTTCTAAAAAAAAACTACCACATAGTTACTTAATTCTATGATAAGTACATGCTATTTTGCATGTGCTCGGGACTCATTTAGGTAAAGAATATATTTGCATATTTTATTCGAGAGGCATCTCAACAGTTTATATAAAGTATGAAGCGTAAATGGGGGAGACGCGAGCCTCCTAGTCGCATGACCCACATGTATACGATGTTAGTGCATATTAATTAAATCTGTGATCAACCATTATTTATGCTAGGTGCTTGAACTACATTTCTCAAGTACTTCATTCTGTCTTTCCACTTTTTCGTAAAATATCTCCTCTAGTCGCCATAGATTTACTAGTCGATCAAAGCATATACCATCTGGTTACATGTTATATAACGTATTGTGTGAAATTTGTATACTGACACCTAGCCGCATGTATAGGCTACCATCTTGGGAAACAAACTATGTATAAAGCGCCTAACATTTCATATGCCTCGATATTATCTTGTTGTGAAATCCATGATCTGCTATGCACAAAAAAAATATCTAGTAACGTGTTCCGGGCACCATGCTAGCAAGGGTCCATAGAGGCCGCTTGAACAATTACAATTTACAAAAGGTCTCAGGGCAGCCAAAGGCGCCTGATTGACTGACAAATTCACAAAAGGTCTCAGGGCAGCCAAAGGCGCCTGATCGACTGACAAAATTCACAAAAGGTCTTAGGAATGCTAATGGTGCCTGATTGACTGACAAGTTCAAAAAAGGTCTCAGGGCATCCAAAGGCGCCTGATCGACTGACAAAATTCACAAAAGGTCTCAGGAATGCTAATGGCGCCTGATTGACTGACAAGTTTACAAAAGGTCTCAGGGCAGCCAAAGGCGCCTGATCGACTGACAAAATTTACAAAAGGTATCATGAATGCTAATGGCGCCTGATTGACTGACAAGTTCACAAAAGGTCTCAGGGCAGCCAAAGGCGTTTGATCGACTGAAAAAATTCACAAAAGGTCTCAGGAATGCTAATGGCGCCTGATTGACTGACAAGTTTACAAAAGGTCTCAGGGCAGCCAAATGCGCCTGATCGACTGACAAAATTCACAAAAGGTCTCAGGAATGATAATGGCGCCTGATCGACTGACAAGTTCACAAAAGGTCTCAGGAATGCCAAAGGCGCCTGATCGACTGACGTTCACAAAAGGTCTTAGGGCAGCCAAAGACGCCTGATCAACTGACAAAATTCACAAAAGGTCTCATGGCGCCTGATCGACTGACAAGTTCACAAAAGGTCTCAGGAATGCCAAAGGCGCCTGATCGACTGACGTCTACGAAAGGTCTCAGGACATCCAAAGGCGCCTGATTGACTGACAAGTCTCATCAAAAGGTCTGGGGAACGCCAAGGGCGCCCGATTAACTGACAATTTCATAAAAGGTCTCAGGAATGTCAAAGACGCCTGATTGTCTGATATTTGTAAAAACCTCAGCAACGCCCACAAAGGTTCCAAGAATGGCAAAAGCATCCGAACGTCCAACGAGCACGAAAAGAAAAAGCGGGGATAGGCGCGTTTAACCCCCCCCAGCTCCCTTGCAAAAAAAAAAAGGGGGGAGTAGGCGCGCTTAACCAACGCCCCCCAGCTCCTTTAAAAAAAAGAGGGGGGGAGTAGGCGCGTTTAACCAACGCTCGCCCCACCCGGCTCCCTCGAAAATAAAAAAAGGTGAGAGTAGGCGTGTTTGACCAACGCCCGCCCCACCCGGCTCCCTTAAAAATAAAGAGGGGGGAGTAGGCGCGTTTGACCAACGCCCTCCCCACCCGGTTCCCTTGCAAATAAAAAAAGTTGGGGGGGGGGGGGGAGACCCAGCTCCTTTGGAAAAAAGAGTGGGGAGTACGCGCGTTTAAACAACGCCCGCCCCACCCGGCTCCCTTGAAAATAAAAAGAAGGAGAGTAGGCGCGTTTAAACAACGCCCGCCCCACCCGGCTCCTTTGAAAAAATGGGGGAGTAGGCGCGTTTAAACAATGCCCACCCCACCCGACTCCCTTGAAAATAAAAAAAGGGGGGAGTAGACGTGTTTAACTAACGCCCACCCCACCCAGCTCCGTTGAAAAAAAGAGGGGGGAGTAGGCGCGTTTAACCAACGCTCACCCCACCCAGCTCCTTTAAAAAAAAGAGGGGGGAGTAGGCGCGTTTAAACAACGCCCGTCCCGTCCGACTCCCTTAAAAAAAAGGGGGGAGGGGAGTAGATACATAAGCTGAAGAAAAAAGGAGGGGGGAAGACAGAAGAGAGAGAAATGGAGGAATAACCGCGCTCAACTAACGAAAAACCTTACCCAACAACCCCGCAAGAGAAGAACAGGTCACAGACGGACCGAAGGCACGATATACTCGTATACAAGCAAATAACATCACCCTCGAAATTAAAAGCAAAGACTTTATTCACACTAATCTAGTACAAAAGACGTTTGAACTAAAAAAAAATAAAACAATTCCACAGTGATAAACTTAACCAGCCATTAGTGCTCGACACCTAGCAATATCAGCGTCTAAGGCTTCCACCATCAAGCAACCATCTGCAAATTGTGCAGTAGACAAACGCAGATCTTGATCGGCTTCATGCACTAACCTGAGGATGACCTGGATCACGTTATCTTCAACACCGGCCCCACGAGCAATCGAAAGAGTATCTTCATGCTCATCGTACTCCTTACGCGCCTTATCTTGACGAATTAGCCTAAGCGTCCACAGCAGACCCGCCTCATCCTTCAAAATCAGTAAACGAGCCAACTCGTCCTCAAGGAAATGTCGAGGTACAAGTGTGGACGCGGCTGCTAAAGTCAGAGTATGACCGAGAAGCGGTAAGACCCCCTGATGAGGGACCCAAAGATGACAATCAGAGATGGCACGATCCATAGTAGCCACCATCATCAAAGAGTCCGCGAATAACTGATTGGCTACATCGCGAGCGGTGACAGCTTCGTCCAACGCATGTTGGATCTCCGATGATACCCGACCGGGGGACTCGTCCTGAGCAGCTTGATACGCCTCGTACCGGGCTCTGAAATTCGCGCGTTTAGCATCCCTGCTTATCTTTCTCTGTGTCCGAAGTTCCTCAACTTCGATCTTCACGAACAAGTCGTTTCAACTCGTCTTGTTTGAACGAAGCCAAGACTAACATGAAAATTGGCGCTAAGGACAGCACATACCCGTGAAGAGAGTTAGCCATAATGGCGACTTACCAAGCAAAATATATATATATATATATAGATGTAACGATAACCAAGATTAATAAACAAGAATAGCATGGGGGTATTTATATACACACACGAAGGAAGAGGGCGTGGAATACGAAGAAATTGCTCATACCCCTTTCTGCATGCTGAGAAACGTGTCAAAACAAGGTTAAGACAGAGGATAACCTCAACATAAATATTAGAGACTCAGGAACCAAGGCCTAAGACCAATGTGGCAACGTCGATGAGGTTGGGTAAAAGGGAATCAATCAAAGAGGAAAATTCGATAACATAACGGAAAGAAAAGGAGAGAGATTGAAATATGTATAAACTGAGAAGGAAAAGTCCAACAAGCAAAGTGCACGAAATAAATAAGCAAATAAAGTAAGTTATCCCCGAAGCTAGCGCATAATCTAACCAGCTACCAACAGGTGACAACGAGCAATATCTACGTCTACGACCTCCGCCATAAGCCTACTTTCGTCACATTGAACATTGGCTTGGGACAGCCCCCAATTGGCATCACTCATCAGTTTGTAGATGTATCGAATAATTTTCCCTTTAGCCTTCGCCCCTTAGGCCAACGCTAGAGTATCTTCGTGTTCATCGCGGTCTTGGCGTGCCTTATCCCGACGGGCTTGCCTGAAATCCCGCAGTACACTTATCTCCTCCCTTAACACCAATAAGCGCGCGAGCTCGTCCCTAGGATAGGATGGGTTCAAGCGCGAAATATGATCAAAGATAGGGTGTGCCCGAGAAGGCGTGAAGCAGCATGGCCAGAGATATATGAATGGCAGTCAGTGATAGCATACTCAATGGTTGCCTTCATCGTTGTAGGGACAGAATATCACGACATCAATACTTTGCGAGAATAATAAACGACTACATTGCGAAGGCGTCGCAGGTAAGAAATATAAATGACGCAATAGATGACGAAAGCCATAACGTGAGAAAAGTGTGAAGACTTGGCAAGATTTAGGAGTGTCATGAAGGAAAACGTTTATAACACTCGCGACACTTCGCGACTTATTCCGAAAATAAAGGACAAACTTAGTTGTCATCCATCGTGTATTACCCTATATAAAGGGTTGAATTAGTCTGTTGAGGGAGAGTTCTTTTTGAATTGTTAAGCAAGTCACAAGGAGAGAGAAAATCTAGAGTGATTGTAATTTCTTTAGATCTGATATATCTATCCTTGTAAAAATTTCGAGAAGATTATCAATGAAAGTATATAATTAATCATCTTCCAATGTGTTAATTAAGCAAATTCTAGTGAGGGGTGTAGTGTGGGATTTCCTGTAACTACATATGCGCTAGAAACAGGGATGAGTAGAAGATCAACCTTGTGAATTGGAAGAATCAGGTGTAACAAGAAAGAAATTTCGAATAATTCTCAACAATTTACTAAAATTGAGAAATGGCTAGAAGAAGGAATGCATCAGAACAACCAACGATTGTAAGGAGAAGTAGGAGATTAGCTGGGGAAAGGAGAAATGAAGTAGGTGAACCATCAAGGATAAATGCAAGAGATAGAGAAGAAGGTCAAATTCAACCACCAATTCAACCAAAGACTTGAATAGAGTAATAGATTATGATAGAGTGAGCGTGCATACATGGAGATCAGATTCTATGGAAGAAAGAGAAGAAGTGCAACAAGTGATGAATAATGGACAAGAGGAGAGAAATCGAGAAGAAATGGGAGAAACAGCTCATAGAAATGAAGAAATTGTAGCATTAGAAACGTTGAGACAAACAATACATGAAGAAAGGCGTCTAGAAGCAGAAGAATGCGCAAATTTAACGAGGCAAAACCACGAATTAAGGATGGAAAATAGGAGGCTGCAAAATAGAAGATCGAGAAGTAATAACAGATCAAGAATCTTCGCAGAAACATTACCTGCATAAAACGTTAATGAAGAAAATTTGGAAAGGGAACTAAGTTTTGGCGAAGGAGGTCGTGAAGGAAGAGAAGTAGTAGAAGATCGTTATATTCCACGTCCTGAAGATCTACAGAATGGTCAAAATGACGGAAATCAAGAAAATATGCAGCGTCAAGGGCAGAATGATCCAATTAATGAAGAAAATCAGGGAGAAGGAAGAAGAATATTGCTTGGGAGAGAAACACGAAGGAAACAAAAGGAAATTGAAGATGACATTGAAAAACATTATATTGAACAAGCACATTTATCTCGCGAGAGGGAAAGATTGAGAGCAGAAATGGAAGAACAGAGGAATTGGAGGAAGCGAGTTCGGCAGAACAATCATGACAATCGAGAAAGAAGGCGCGAGCAAAATCGCAACAATGGAAATATTAACGAAGAATATGAAAGAGTACAAAGGAGAATTGGTAGACAACCAAGAAGAGAAAATGATAGATACAATGGTGTGCACATTCGCGAACGAGATGAAGGAGAAAGTCGCAGAGAAAGAAGAGAAGAGAATGTTGAACAAGAAAACCAAGATAGGCGTGAACGCAGAAGGAGAGAAACAGAGCTAAAAAGACCAATGAATCCGAACACTGAGGTAAATGAACAAATTTTAAGAGAATTGGCGGAGATGGGAGGAATGTTGAATAGTATAGGAGGTGGAGGAAGAAGACAATTGGATGAGGCAATCGAGGAAGCTGCAAAAACCCCCTTTACTTTAGAGGTGCAGTTAGGTGGGATACCCCCAAAATGCAATTTACCCTGCGTTAACCAAAGCATTTTTGATGGAACAACTTGCGCAATACAACACATCAAAGCGTATGTAAGATGTATGTTACAATGGGAAAGTCATGACGCTATATTGTGCAAATATTTCGCATCAAGTTTAACAGGAGAAGCACTGAAGTGGTTTGAAGGTTTACCAAAAAACACCATCACGTCATTCAACCATCTACAAGCTATATTCTTAGGGGCCTACATAAGTAACAACTCCTCGCGACCAGGAATTGAAGATGTATTTGGGCTAAAACAAAGGGTTGGCGAAAGTTTAAGACACCTAACTCGTGAGATGGAAGACGATGTGTAGCGAGATGGTGGAAGAGTAGATGAAAGATATCTCATTTTATCATTTATAAACGCTATGTTCGCAACTAATCTGCTATATATTCAAATTTTTAGAGTCAAGAATACAATCACGATGACGGAGCTGCGAGAATTGCAAGAGGAATATATTGCTTTGGAAGAAAGGCAAAATGAGGTGGAGTCGTACCCGATTGCGAATATAAGTTCAAATGCCGCGAATGCGAGTTTGCTACCCAGGTTAATACACACAGTGGCGAGTACCTCGCAAGGGCAACAAGAGAGAGTGGTAGATGATGGACAGCCAAAGTTAGTTGCCATGGGAAGCCGAGATCAAGAAGAGTTTGAAAGAGAAAGAAATTACTACAACCGTGGCGGCAATAACAAAATTCAGAGACTTGATCACTCGCAAGAAACTTATGGAAGTCAAAAACATAATTATCATGGAGGTCAGCGACGTCATAGAGTAGTATGGGAAGAAATCAAGATGCCACCACCTGAATACTAGTGTGGAAAAAATATGGGAAGCTATACTCCCGATGGAAAACATACCCGCACCATGGAACATGGGGAATGAACCACCACCAAGTAATAGAAGTCACGAAGTCTGCTCTTACCACCGTTTTCATGGACATCGACAAATGACCGCTGAGAAACATAAAAAGAATCATCCTTAGAATGATCGATCAAGGGAAGTGAATCACTTTCTAAAAAGTGAAGAGAAAGTTCAACAATTGTCGCCACCACCATCAAAGGGGAAAGAAACGTTCGTAATAGAAGTTGGGGCGAAAGCTAAAAATTTATTTTGTAACTCCATTGTTCACTCATATCGCACAATTGAAGATTTTCATGATAATATACTCGGTAGGGTTTTTGCGAGGATGTTGATAATAAAGAAGTGATGAATATTGCGAAGATGTCGCAGATTAAAAGAATGGCAAATGCAGATTATTTCTTTCAACGCAGAAGAGATTCCTGAAGGCAAAGAGACGCATGACAACCCATTGGTTGTAAAATTGGAGATTAATCCAAAACCAGTAGATGGCGAAGACGATGAAGCAGAGAATTGTTGGGCGATCAATAGAATACTGATTGACACTGGAAGTTCAGTAAACATCCTCTTTTACCATACTTACAAGACTATGGGAGGAAAGGATGCAGAATTGATACCTTCAACATACAAGATATATGGTTTCAATGGCACAACAAACAAGCCTAAAGGAGAAGTTCATATGAGAATACCTCTGCAAGGATTATCTACTGATATTCTGTTCTGTGTGGTCGATGTGGAATCCCCTTATAATGCATTGATTGGAAGGCCATGGTTGCACGACATTTTGGGAGTAGCGTCAACATATCATCAGTGTATAAAATTTCCTCATCCTAGTGGTGTTGGAATTATAAAAGGAGATTGGACAGAGGGACAAAAATGCTATGAGATCGATGTGGAGAGCTGCGAAGAGAGAGCTGAGAAAAGAAAGGGTTGGAAACAACATGCAAAAGATGAGAAAAGAAGAGAAAGATTAATGGTGGATGCCATTGATGTAAGAGGAGAAGATACATTGCGAAACAAGTGCATGAAAACAGTTGGAAATTATGATGGAAAGGAATCATTAAGAGATTTGAATGATATAGAGGCAGAGAATAGCAAGAGCAAAAAGTGTAAGAAGTGAATAATCATCAAAAAGCAACAACAAAAGATTGTTCGGAGTAAGAGGAAGAAACAATAATTAAAGAAGAAATATGCGAGGATCTCGCCATTAAGAATGTATGACAATTTGATTGAAGAATTGAAAAACAAAAATGATTAAACAATGTAAGATTGTGCGATAGTTTCGCAAACAAAATGAATGATTGAATGAATTAACAAAAATGAAAGAGTGAGTGAATGGGACGAACCTTTATGGCGTACACCCTAGTTCGCGAATGACATTTCGCAAGAGGCAAATGTAAGACCTAAAGTGCGTCATATAAGGGGGCATCTCTTGACATGGCTCAGTGAAAAGGTTACACCGCTCCTGGAACTCGAGTCATGAAGATTTGGGGCCCATGAAAGCCTATCCGGGAGAGATACCTTGGATTTCCAACTATATATATAAGGTTATACCCTGGTTGGACGCCCGAGGATCTCTTCTTAGGAGTCAGTGTATGCTCAAGGCGTCGGGGTACACGGTTGAGCCAAGAGTGCCTGGGGAATTTGAAGTGTCTCGGCCATTCTTGGCAAGTCTTGGTATATCCGCACTCGGCCCGAAGAAAACTCCACTTAGGGTGCGGTCTCGTAACCATAAGCCATATAGGTATAAGGGATATGAGGTCGCGAAAACAACCGGTTGTTGTTAAGACCGGATGGGAGGAGCTAGTCTTGTATGGCCGATGTACGCCTCCTTGAAGGGGCAACCAGGGGAGAAAATAAGGGCGGCACCCTCCATTAGGGAGCCGATAAGTGTCAAAAGACGCAAATGTCATGAGACTTTATTTTCGCAAGGAAATTTAGGCTTGTCATATTTGTGCAATGATCCTGTAGAGGCAATAATACTGACGCAAGGATAAGGCGAGATCAATGGGTTTTTGCATGAAAATGCAAAAACGTCCTGCGATTTCGTCGCAAAGACGACAATGTCATGGGATTTTACACTCGCAAGAGTATTTAGGCCTGTCATATTGTCGCAGAAAAATATCCTGCAGAGGCAAAAATACTTAACAAATGATAAGACAAGGTCAATGGGTCATTACATGAAAATGTAAAGACGTCCTGCGATTTTGTCGCAACGAGGGGTGGCGTAATAAGACCTTTAATTAGGAAGGCAAAATAAGACCACACAAAAATGATAAGGTAAGAGCAATGGATTTCTTCATTTGTGAAGACATCCTGCGATCTTGTCGCAATAATGAACTTCAACATAACTAAAGATATAGACATGCATAAAATTGAGGAAGCGAGTAAGCTTGCGAAAACGATTATGTTCCATCATAGAGTTACAAATAATAAAGGATGAAGTCAGAGATTTCATTACTCATATATAATTGGTCAAATCACTCATTTGAAAATGAATAACAGAGGAAAGTATGGGAATGAATAGGATAAAATCTTGTTGTTCATTTCCACATGATGGATTTATGCATTCATAATGATAGTTAGCTGAATTATAAAGAAGAATTGCTTGACGAATACGCGCAAGTAAAGAAAACGAAGATTGAATTCATATTTTACAATCCAAGAAGATTGAAAGAGTATATATATTACAAGAAGCGAAAGAAGAAAAAGAAATTAATTCTTTGAGGATTCTTCTTCTTGGTCGATTCTTGATTCCATCATTCTTTTCGCTTGAGAATCTTCTTCTTCGCTAGCTTCACTATCGAGACATCCGAGAAAGGCGTATTCTCGGGAATAGCATCGCGAAGACAAGGATATGAACTAAGAGGAATGCGGTGATCATTGCAAACCATTTCAATAGTTTGATTGCGAAAACGAACAAAGAGTATTGTTGAAATTCGCCACTTTGTAGCTTGTTTGTTTCTTCAACTTAGAATACTTGTTATTGCGAAGAGAAAGGCCTTCTGCGAGTTCCCCTTTTCGACTCAAGTTCTTCAATCCTTGTTTGAAATCTCTTCTCAGATTCCGCAAAACATATGATAATGAATTAACAACACTATAACAGTACTACAGAGGTAAAGAGCAAGTAAAGTATAATAAACAACCTTCTCGTCGGATATCATATCTTTAACCAAGGCAAGTATGCTCGGTATGAAGACTAACATCAACACCTAAATTATTCCCGGCATTATCTAGAACCTTCGCAGCCCAAGCGAACTCATCACCATTATTTATAACAAGAAGCGAAACGAACTTGCTCTTCTCGCTCCATAAGTATGGCATTCGACGAAGGGATTCATCTCGTTCAATTTGTACTTCGAGAAGAGATTTTTGAAATGTTGCTAATGCCCTGTGCACCCTTATTAGCATTACGGTCTTTCTCATCTATAAGGCCACTAATTTTCTTCCTTTGAAGCTCGATTTTTCTATGGGAATCAAGATAAATTTGTTTAAATCGGTTGGCTAAACCTAAACTAGCTCTATGTTAAATATCTAAGAGGCGACATTTGGTTGAAGTTCATTTAATGAAAGAGAATCAATTTTGTTTGATGAGTTACTTAAAGACTCGTTGAGATGGGTGAGAAGAACATCATTATCCATAAGATCGGAAATGAATGGAGAAGAATGGATTCTTGAGAGAGATTATATATGTCTGCGAAAATAATAAATCAGGCAAAGAATAGTAGTGACAAAGTAAAGACGATTTGAAGAGTAAAAGTTTTATACCATAAAGTTCTTTGGTTTGCACTTTGAAGAGTAGACATCTTAGTCTTCCGAGAAGTAGATTCAGTTTCAATTGTTGAATTCTTTCATCTTTTTGCGAGACATCGCAACCTCAATTTCTAGTTCTCGGATCTTCTCTTTAAGTTGGAGATTTTTCTTTTCAAGGTTGTCGCGTCTTTTCTCGAGATCTGAGGCAACAACAAAGGAAGCTCTCCCAGCATCTGTAAAGGAAAATAAAGAAATTGTTAAGATAAAGCTTATAATAGAAGTTACAGAGAAGCAAAGGAATATGAATATACCAAAGCATTGAGAGCATTCAAGTGGCTGGAAGTCAATGTTCGGGAAACTCCGCGAAAAGATTCATTATCCTCTAATAGCGGGGCATCGCAAATATTCGCGAGAGCTTTGCAGGTTGCAGTTAAATGATCATCTCCTAATCCTTGCATAGAATCGGAAAAGATACCAGATAACTGCGCCATAGCAGAGGTGACCGAATGATTTTCCTTCGCAGAAGAAGTACCAATCTCATTTTCATCTTCGTCGGTGTTCTGTTTGGTTTGGGAATTAGAATGAGAAGGAGATTGGAGTTTCCGTTTTTAGAAGATGGACCGAGAAGATTTATTCTTGCGAGAAATGATTTTACCCTTGCCTTTAACTTTAGCAGACTTGACTTCTTCAAAATCAACCTTCGCACACGTATGAAGATAAAAACAGAGAGGCAACAATATTGTTTAAAATAACAAAAGAAAATGTTTCTTACTTCATCCGTGAGTGATCGGAGTATTGCCAGGGTACTCGCCTTTGGATCTTCCTTATACTTCTTTCTCATTCTGGCAATCTAAATTTTTTTGAAAGGTTTAATAAGTAAAAAAGGAAGAAAATGACGCAAAGCGAAATTGAAAAAAAAGGAAATATACCTCTTTTGCCTTCTCAGACCACTTAAACTCCCAAGGATGGTAATTCGCGAGGTGTGCAGGAAGAACATGTGAACCTGCGATGTAAGGTCCACTCAAAAATAAAGGAACAACCCACCATTTCTCATCCTTGGAATGACGAGGAGTACTATTATTGCCCGAATGCCAATCAATATCTTGCATGAGCAGTTTATCAGCATCAACATTATCTTTTTTCTTCAGTCGAGCACCCCAGCGAGATTTATCATTTCTCATGTTTATTACTGCATAATTCGCAAAGAAACTTTCTACAGTATACTTCTCAGCAATTATCTCCAAATTTACAAATCTAGGATCTCTAACAGTAGCAGGATATAAAGATCCTTTACCAGCGCCACGGTTTGCGAATTCAAGCATTAAACGGATGCAGTCGCCACTCAACTGATAAACGACTCGCAAGAACTTTTCATGAGCAAGGATTTCATAGAATAATGGTATCTCGGGATTATATAGAGGAATGGGAAGTCTGCGAGGAGTTGACCTAGCGAGACTATGATTTTATGATCATCACATTGATGATCAGAAAACAATTTTGCAGAAAGTATAGATGAAGATTCTTGATCAGGAATGGTTGATAAAGTGAAACCCTTTTCTTGTAACTTCTTTTGAACATCATTGAAAAAGGGATACGTATGTACGACCAAGCGAAGCCATTGTTAGAGTAGTATGGGAATGAAGGGGGAAGCAAAAATCAAGAGAAGGAAAAAAGGATTTCTGATAGAGCTTAAACGCAAATTACGAGAGGAAAGAAGCTGAAGGAAAGTTGCAGAAAGAAAATAAAAGAGAAAAACGAGAAAACTATATATAGAGAAGAGAATCCTCGAGAAAAGAAATGCATTTAATGCGAGATGGGACGTGAATGGTCAAGAATAAGCGGTTGAAAGAGACGTGTCAAGAAAAGAGTGGAAGAAGAAACACCTGTAATAAATTCCGTACATAAATAAAATGAGTAAGAATGAATAATCGCGAGATAAAGATGAGCAACTGCGGCATTTTTAAAAAAATAATATTGGTTCTCATGACATTATCTTCTTCGCAGAGAAGACATGAGAAGAGGCAAGATGTAGGGACAGAATATCACGACATCAATACTTTGCGAGAATAATAAACGACTACATTGCGAAGGCGTCGCAGGTAAGAAATATAAATGACGCAATAGATGACGAAAGCCATAACGTGAGAAAAGTGTGAAGACTTGGCAAGATTTAGGAGTGTCGCAAGGAAAACGTTTATAACACTCGCGACACTTCGCGAGTTATTCCCAGAAAATAAAGGATGCTTAGCTGTCATCCACTGTGTATTACCTTATATAAAGGGTTGAATTAGTCTGTTGAGGGGAGAGTTCTTTTTGAATTGTTAAGCAAGTCATAAGGAGAGAGAAAATCTAGAGTGATTGTAATTTCTTTAGATCTGATATATCTATCCTTGTAAAAATTTCGAGAAGATTATCAATGAAAGTATATAATTAATCATCTTCCAATGTGTTAATTAAGCAAATTCTAGTGAGGGGTGTAGTGTGGGATTTCCTGCAACTACAATCGTCAAGGATTCGGTGACTAACGAAGCAGTAGCGTTACGGGCCGTGGCGGCATCATCCAAAGCATGTTGAATTGCAGATGTTAGTCGACCAGCCTCCTCAGCAGCCTAACGCGCTTCAAAGCGCTCTGCAAATTGAGTGCGCACGAAATCCCTTTTAGCTAACCTATGCTCATAAAGCACCTCAAACTCAGCCTCCACCAGTAGCAGGCGCGTCAGTTCTAATTTCTTGAACATCAAGACTAACGCGGGGACTGGCGCCAGAGTTAGCGCATACCCGTGAAGGGAGTGAGCCATGTACGTAAAGTGCTTGACAAGAAAACAAAAATGAAGATAAAGACTAAAATTGACCGGGATGGAAGATTGGTGCTGCTATATAAATGAGAGAACGTCATAAACGCTCCAACAACTGTCCTGCTCTCAATGACACGCGGTACATAGGAGTACGAAAGGATTTGGCTATTGGATCATCTGATAATCGACCCAATAGCCAGGGGACTAATGTTGATACATGAAAAATAATACCCCTTAACGAGTTAGAGATGCCCCTAAGAATAGAGGTGAACTTGGGTTAAGATGTAGGACTTGGGGACTAAACCCAAGCCCAAATAGAAGATACCCATGAAAGATGGGAGGATAAAGGAGGAATTAATGAAGAAGGAAGGGGTTATGTTAAAGAATGGCATTAACGGTAATTAAGAGGTATTAGGACATGTGTCATGAAGTAGTAAAAAGAGGGGCTTTTAGGAAAGCCTATAAAAGAAAAGACAAGGTAAAATGGAAAGACAACTCTCTCTCTTACTATTATTGGAATTGTGAGGTCATGTGTAATAGCTAGGACGGGTAGAACCTCAAACCGAAAATCACCCCTCAACACCTAACGTATCTTTCAAGTCGTGTTATATTGAAAACATAACTACGAAGCTGTGTATTAAACATTTACTCTAGTAGTGAGACATGATCGTATGATCATAGTATTAGGAAGATAGATTACGAAGTATAATGCTTATCTTTTGAACTTCGTATATATGACATCGACATAATCTTATAGTGCTGTTATGATTATGTTATAAGATTATGTGTATGGGTTATGGTGAAGATTTCATCCTAGGAAACAATGTTTTATATTCGTTTAAAGGAAGTACATTCATGAACTTGTTTTATGAATCGAAAGGGAAATCACTAGGCTTATTGGTATTGTTTTTCATTGCATATCTTTGGATTACCAATATATGTGAGATGGTAGAACCGATCGTAACTTTGTTATGTATCCTTGTACAACTAATCACAATACCTGACTTATGATTTGGTATGACTAGTTTTCAGCGATTAGTGTAATCGATCCTAAGTAATCACCATGAGATGGTATGATCGATATTTGTAATTAGTGTAACCGATCCTGGTAGTTGGTATGACTAATCACAAAGAGTTGTGTAATCGATCCTTGTAATTGGTGTTAACCGGTCCTGGTAATTGGTGTAACCGATCCTGGTAATTGGTGTAACCGATCCTGGTAACTGGTGTGACCAATCACAAGCAATACCATAGAATATGGTAACTGGTCCTGGTAATTGATGTAACCGATCCTGGTAACTGATGTAACCGGTCCTGGTAACTTGTGTGAGTAATCACAAGTGTTTCCATAAGTAAGGTATAACCGAGCCTTGTGTTTGGTAGAACTGATTGAACCCATGAATGTGTTTTGATAAGTTTGATTAATCACATAGAAGTCTTGGAATACATATGAACCAATTCTAAACTTGTTTGGAAGTATGGTATAATCGATTCTAAGAATGTAAATATGAAAGAGGATTTACATGAAGAAGATGTCAACATTCTTTGAACACGTACAGTAACTCTTATCTTTTATTGTTCAAAGATATTCCTAATTACTCAAGGAGATCCTGTTCGAAATAAATTAAGAATCTTTTAATTAAGGTTGTTAGTTTTTATATGCTTTAATTACCAGCAATTAAATGCATATCTCTAGAGAATAAAAATTAGTAATGTGCATTTACTAATTGGAGATTTTCTATTGAGAGATTTCGAAAATATTAGACACATCATTTATTGGAATTAGGAAAACTGAATGGGCGTTTATTGCATATCTTGAGTATACTTTCGGTTTTTGAAATTCCTTGATGTCCAAACTTCCTTGGTCTATGTTGATGGGGAAAACGATTCGCTGGTTTTTTGGGGAATGGAGAGACGACCGTGTGACGGAGGATCCTTCAACCGAGCGAACTTCTTAACCTCAAACAGATGCACCACACGGGAGTGCTTTGAGTTCGAGAGATCAATCTGTAGGACTCCGGCCTAAACCAAGTCAATGGCCATTCCAGAGTCAATTCGGTCACAAAAAGGGAAGAGGGTTGATCTGTAGGAGGGAAGATGAGAATTGTGTGAGATCAAGATCAATGGTGATCAAGGATTGTGAATATGTTGTTGTAGATAGTGGATTTTCGACAAAGGCTAAAATCGTAAACCCATAATTATATGTATTCCTGATCCAGCAATCAGATGAATATTGAGGCTCATGTCTCTTATCGAAATCATGAAAGATCATGCTATAAGAATCTCTGACTGAGAACACTGTCTCTCAGAGTATATATAGATATGTAGTCTCTCAGCTGAGGCAACGGCATATCTCATGAATAGTGAGCAATTTCAGTAATTACTTTTATATAGAATCGAAGGATTAGACGGCTCCTAGACAGCTTGCCTGCTAGTATAGAGCAATAACGTCTTCAGGATGTAACAATGTTTTCCCTGACTATATGAAAGAAGTATGACGCTTCAACAAGCTCATATCACTCAATTCCTGAATAATTAACGCTCCTAGACGATCGTACTAGTATAGATCCATTAATTAATTATTCTCAAGATCAATAGATTCAAATCCCTGTAAAATATTCAATATTTTCATAATATTTCGTTACTTCAATTTATGGTTCTTCCCAGCAGAATTCCATGGGTTAGTAATAAATATTCAACACGCGGGCATCTGAGTTACATTCGAGTAAGCCCCGACCAAAATGGTGTAAATGTATTCGACAAATAATGCATTAACAAACACCTGAATGAACAAACAAGTATTTCAAAATACGACGAGACGATGAACCTATGCAAATAGGAAAGAAAATAATAATAGACAAGGAGCTAGGGGATTGGCTCACCGGCCGGCCAGTCATGCCGTGACCAGTCCCACGCCCAAATTCTATATTTTGTCATATTTTATTATTTTCCTTGATCTCATGAAAATCCTTTCATTTGAACAAATATCCTTCGTTTTGAGGGAACTCCTCAGTTTCATGGTGTTTCCTTCACACTGAGGAAATAATATAAAATTAGGGAAAATATTGTGAGCCGTGATTATTGGCCAACCGGCCATACCTTGATCCCAGCCGGCCCCACACCTCATGGTTCCTCATTATTTTATTATTATTTCCATAATCTCATGAAAACTCCTTAATCTCATGATATTTCCTTGATCTCATGAAAAATAATATAAAATTAGGGAAACCCGTGGGACCGGGCCATAGCAGGTTTGGTCATGCCCTAGCCGGCCCCACACGCCCTATTTTATTATTATTATTATATTTTTCATGTTTCCTTAATCCCATGAAATTCCTTGATTTCATGATGTTTCCTTCAAATTATGGGAAAATACACAAAAATACATAAAATTAAGGAAACTTGTGGGACCGGGCCCAAGCTGGCCGGACATACCCTAGCCGGTCCCACAAACCCCTTATGCTATTATTATTATTTTTATATTTCCTTAATTTCATGATATTTCCTTCAAATTATGAAAACTCCTTCAAATCATGAAATAATACATAAAATAAGGGAAAACTCACGGGACCGGGCCCTAGCCGGCCAACCATGCTCAAGCCGGTCCCACACACCCTTATTTTATTATTATTAATATTTTTGTTTCCATCATCTCCTTGATTTCAACAAAAAACTCCTTGGTTTTAACAAATTCCTTGGTTTTATCATATTTCCTTAAAATCATGAAAATATTATGAAAATTGGGAAAAACGTGTGGGACCAAGCTCCTTGGCCGGCCAGCTATGCCTTGGCCATGGCCGGTCCCACACTTCATGATTCCCTCACTTTTTGTTATTTTCCTTCATCTTATGAAGTTTTGATGATTTCGTCAAAAACCATGATTCCTTCATATTTTCTCAAATGATTGCTCAAATGCACACCAGAAAATATCAAAATTCTCTGAATTGACATACAGACACTTTGGTGACGTGAGCATGTTACCTTGACCGACCAAGGTTGGCTCTTTGGCTTGCCAGAAGCCGGTCCCACGTATTCTCGTGATTTGACCTAATTTGCACAATTGCACGTATTAGGTCCAAAACTCTTCCAAACAACTTGGAACTTGATGGAACGATCAACAATTGATCCCGTGAACACCCAGGGCAGGTTTCATGACCCCTTGGTCGGTCCCTTATCTCTTCATAATTAATTGGGTTTTATCACCTAAGGTTAGCATTATTTTAATAAATGATTAAACCAGCATTTAATCATCCTTTCATCAACAAATTAACTGGTCTTCAGGAGATCTTGATATTTGCTCACGTGAGCATCTGGGCACTACATGTTCGACCCATAATCCCATGTAGCCGGTCCCTCCTTTTCTGTGGTTAATTCTCAATAAACCATCAATAAATCATCAATTGATCAAATTAAAGTTTTGAGTCCAAGGTTAATGATTCCAGATTCAAACGCTAATAATTTTATGTTGATCCCATGATCAACATTTTTATTTATCATACTCGGTTCAATTGCCAGTATTCTGATTTAATATCTTATTTGGTCATGCTACCATAATTCATCAAACGAGCAATATTTGCTCAGATGAGCAATACCTGCTCAAATCAAGGAATATTGGTTCAATTATCAATATTCAACAATTCATCAAATGAGCAATATTTGCTCATGTTAACTTATTCACACATCATATCTTTGTATCAACAGACATGTTCAATTCATGAGTCTCGGAACATTTCCAAACCACGTTCGACTCAACAATACAAGGACTCATCATCCCATGAAGTCATGAAGTCTGACTAATTAAAAACACGTCTGCCTTGCAGATTCCACAATCACACGAGACATCAATCGTGTCACATGGGGGATATTAACTAGGGTTTTGGTCTGGCGGTCTATGGCACGTGTCTTCATACACACGATGAGAATGTGAGCAAGTCGTGCAATCAGTTGAAGGAGTTAACAAAGTAGTGGATGGAAAATCAACCAAGTCTCCGCACGTTGAGCAACTGGTTTTAACAAGATTTCCACTTCCCCATTCTTTGATTCCATCAACTGTCACACTTCATGAGATCATGGTGTTTTCAATTCCAATAATATAAATAAACCTCTGAATCATGATTGAAACAAGGACAATCTCACGTCAAGCAGACAACACGAGATTAACAATCCAACCCTCAACAGAGAAAATTCAATCATTCAGAATTTATCTTATTTTTAGAATACACAACACACCAACAATCTTCGATCACCATTGATCTCACACATCTCTCAGCTTCCCTCCTACAGACCGACCCATCCTCTCTTGTGACCGAATTTACTCTGGAACGGCCATTGTCTTGGTTTAGGCCGGAGTACTACAGATTGATCTCTCGAATTCAAAGCACTCCTTTCTTGCAGTGCATCTGTGTGAGGTTAAACATTTCGCTCGGTTCAAGGAGTCTCCTCCGCGCGAGCATCTCCTCAATTCCGTAAAAACCAGCGAATCGTTTTCCCCATCTACAGATTGGCGACCACAGTGGGATATCATTCTCTCGGTTGCAATTTCACTTATCACAAAGATGGTCGGTCTCAGGACTAATTCAACTACTTCTAACCCAATCCAGAATTCTTCAAACGGCGATGTTCCTCCTCCTAATGCTACATCTGACAACACAGAAGGTGGGGAAGTCCCAACTCTAACTGAGTTGGCATGAGTCTTAGAGATCCACACCAGGAACATGGGTCCGATGAAAGATACAATAAACCACATACTCGACTTTCTCATTAAACTGACGTCCGAGTTAAGTGGAATATCTCGCTGCGAAGTCCCAAAGACCGGGACTCGACCCATCACATAGTGGTCCTCAAAATAATAGTTTCACTACTTATGAGAAGCGGGGGACCAGGAGGTTGCAGTTAGTCGAAAACTTGTGTGAACTCTTACACTTTTCCGTAAAGCAACGAACAGACACGTTTGTCGCACTCAACCGGATATCGTCAGACATACCCCGACTCCGTCGTGCCTAGCAGTGAGGAAAGACTGTGATGTCTGGCCATTCGATCAACAACATCACTTTTGGAGAAGAAGACCGCATGGCAGACGAAGGACATAATCGAGCTTTGTACGTGACCGGTTTCATCAGAGACTATGAATTCAAGAGAGCCCTCGTTGACACGGGCGCTTCCACAAACATTATCACTATGAAGAATCTCAAATCAGCTAGGTTCCCACAGAATAAGGTTGTCCGACACCCCATCCTAATGACAGGCTTTGAAGGAAGTCAGATTCATACGTACGGATATGCATACATAGATTTGAAGGTGGGGCCTATTCAATCAAAAGTCAAGTTCCACGTGATCGAACAAGAGCCAGATTATCACATGATACTTGGACGTACATGGCTCCATGATAACAAGGTGGTTCCTTCAACGTACCATCAATGTATGAAGGCTCTACTCAATAACAAGATTGTTCGTATCCCGCCTTCATCATCTCCTTATGCTCCTGTCTATGATGCTAAATTCCTTGAATCTCAAAAGAATGTCCCAGAGCCTCCAGGCAAAGTTTACAGCACTCCACTCCCAAGTTGGAAGACTATTGAAAAGGTCGCCGACAAGCCATCATCCTCAGATGCTAAGGTGATCAGATCATCCGCCACAGTGTTAAAACGCCGTAACGACCAGGTTTCAACTCCAGGTCGAACTTCATAATCAGCCACGACGCAGAGGGGAGGATCGTTTATCACCGATGGGAGGATTAACAATTAATCGGGGAGAACGATAAAAGTCTCCCCACCCCGAAGAATCATGCCAGAACGAACCGTCACTCGAGGAAGAGGTTCAGGATGACCCACGACAATTACAAGACGGTACTGACTCTAACACTGATGATCTCGAAATAATCAACATTGGGACTGAGGACGATCCAAGGACGATTCTAATCAGCTCAGCACTGTCACCGGAGGAACAGACAGAATTAATAGCACTACTAAAAGAGTATCAAGATGTCTTCGCCTGGACGTACGAATAAATGCCTGGTCTAGATGATAAATTGGTTACTCATCATCTGCACATTACACCTGGCTCCAAAGCTGTCAAACAACCGCCTAGGAAGTTCAGACACGAAGTCGAAGATCAAATCAAGGTCGAGATTCAGAAACTATTAGCAGCAGGGTTCATCAAGCCTATTCAACACCCAACATGGCTGGCGAACGTTGTTCCTGTCAAAAAGAAAAATGGTCAAATCAGATGTTGTGTTGATTTCAGGAATCTAAACAAATGCTGTCCGAAAGATGACTTTCCTCTACCCAACATCGATATGCTCGTAAACGCAACCAGCGGTCACGGGATGTTCTCATTCATGGATGGTTACAGTGGATACAACCAGATCAAAATGTATGAACATAATGCCAACAAAACCGCATTTCGTACTCCTATTGGGAATTTCCACTACACTGTGATGCCCTTCGGATTAAAGAATGCCGGTGCTACCTATCAACGAGCCATGACTGCCATATTCCACGACATGATGCACAAGCAAGTAGAAGACTATGTTGATGACGTAGTAGTGAAGTCGAAGACTCGAGCATCTCACTTTCAAGTTCTAAGACAAGACTTTGAAAGATGTCGAGAATACAAACTAAAGATGAACCCTCTGAAGTGCGCTTTTGGTGTCTCTTCTGGAAAGTTTTTAGGATTCCTGGTCACGGCAGAAGGAATCAAAGTCGATCCAGATAAAACGAAAGATATTACTACCATGCCTCCTCCACGCACTGTGAAAGAACTCCAAAGTTTCATGGGCAAGGTAAATTATATCCGACGTTTCATCCCTGGATTAGCTCAACTTATTGCTTCATTTACCCCTATATTGAAGAAAGGAGCTAGCTTTACATGGACTGCTGTGCAACAAGAAGCATTCCAGAGAATACAACAGATACTACTATCACCTGCTGTCATGAAATCACCGGTGCAAGGATGACCACTGATACTTTATACGGCATCTAGTGATATTGCTATCGGAGCACTCCTTGCTCAAGAAGACGACAAAGGCATCGAACGACCAATCTACTACTTCAGCCGTACCATGCGAGATGCTCAACTCAGATACCCAAAGGCTGAGAGAGCGTGTCTGGCGTTAGTACATGCAATTCATAAGTTCAGACACTATTTGCTATCCAACAGAGTTGTGCTCGTTTCCAAATCTGACCCTATAAAGTTCCTACTATCAAAGCCAGCCTTGATAGGAAGACCAGCAAAGTGGTTACTTCAGATGTCAGAATTTGACATAGCATGTATACCACCTAAAGTAATTAAAGGCCAAGCAGTAGCGGACTTGCTCGCTGCTTTTCCAGGAGAAGATGCAACAATGCTACATGAAGATGTACCTGGTGAGTTTCCAGACATCTTAGTTATCAAAGAAAAAACGTGGCTTTTATACTTCGACGGTTCCGCCACCCCTAGCAATGACACTGGAGGAGCAGGCATAGTACTAGTCTCTCCATCTGGCGAGGTTTTCTCACATTCATTCAAGCTGGATTTTCACTGCACCAACAATTCGGCGGAATATGAAGCCTTCTTACTGGGATTGTCTCTGGCTAAGCAAGCGTGGCAACACACCTTGAGATAAGGGGAGATTCAAAACTACCGGTCAATCAAATGAATGGAACATACTCCCTTAAAGAAATCACACTTGCTCGTTCAGACTGAAGCTCAACGGCTTTTAACCTACTTTGCTGATGCAACGATTGTCCATACTGGACGAACCAACAATAGGCATGTGGACTGCCTGGCAACTCTCGCTTCTAAGCTGCAATTTGAAGGAGCAGAGAAAACAATCACTGTACAAAGGCATGTTGTTTCATCCACATGGCTCGCTCAAGTCGAAGATATTCAAGCAGATGATTGGCGAGCACCTATTATTCACGAATTGAGCAGTTATCTTTCAGAAGGGAAAGTCAGTCTCAAGGAATTGAAGAATTATTTCTTACTTCATGGAGCGTTATACTATCGAAACTCCGATGGGTCATTATCACGATGCCTTGGAAATGATGAAGCAAACGAACAACTCAAGCGCATACATGAAGAAACATGCGGACAGACACCGGTGGTAACACTCTCTGAGAAAACTTCAAAGAATGGGATATTATTGGCCTTCCATGGAAACTCAATCAAGAATTCTGCAAAAGTCATGTCCCAATTGTCAGACGCCTCCTCATCACTTAGAAGCTCGGACAACCCATCACACTGGGGACCTGGAGGGAACCTTATATCAAATATTTCCGGGACAATGAATTACCGTCAGAAAAGAAAGAAACCATCAAGCTCATTCAAAGGTCTAAGAGATTTGTTTTTCTTGATGGAATCTTATACCGCAAAAGCTTTGGTGGAAACTTGCTAAGATGCTTAGCCGAGCATGAAATCCCAACGATTTTAAAAGAGATGCATGATGGAGAACATCAAAGAAAAGGAAATTATTTCTCGATTCATGAGAAATATTATTGGCCAACCATGGAAGACGATGCAGCCGCACACATTCAAAGGTGTCATCAATGCCAAATCCATGGTAACCTCATTCACACTCCCCGTCTTCCATTGAATTCGTGAATAGTCCATGGCCTTTCTATAGCCGGGGAATAGATATCATTGGGAAAATCAATCCAAAGATCCTCGAAGCAAAGCATGAGTACATCATCACCGCAACCGAGTATTTTACCAAATGGGTCGAAGCTATTCCTCTTCAAGCACCACTGAGTCACAATTGCAGCCTTCATCAAAGAGTACATAATATGAAGATTCTAAGCGTGCCCAAAAACATCGTCACTGATAATGGGACTCCTTTTTCCAACAAGCAGGTGACAAAATTGCTCGAGGAATACGGAATCAAACAAGTTTTCTCCACGCCGTATTATCCCCAAGGAAACGGACAAGCAGAGAGCACCAACAAAACTTTGATCTGGATTCTCGTAGAACGATCCATGATAATCCTCGAACACGGCATGAACGATTTACCTATGGCTTTATGGGCTTATCGAACCGCACCAAGGAGTTCAATCGGGACTTCACCATATTCTCTTGTCTACGGGGCCGACACCATACTGCCGGCAGAAATCAAAATTCCTTCAGCACGGATTATAATATCCAGCGGAATACGATGGGATGAGGCTGAAGTGTCCAACTCAAGAGTTGCTGAACTAGACATGCTCGAGTCGAAGCGGGCTAAGGTGGAAAAATATGTAGAAGCCTACCAACAAAGAATCGCTAGAGCCTACAACAAAATGGTAAGACCTCGAACATTTCAAGTAGGAGACCTGGTATTAAAGACTCCAAAGCATATTCAACAAGACATGTCCGCTCACAAGTTCTCTCCGAAATGGGAAGGACCATATGTAGTCATCAAAGCAGTATCCAGCGGATATTACAAAATCTTAAAGATTGATGGAGGAGTGGAAGGAAATATAATCAATGGTAAATGGCTCAAAGCATATTACGTCTGATCCATGGAAAACAATTATCTTTTCACCATTTCATCATTCCAAAGCATTTTTCAGAATGTAACTTATGTTCCTCAAAAAAGAGCGTGCAAAATTCTCCTTTGTTCATTAAACATTTTATGAATGAACAAAATTTCCTCATAACATGATCAATTATTCCACCTAACCAGAAACTTAAACCTATTCAAAAAACAACCATTATAAATGCTCACTCAGAGCAAACCATCCAACAATGGATAATCCCTATAAGAAACTTTGTCAAGTTTCTTCTGAAAGGTCCTGGTCTTTGCCTTCAAATCCTCAACTGCCTTCTCGACCCTGGCTGATTCCAGAGCCAGTATCTTCTCCTCTTCTAATAAAGCGGTGGTCATGGAAATCGCATCAGCAGCCTCCGCCGCCTTATGAATCTTGATTATCTCAAGACGACGACGAAGCCAGCTCACATTAAATCGCAATATCTCACAGTTTGAGATCATCTCGTCCCATTTATGCAGCTCATGGTTCTTGACATCTCGCAAGTGCATCTGGTTCATTTCCTCAATGATCGGAAACAGCCCAGCTACCGTGGTTAAAAGGGTTGGAAGAAAACCTTTCCATACTTCTGTAATGGCAATGTGGCCGTACTTCTTCCAGATCTTAGTATACAAAGGCGCGTGATATTTGGGAATGACGAATCCGCCAACCACTTCATTGTCAGGGAAAGTATTAATCAATGGGGCTTCAAATGAGAGTCCAGTTGTGGGATATTCACGATCATGAACACTGTCTCTTATCCCCACGGATCCCACAGAATCTTCACCGACCCGTTCGTTGTTATCTTCAACCTCGACTACAGTCACAGACTTTCCGATCCTTCTTCGTCTGGCATCGACAACAACACGAACATCCGCCTGCGACGAAACGAATGAGTATTTAATTTCACCAAAATGGCGCATAGTGGAATATTAAGAGTTATGAGATTACTTACAGATGATCCAGCCTCAACATGAGCCGACCTATACCGGACAAGAGCTCTAACAGTTCGCTTGGGCCTCGAAATATGAGAAGAAGCATTCCTTGATTGTCCTGCAATAAAATCGTTTTCTTATGATCAATAATCTTGATCAGACAAAGATGAAAAAGAGATACAACTTACTGAGATGGACGCTGCTATCTCACGCTTCGACTGAGGATCATCTTGAGAAGAAATACTACTACTTGACATGGCGACAACAAGGTATGATCAAGGATTCTCTGCACGATAAAACTGACTCATGAATGGAGGAAATATTTGTGTAGATGATAGACTCAAAGTCTTGAAGATATATATTAGACACGGTGGAGGTTTATCTTCTGCGAATAGTCAAGTCAGTTACAAGACCCTGAGTTTCAAAGGTTGATATTGAAGACGAGGAGGAAAATAATGCACTAGGGACTGACAATGACATAGTCAAAGAAAAGCCACGCTGCTTTGTACGTGTCATGTGTCTCTTAACCGTGCTATGCTACTTCTCATAAAACGAAGATCATCGAAAGAGATCATGACGGATTTAAGTGCATGGACATTGGTTCATTTTATTCGATCAGAAGGAATCATCATTAGTAAAGTGTTTATCCAGAAGAAAACCTTAAATCTGAAGCAAAAGTCGTTCAAATCATCGAAGAAATGTCTACTACGAAGCCTAAGGAACATCCAAATGTTTAAAGAAGGAAGAGAAGATAGAAATAAAGCTACTCGTCGGACTCATCCGAATTGTCAGACTCGTTATCACTATCCTTCTCATTATCCGAGTCATCAGAGTTTTCATCACTATCTTCCTCTCCGTCAGAATCAGCAATAGAGTTCGGATAAGCTTCGGGATCATCATCTGAGTCCGAGTCCTCTTCCGCTTCAATTTCAACTTCAATTTGCTTCATGGTCCTCCGGAACTCTCGTTCATATCGATCAGGCTTAATCTTGCGTTCTGGTACCTCCCATGTATCCTCTTCTTCAGAAGCATCAGCATCAGAGTCAGAAGGCCTCCCGTCCAAGAACTGACGTTTTTCTTCAGTCATTTGTATTTTGCGCCGGATTCGACCCTTTTCACGCCGACGAGCCTCTTTTTCATCATCCTCAGCTTTTATTTTCCTGAGTTCAGCAAAAGTGACCCTTTGTTCATTCAAGGGTACGCTAGGCTTCGCTCCCTCATTCTGAATAGCCCTAGTTTTCGGTTTCGTTACAGGAGCCTTGGAATCCTCATCAGAAGAGCTAGAAGAAGAGGAATACTAATAATCGTAATCTGTCGGAAATTTTCTGGAATCAGAGGCATAAATGATTACCGACATGCAAACAGGTCTATTGGCAAAAATGGTAATTCTCAACTCTTACCTTTTACGATTCCACTAACAATAGTGATAGTAATGCTAGAGTTAACGCTCCAAAATCGTTCGTCTCTTTGAAACCTACAAAAACGAACGGAACTCAGATTTTCATAAAATCATGAATAATTCTACCGCGTAAGCATTAACCATGAAATTATGAAAACTAAAACATTATTTCATCATAAATATTGTTTATTTCTAAGTAATATTACACAAAACTCAAAATTCTGACTTTAAAGAAAATAATATACTTTTATATATACGAAAAACGTGATTCAATCACGTAAATAAAAACAAATATATATATATTGACTTGAGCAAGGCTCACGAAAATAAATTTGTGGACACTTCACAGTTTTATAAAAAAAAAAATCTTTTCCTTCGTATTGTCATACGTCTTTGAAACGAAGGTTTATTTCAATTTTGTGAAAGCTCACACATTATGAGATAAAGTTTTGATTTACATGAAAGCTCATAAACAAAATTTTATCACTAAAACACAAGTTCATGTATATAAAGAAGAAAAACTATTTCTTCGTATCATCGTCATTCTTTAAAACGAGGGTTTATTTCGGTTTTGTGAAAATTCACCTTTTCATGATAAAACTTTGGTTCACATGAAAGCTCATAAACTTAGTTTTATCACTAAACCTAAAACTTCATATGTAAAAAAAAAAAAAAAAATCTCTCCTAAATCAGGGATTACTATTAGTTTTCAAAAACTAACAATCAAACGAACATACGTTTTCAAAAACAAGGGTTTTTCAATAAAATCCTACTCACATGCATAAATATGGGGTTTTCAACATGATCACTTCATGAAACTCACATAAACTCAGCAATTTTAGTAAAAAAAAAAAAAAAAAAAAAAAAGTCAGTACGTACCTGGTCGGCGCCGGCGGAAATTGGCCGGACGGTGGCGGCGACGGCCGGCGGCGCTGGAAGCTCCGGCGAATTTCTTTCTCCTCCCTTAAGTGAAGATGATGAAAGGATCAAAGCACTGGTCGTGAAAAAATAATAAAAGAAAAGGGATTAATTCCTTTTATACCAAATTTTATTTCCAAAACCTAATCTTCTAAGGATTTCCTTATTGGGCTCGGCCCGCGAATCCTAAACGACCAAGGTCCCGTCATCAAAATCAGCGGTTCAACACCAATTTATGCTCATTAAACGAAACTATATCATGCCACTGGGATCTACATTCAAGTCATGGTATGTTCGTACTATCGAAATCCGGTAACATCTTAACTTACGACTAAATTCAATTACTTATGTTGTTTATGACCGGAAAATCACCATTCAATGCTGACTGAGGAACACGACTTTCCTCACTAAGCAGGGGACTTAATGTAGATGGTGGATTTTTGAAAAAGGCTAAAATCGTAAGCCCATAATTATATGTATTCCTGATCAAGCAATCAGATGAATATTGAGGCTCATGTCTCTTATCGAAAGCATGAAAGATCATGCTATGAGAATCTCTGACCGAGAACACTTGTCTCTCGAGTATATATAGATATGTAGTCTCTTATTTGAGGCAACGGCATATCTCATGAATACTCGAGCAATTTCGGTAATTACTTCTATATAGAATCGAAGGATTAGACGGCTCCTAGACGACTTTCCGCTAGTATAGAGCAATAACGTCTTGAGGATGTAACAATGTTTTCCCTGACTATATGGAAGAAGTATGACGCTTCAACAAGCTCATATCACTCAATTCCTGAATAATTAACGCTCCTAGACGATCGTACTAGTATAGAGCCATTAATTAATTATTCTCAAAATCAATAGATTCAAATCCCTGGAAAATATCGAATATTTTCCTAATATTTCGTTACTTCAATTTATGGTTCTTCCCAAGTGAGAATTCCATGGGTTAGTAATAAGTATTCAACACGCGGGCATCTGAGTTACCTTCGAGTAAGCCCCGACCAAAATGGTGTAAATGTATTCGACAAATAATGCATTAACAAACACCTGAATGAACAAACAAGTATTTCAAATACGACGAGACGATGAACCTATGCAAATAGGAAAGAAAATAATAATAGTCAAGGCGCTAGGGGATTGGCTCAATGCCAGATCATGCCATGACCGGTCCCACGCCCAAATTCTATATTTTGTCATATTTTATTATTTTCCTTGATCTCATGAAAATCCTTTCATTTGAACAAATATCCTTCGTTTTAAGGAAACTCCTCAGTTTCATGGTGTTTCCTTCACACTGAGGAAATAATATAAAATTAGGGAAAATATTGTGGGCCGTGATTATTGGTAGGCCATACCTTGATCCCAGTAGGCCCCACACCTCATGGTTCCTCATTATTTTATTATTATTTCCCTAATCTCATGAAAACTCCTTAATCTCATGAAAAATAATATAAAATTAGGGAAACCCGTGGGACCGGGCCATAGCCAGCGGCCGGTCATGCCCTAGCTGGCCCCACATGCCCTATTTTATTATTATTATATTTTTCATGTTTCCTTAATCCTATGAAATTCCTTGATTTCATGATGTTTTCTTCAAATTATGAAATTCCTTCAAATTATGGGAAAATACACAAAAATACATAAAATTAAGGAAACTTGTGGGACCGGGCCCAAGCTGGCCGGTCATACCCTAGCCGGTCCCACAAACCCCTTATTCTATTATTATTATTTTTTATTTCCTTGATTTCATGATATTTCCTTCAAATTATGAAAACTCCTTCAAATCATGAAATAATACATAAAATAAGGGAAAACTCACGGGACCGGGCCCTAGCCGGCCAACCATGCTCAAGCCGGTCCCACACGCCCTTATTTTATTATTATTAATATTTTTGTTTCCTTCATCTCATGGAAACTCCTTGATTTCAACAAAAAACTCCTTGGTTTTAACAAATTCCTTGGTTTTATCATATTTCCTTAAAATCATGAAAATATTATGAAAATTGGGAAAAACGTGTGGGACCAAGCTCCTTGGCCATGGCCGGTCCCACACTTCATGATTCCCTCACTTTTTGTTATTTTCCTTCATCTTATGAAGTTTTGATGATTTCGTCAAAAACCCTGATTCCTTCATATTTTCTCATATGATTGCTCAAATGCACACCAGAAAATATCAAAATTCTCAGAATTGACATGCCGACACTTTGGTGACGTGAGCATGTTACCTTGACCCAATATGAGCAATTGATAGCAAATTAGGTCAAAATTATGAATATGTGTGGGACCGGATTATTGCAAGCCTTAGGGCCGGCCTTGGTCGGTCAAGGAAGCATGCCCGTGTCACCATGGTGTCCGTGTCTCAGTCGTGAGAGTCTTGGTATTTTCTGACGAGCGATTGAGCAGTATTTTAGATTTTCATAAGAGTTTGATCTTGACTGAAATTCTCAATTTTCTCGAATGAGAAAGTAGAACTTTGCTCATGTGAATGATATTTTAAGAATATTAAAATAATGATATTTTAATTTTTGACGTGAGAAGCCCAGTCGGTCGTTTGATCGTTCGACTTTTTGGCTTTTTTATGGTTTGAGCAATATTTGAGAAAATATTGAAAAAACTAGGGTTTTCTCTCAAATGATAGAATTCCATGAGATGATGGAAATGATAGTATGAGAAAATAAGGGATTGTGAGGTGTGGGACCATCCACGGCTAGGGCATGGCCGGCCGGATAGATGGCCCGGTCCCGTGACACCTTTCCCTATTTTGTTCGATGAAAGTATGGAAAAACTAAGATTTTCGCTCAAACGAGGGAGTTTCGATCAAATGAGGGAGTTTGCTCAAATGAAGGAATCTCCGTGAAGTGAGGGAAATAAATTAAAACAGAATAAAATAATGGAGATGGGGACCGACCACGGTGGCATGGCCGGCCGGCCGGTGGGCCTGGTCCTACGCTTCTTTTTTATTTTATTTAATATTATTTCTTTCTATCAATCGTTCGTTCGTCCATACTTTGATCGTTCGTTCATGTGTTTGGGTGCTCGTTTGTGCATCGTTGTCAGTACACTTGCACCATTTTCTCAGGACGTACTCGATGATAGTCAGACGCCCGATTGTTGAATATTTATTACTAATTCATGAAATTCATCTGGGAATAATTCATGAAACAGTGTAATAAAATGAGTTGAGTATCTATTACTAATCCATGAATCCAGCCGGGGAATTTAGGGAACGGAGTAATGATATAAAATGGTTATCTATTACTAATCCATGGAATCAGCCGGGGATAGCCATGGAACGGAGTAATGAGATAAAATAGATTATTTTCTAGGAATTCAGTCGGTGAATGTCACGATAGAATTAATCTATTGTAGAATCGAGATATGAGATATATATAGTTGAAGCATAATACTCGTTCTGAAGAGTGTATAGTCAGGAAACAACGTGCAGCGTTGGTGTCCTGAAGGCGTTTATCCCTCCAGCAAACAATTATGTCCAGAGAGCCGCCAGAATGTATACACGGTCTCTCTACATAGTCAGGAAACAGCGATACTACGTCCTGAAGGCGTTAAGCCCTCCGAAAAACAATTATATCCAGAGAACCGCCCAATCGTCCTTCTATGTAGAAGGGGGTCTCTCTATGTAGTCAGGGAACAACGAGTATCGCCGACGTCCTGAAGGCGTTAAGCCCTCTAACAAACAATTATGTCTAGAGGACCGCCCAATCGTTCTTCTACATAGAGGGCATGATGAAATGTGTAGCATCGAACACTCAGCTAGTGGGAGGCCTTTCGATAAACATATTCATCATGGCTCTGAGAGGAATGCTCACTCGGTCAGAGATCGTGAAACGGTTCACGGATCGTAAAACACGAATCGTCACATGCGTTCCTGAAGCCGGGTCAGAAACATGTAGTATCATGATTTTACGATTTTAGCCCTTGTTGAAAATCCACCATAAACAGTCTATAAATACATAAGTTTGCATTTCTACCAAGCTATCCTAAGAGCCAGGCAAACTTCCAGGGTGTTAGTCGTGAGAGATTTTGATGTATTTCAAGCGAGTTAGCAAATCCCTTGTTAGTCGTGGGGGAGTTTCTACAAATACCTCAAACTCCTTGTTAGTGGTGAGAGATTTGATTAGAATCTCTTAAACTCCCTGTTAGTCATAAAACACTAGAAGTATAGGGAGTTTACAATTTGGGGGAGTTTGGGGGAGTTTCATGATGTTTTTGTGCTTGAACAAAATCTCTCAAAAAAAAAAAAGATTTCTGGGGAGTTGGGGTTAAACTCCCCCAAATTGTCTAGACTCTCATACACTCCCTCTAAATCCCTAGGGATTTAAATACATTAAAATCTCTCAAACTCTCTCACGACTAACCTCCTGTTCATCTTCTTCTTGTTTTTGGTGGAGCCGTCTATCCGGAGAGGAAAGTACCCTAATTAGGCGAAATCTCTTACGACCGCTCGTTTAAAGATTTATGTGGGATCAAGAAGCTCTACGAGTACCATTGGTGGGAAACTAGATAATTGCAATGTTATTAGTTTTCGATTGATTTGATTAACCAACGGTTGTTGAACTTTGAGTGCACCTAGTTTGTTTATTCTTGAGAATCTTCTCTTCTGATATAAGATTCACTCAAACTAGATCGAAGTGTTGACGTGATCTTTAGACTGTTTGTAGTTCTAAAGACATGTTGTGATAATCCATTGTTAACAGACTCCGTTCTGTGCGTGATTGATCACAAGAGATTCAAGTGGTGTTGTGTAGGTTATTATTGAAGATTATAGAAGATTTGAAGACGAAGAAGATTTCTTATTTGGTTTCTCATATTTTTGTGTAGCACAAACCTTGATCGGCTGGGATCCAACTAGAATCAGATTTATTCGATTGATTAGTTGCGTGAGATCGGTAACACATAATAGTTCTCTTGAGATATATTTTAGATTGTTACGAATCTGAATTTTATTACTTTGGTGATAAAGATTGGATTGATCTAACCAGGCAAAGGAGTTTATTGGATTAAATCCTTTGTATATGAAGATCCTTTGTATCAATAGAGTTTTTACCAAACAAATTTGTTGTTCCTTTACGATCCAAAAGAATTGTTCCAGTGCGTGCACTTATTGAATGTCGGAAGCGCAGGGATACTGAAGAAACTGAGTGAACTAGGGTTAGTTGCTTGGTCTCAACTATACGAAGTTGGTTTATATTTTGTATAGCAGATTAATTCTGAGAGTATTCAATTCTGGACTAGGTCCCGGGGTTTTTCTGCATTTGCGGTTTCTTCGTTAACAAAATCTTGTTGTGCCATTTACTTTATCTTTCCGCATTATAACTATTTTATTATAATTAAAGTAAATTACACAAACATTAATTCCGTGTTACTTGATAGTGATCCTATAGAGTTTGGTTAAGTCCGAACCTATTATCAAGTAATCACGCTTTGGTAGTTTTATTGTCTCAATCTTGTATCCATAGACAATCACACAAAGTGTGAATATCGATTTGTTGTATTGTCTCGACTTTGTATATAGACAATCACTTTCGGTAAGAGGACTTATAAGTGGATAAATAAAAGATTGTGGTGTATTTGGGTACCCTCGTCTTTTCAATTGGTATCAGAGCGGGCAAACACGAAAAGATCTAACAATCTCTATTTGGTGCGATCCAACCTATAAGAAATGAACTCGAGTTCACATGAATCTATTTCAATTATTGTACCACCAAAATTTGACGGAATAAACTATCTATGGTGGAAATCTGCTATGAGATCTTTTCTTCAATCACGAGACTTTAATACTTGGCTATTATTTGTCGATGGTTATAATCGCCCGAAAGTAGAGAATTCGGAAACCGAGTTTAAACGCTTAGTGGATTATACAAGCGAAGAAAAGGCTTTTCAAAGCAGAATTCAGATGGTTTGAATGCTTACATGCTGTAAGCCGTGATCTACAACATCATGTATCAACATGCATGTTAGAGAATAGCTCGGTTGAACCCACCAAGAGTTGGTATGTCAAGTTTGGTTGTCATATTTTAGTGAATCAAAACTCATGTTAAGAGTCGCTTGATTATGTACTAGAGTCAACTTCGTATAGGTTAGCTTGAAAGTATTAGGATAATGAGACTTTACAAGTATTGCGAAGACTTGAAGATGTGAAGAAGCAAGGAGCTAAAACGACAATAATCATCCTTCCACTTGAGGTTAGTGACATTTGACTTGAATTGTTTCATTCCCTAAAGTATCTTTCAAGTCGTGCATATTGAAAACAAAACTTCGAAGCATATTTGAACTCTAGATAGACATAATATTAAGGAATACAATACGAGGTTTATTGCTTAACCATTAAACTTTATAGATAAGACATCGCCATAATCATTTGAATGTTATTGTGATTATGTATGGGTATGAGGTGAGGATTTCATCCCAGGGAACAATGTTTTATATGTGTTTTAAGGAAGTAAGTTCATAAACTTGTTTGTGAATCGAAAAGGAAATCGCCAGGCGTTATTGGGATTGTTATTCATTGCATATCTTGTGAACATCCAATATGTGTGACTTAGTATAACCGTTCATAACTTGTGTGTTCTTGGTAAAACTATTCACAAAGGCCCGACTTATGTATTGGTATGACTTATATTAGTGAAACCGATCTTAAGTAATCACCTGAGATGGTATGATCGGGTTTGTGATTTTATGTCTGACCAAATATGGGAAAGGGGAACCTATCCTAGTAAGAGGTGCACTACATCACAAAGGGGAACCGATCCGTATGAGGTGCAGCAAGGTTTATAGAAAAAAGGGGAACCGATCTTATGGACATGTGCAACACGTTTTTAGGCAAAGGGGAACCGATCCTATGGACATGTGCAACACATATAAGTTAGATACCATATATATGTGGGGAACTGATCCTAGTACCTAGTCAACCGAATTTTGGAAAGCTAGTGTGACTATGCACAGTACTCACATGGAAGGTAGAACCGAAACTTGTTTTGGTAGAACCGTAAACCCATGATTTGTGATTGAATGTTATTTGATCAATCGCATAGTTCTTGAAAGACAGATGAACCAATTCTAAACTTGTTTGGAAGTGTGGCAAATCGGTTTCAAGGTTGTAAGTGTGAAAGAGAACTTACAAAGTTAAGATGTCGACATACTTTGAACTCGTGCTATGAATGTTTATTATTTTAATTGTTCAAAGTTATTCCTTAATAGCTAAGGGAAGAGAAACCCAGGATCGAAACATAAATAAGTTAAGAATATTTTAATTAAGGTAATTAACTTCATTTTTAGGAAAATAAGAATTAGTAATGTGCATTTAAAAATTAGAGATTTTCTGAGAGATTTCGATCATTATTTTTGGACAGAGCATTTCCAGGAATTATGGAAAACGAATTAGTGATTTAATGAATATCTTGAGAATATTTTCGGTTTTGGAAATTCCTTGGTGTCCAAACTTCCTTGTCTATAAATACTTGAAGTTTTCCTTTCTAGCAAACTAATCCTTCGTAACAACAAACTTCCTCTTGTTATGTTTTTACTGGTGTAGCCGCCTATTCGGAGAGGAGAGTAACCTAATTAGGCGAAATCTCTTATGGCCGCTCAGTTTAAAGTCTTCTTTGGGATTGAGAATCTCTATTAGTACCGTTGGTGGGAAACTAGATAATTGCGGTTTATCTTTTGTTTTCATTGATTTGATTGACTAACGGTGGTTGAACTTTGATTGCACCTGGTTTGTTTATGCTTGAGAATCTTCTCTTCTGATATAAGATTCACTCAAACTAGTTCAGAGTTTCAACAGGGATCTTTAGACTGTTGTTAGTTCTAAAGACGATCTTGTGATAATCCATTGTTACTGAGACTCCGCCTGTGCGTGATTGATCACAAGAGATTCAAGTGATTGTGTGCAGGTGTTTATTGAAGATCTAAGAAGATTTGAAAACAAAGAAGATATTGAAGATTTCTGATTTGTGGGTTCATAATCTTTGGTTTGCACAATACTTGTTTCGGTAAAAGAGGATCCAATTAATAATTAGTTTATCTTTGTGATAGATTGGATTGATTAATTGAGTAGATCGGAATCAACACAATTCTTTGGATTAATAGTGTTGTTGGCTTAATCTTAAACGATTACTTCGGTAATTGAACATAAAATAGATCTAAGGACCTGACGAAGGAGTTTATGTTAAGATAAACAAAAGAGACTTTGTCCGAATCATATCACTTGGTTGAATAGAGTTGATACCAAACAGATTTGTTGTTCATTTACTGTTTGGAATACGAACAAAAGGAATTGTTCCAAGTACGTGACTTATTCATAGGTCGGAGGCGTGGGAATACAGACGGAACTAGGTGAACTATAGGTTTAGTTGCTTGGTCTCAACTATACGAAGTTAGGTGTAATTTTGTGTAGCGGCTTAATCCTGAGAGTACTCAATTCTGGACAAGGTCCCGGGGTTTTTCTGCATTTGCGGTTTCCTCGTTAACAAAATCTTGTTGTGTCATTTACTTTATATTTCCACATTATAATTGTTTAATAATAATTAAAGTAAATCACACAAACGTTAATTCCTATTTACTTGATAAGTGAATCCTATTGTGTTTGGTTAAGTCCGAACCTTTTTATCAAGTAACATACTTCGTTGTTGTATTGTCTCGATCTCGTATCCATAGACGATCACACGAAGTGTGAACCGATTATTTGTATTGTCTCGACTCAGTCCATAGACAATCACTTTCGGAGAAAGGACTTATAGGTAGGAAAAGTTTTAGCATGAGGTATATTTGGGTACCCTCGCCTTTTCAATGCCAAACTTCAAAGGAAGCTTGGGACAATCTTCAGATTGTGTTTGAAGGCAATACATCAGAAAAGGAAGCTAGACTTCAAACTCTCACTTCTGATTGGGAAAACATTCGAATGGATGACAATGAAACTTTTCAAGAGTTTCATATTAAACCCTCTGAGATAGTAAATGCTTCTTTCTCTCTTGGTAAGACTATTTCTGAAAAAGATATAATATGCAAAATTCTCAGATCGTTGCCACCTAAATACGAATCTAAGAAGCATGCAATCATAGAAGCAAATGATATTTCAACTCTTTCACGAAGCACACTCGTTGGAAAGTTAAAGATTTTCGATCATGAATCACAATCTATTCAAAGTAAAGGAATTGCTTTTAAAGCTGAAATTTTTCCAAAAGCTACTACGGAGAAAAATAGATTGATGAATGATTCTGACGAATTGATTGCGGAATATTCTGATGATGAAATTGAACAGTCATTATCATTAATCACTAGACATTTTCGGGATCTCTTAAAGAAAAGAAATAAGAGATTCATAAAAGATGTTCATCGATCTTCTCGACCCCATGGTGGAGTTCCTGTCAAGAACAAAAAGTATTAATAAGAAGATGATTAATATCAGCCTTAGTGCTTTAAATGTAAAGGTTTTGGTCATATAGCTAAAGACTGTCCTAATCTTAGGAAATACACAGGAAGCAAGGCATTAGCTGTAACTCTAGACGAGACCTCTGATTCTTATAATTCTGAAGAAGAGGAAACAACTAATATTGCACTTTTTATTAATTTGGTTCCCTCTCGCTCCATTAGTGATTTAACCATTTTGAAAATAGGCATGTCTTCCGATGATGAAAAATCGTCTAATGGTAAAGGGAAAAATAAGACAAAGTGTAAAACTGTCTCAAGAAAAGAAATTGCTAAGAAGTGCATATGCAACTCCAACCAATCTCAAGAAATTTCGTTAACTCGAAATAACAAGAGAAGAATTTTTCATATGACGCTAGATCAAGAGCACTCTGGTTGTTCTAAATCCCATGATGAGAGGAAATCTCATACTAATATCGCTTAATCGGTATTAGAATTGCATCCTCACCTTGTGTGTCGAATATGTGTGTGAGGAAGCAAAAAAATCAAGGCACTTATGTGTAGATTTGGGAATAAAATCTAGTAATTGAAAATATATTAAGATATTCGCATTTATAGGAATATTATATTTACGGAAATATGAAAATTATGAAAAGATTTCTCTCATTCTCTGGTCACTCCTTGTCCAAACTATGAGACAGGATCCGATGTCTTCTCTTTCAAAGGTGCTTGATCTGAAAGATCTCTTTAAGATTAAGTCTGCATCTCCTCTCATCTCCAAAAACACCTAAGAGGAAGATCAAAAAGAGAGATTGGCTGAGCAAGAAGGAAAGAGTAAATATACTAAAAAAAGATCAGTGTATTGAGTTATTGACACAATTTTGTGTTCAATCGAAGACATAATTACATGGGCTTGCAGAGTCCTTCACGAAAACATCACAACTGCAAGAAATTCTGGTTAAGCAACAAGGTTATCTTCTTGAAGAGATTCACAAGCTCAAGACTGAAAACAATAACCCACCTTCATCTAGTTCTGATATGAAGGATTAAGTTGCTCATGGAATAAAAATAGATTCTTATTAAAGAAAATAGACATCAATGTTTTGATTTATTTCAATTATTGTAATAAGGTCTATTTTAAATAAACTATCAATTATCTATTATGAATAAAATTATTTTTATAATTTTCAATTCAATTGTTTGATAGTTTTTCCCGATTACATAGTGCTTGAACGTCTATATTATTGCTATGTGTTTTCGATTTTTGAGATGTCTGATTTCGGTTTTCAATAACCTTAATATTCGATCTCATATGATGTAACCCTTATGGTTTGTGTGACTTTTTGATTTAGCGGGATTAAGTTCTAGCCCATGTTGGTAGGCTTCATCAAAGGATCATAAGGTGTTTTGTTGAAGCTCATATGTGAAAAGTCGCAATATGTTGAATCAATTTGTGTTTACATAAGTTGTGTTTAGCATAGACATATGTGTTTCGGGTTTTTCAACTTTTACTATTGGCACGCATAAGTTAAAAACCAATTCAACCTTTCTCTGGTAAAGGTTGCTTTTGTTGTTGTTCTTTTGTTCTTGCGAGAGAATGACAACTCAATGGGTGAAAGTTCTAACTTGAACTTGCGCTTAATGATATATCCTTTTTGGGAGAAGAGGATGCGGAATATGAGGTAACGAATTTGTTAGTTAATCATTTTTCTGTTTAAGAAAAGCTTGTTTATATTGCATATATATTTTGCTTTTGCTTAACAAAATTTCGGTACAATTGATATTTATTCCATTATGTGTGTATGGATGTGTGTGTGTGATTCAATTGTTTCCGGTTAAGAAAAATTGTGTCAATTATTTGACTTATTGTTTGATATCTTCTTTATTGTTTGGCATCAAGTGTTTTTTGCTTAACGAAATTTCGGTGCAATTGTGGTACTATAATGTCTATGTTTGTTTCAATTGCTTCCGGCTAAGAAAATAATTGTGCAAGTCAATTGTTTTTGGTTTGTATGTATTGTTTATGGCTTAACAAAATACGGGATCATTTGTTTAGTCCAATTCGATTCCGGATAAGAGAAACTAAGTTAATTCTGATCTTAGTTAGACTTATCAAATTGAAGGATTCGGTTATTCAAGTCTAATCGAATACCTTGACAAGAAGAACTAGTTAACTAACCCAGTATTTTGTCTTGTCTAAAGAGAAAGGTCTAAGTTATTGTTTGAATAATTAGAACCTGAGGAGAAAAATAAAGTTAATTCTGATCTTTATTTTGGTCTTATCGAAATAAGCGATTGTATGTTTACAATCGGTTTAACAAGGGAATTAAGTTTCTTAGTCGAATTGTTAAACTATTAGGGAAAATTGTTTCGGACAATTGTTTCCTTGATAACATGTTAAAACCAAATTACTTTGTAGTTTCGGTTTTTAATATTGGTTATCTAAAGTGGTATGTGAAACCTTCGTGCTTAACTCTTATAGGTTGTTTACAGGTCTTTTAGATTTGTAAGATCCTTTCGGTTTGTCCTTTATTTGCTCGAACCTTTGTCATTTTTGTGACAAAAAGGGGGAGAAATATATGGAGCAAACAAGTGATTTGCAATCACTTAGGAAAGGACAATTGTGCTTAAACGTTGATTTCTAACGAAAGAGTAAAGCATTGACTAAGGGGGAGAAACATATCATATTGTTGTGTAGTAATTATGTACTACAAAAGGGGAATAACAAAGATGTTCGGATTGAATATCTACATAGCTCACCTTTAGGGGGGGTATTAGCTTTGTTATTCAAATGTCAACAGTGGCATTTATTGATTGAATATATGCAGGTTATTGTGTTGTTGAAACTTGGAATCAACCGTATGTAAAATGAATTATTGTAATTTGTTTATCCATATGTATTAATAGGTTTGTCACTAAAATTGACAAAGGGGGAGATTGTTAGATTATAACTCAGTTGAACCCACCAAGCGTTGGTATTTCAAGTTTGGTTGTCATATTTTAGTGAATCAAAACTCATCTAAGAGTCGCTTGATTATGTACTAGAGAACAACTTCGTTTAGGTTAAACTATAAAGTCTAGGAATGTTGAGACATACAAGTATTACTCGAAGACCTCAAGAACGTGAATAAGTAACAGACTACAACGACGACATCATCCTTCCTCTTGAGGTTAGTAATATTGACTTGAACTGTTTCATTCCTAACGTATCTTTCAAGTCGTGCTATATTGAAAACATAACTGTGAAGCTGTGTATGAAATATTTACTCTAGCAGTGAGACATGATCGTATGATCATAGTATTAGGAAGATAGATTACGAAGTATAATGCTTATCTTTTGAACTTCGTATATATGACATCGACATAATCTTATAGTGCTGTTATGATTATGTGTATGGGTTATGGTGAAGATTTCATCCTAGGAAACAATGTATTACATTCGTTTAAAGGAAGTACATTCATGAACTTGTTTTATGAATCAAAAGGGAAATCGCTAGGCTTATTGGTATTGTTATTCATTGCATATCTTTGGATTACCAATATGTGTGAGATGGTATAACCGATCGTAACTTTGTTATGTATCTTGGTACAACTAATCACAATGCTTGACTTATGATTTGGTATGACTAGTTTTCATCAATTAGTGTAACCGATCTTAAGTAATCACCATGAGATGGTATGATCGATATTTGTAATTAGTGTAACCGATCTTGGTAATTGGTATGACTAATCATAGAGAGTTGTGTAATCGATCCTTGTAATTGGTGGTAACCAGTCCTGGAAATTGGTGTAACGATCCAGGTAATTGGACCTTAAGGGCAGGGGGCAAATAGATCTTCACAAACACTCTATGACTGATGTACGCGCGCAGATAGACATGAGGATTGGAGATGTGGTTATTTGGGACCCATGGTTTAAGGATAGTTTACACCAACACACTGAAGATTTTCAAATACCACTTGAGATGTCTAAGAGGAGATTTCTTTTCAAGGATGTTGTTAAGGGAACAAGAGGTTTTGCTTATCTGGCCGAGAGGTGTATGAGGCATGTGGTAGGGGAAATTGTTATCCCATGCGACCCCCTAGTTTGGATATGGTATCTGATAAGATAGAGATTGAGATTGGTGACCACTTTCATTATGTCCCGGAAGAAATGTATTCCCGATTTTGGAGAAGTCATAGCGTGGGAGCTCTTAGGAAAAAAACAACTCACATAAATACACATGATGATCTCGGGGTGGGCCACAGCGGTGTACCTCGGAGTTTGATGCCCCAATACCCACCTCCTACCATGTCATCCCAGTCATACACATACGACCCAGTCGGACAGTCCATGACACAACTCCCAAACATACAATGGGACGTGCCTTTCTACAAAGAATCGTTTGAAGATCTAGTTCCAGTCCCTAGGCCACCAACAAACCCATACAATTTTTCTGATATCAATGCCTCACCGGCTAGTCGTTTCATATTTCATTTATATTTTCATTTTTATTTGAATATTATTTATTGTTAAATAAGTATGTTAAAAAAATTAAATTTTTAGGAAGCGGTATTCCAGTTTGCGGTGGAGACTTACTGGTGCCTCCAATCTACCAGACAGCTAGTGTACGATGAGTCTCATCGTCGAGCGATATATAACACCCCCACAACAAATCGTAGTTCCGAAACATCTGATGGCCTCTTCACCTCAAGTCAAGAAGAATAAACTTTTGCTAGCACTTATAACGCAGGTGTATCATTGCAGGAAACCCAACACCATCGTAAGCGTCAGACAGGAGTCTCATCTACATCGAATGATTATTATGTCTCTTTTGGTGTTGAAATTAACGTTCCTGTAGAGACCCACATGTCAATGGCCCAAAACTCGCCAAACTATAGTGATTTACCAAACTTTAGTGATTTCTTAGGGCTGAGCTTAGGTGGGAGTTTGCAGGGTAGTGTTCATGGTAGTGGTCAGAGAGGTGAAGATAATGTTGATATGGATGTTGTGCCAGAAAGTCATTTTACCTGTTAGTCGAGTAAAACTGTTTAAAATGGTGTTGATTAACGAGGGTCTAGTATATGTTTGTTATTTTGTTCTTGTTTGATATAATTTAGTTTCTCTTAATATAAGTTGGACGTCATGTTATCCATATTATATTTTCTTGATATTTCATGTTTATGTGTCTTTTATAGTTTCATTGACTGACATTTTTGAAACCGGTCAGTTCTATTGTTGCGGGTTGACTGATAAAAATTTAAATGTTAATATTATTTTAGCTGTAAAATGGAGTCAGCTATCATAAGATATATGCGACGACGAAGAGAGGCGGTATACCCTCAACGGTACCGCGGTGATAGTCATGGAGATTATGCAATCATATATCAGTAAGTGTTGCAGGAGGCGCATGATTTGCACCAACCCGAACCAACGTTGGTTAGGAATAGAAGAAACATTAACAAATGCCGTGTTGACGCAAATGCTAAGATGATGCATGACTACTTCAACCCCGGTTCTAGATACAGACCTGAGCATTTTAAGGGACGTCACGGTTTGCCCCGAGACCTTTTTCTTAGAATATTGTCTGAAATTTGCGCCCGAGATCCTGATTTTCTACAGCGAAGAGATGCTTGTAACATCCCGGGTCACTCTCCTCATATGAAAATGCTCGCCGTCATGAAACACCTAGCAAAGGGGGTAGCTGCAGATAGCCTAGACGATTACACTCAGATGGCTGCGGCAACAATATACATGTATGTTAAAAAGTTTATGGATGTACTACTTTGGGTTTTTAACGACTGTTACATGAGGCGCGCAACAACTGAAGATACTAAGAGGCTATTAGCTGAGAATGAAGCTCAGGGTTTTCCTGGAATTCTTGGAAGCCTCGATTGTACCCATTGGGAGTGGAAGTGTTGTCCTACTGAAGAATCCGACCGACACGTGGGATACCATAGAAACCAACTCTTTTAGCAGTGGCATCATACGACAGATGGTTCTGGCACTGTTATTTTTGTGAGGCCGGGTCTAACAACGACTTAAATGTTTTGTGGCTGTCGGGATTATTTGATAGAGAGCTGAGAGCGATAGCCCTTACTTGCAATTTTCGCATCAACGGTCACGACTACAAAGATGGATACTATTTGGTCGACGGGATCTACCCTGAAATACCGGGGGTGGTCCATGGCTATAAGAGACGCCAGACTATGCCGCCGCTCCATAGGAAATTTAATGAATACCACTCCGTCAAGAGGAAGGACGTGGAGCGTGCTTTTGGTGGTCTAAAGTCCGAATAGGGTATAATTAGGAATCCTTGTCGTTACTGGTTTCCTCGTGACGTAAAGACAATTATGAGAGCTTGTTTAATAATCCATAACATGTGTGTGGATTTGATAGGTGTCTAAAACACCTAATTTTATATCTAGTATTTATGCTTTCTTTGCTATTATCCTTGTGAATTGCATCTCTTATGTTTGGTTTTGAGTTTATTAGGTGCGATGGAGTCATTATGAGCAAAAGAAGGAGAAATTAGCCATTTGGAGCGAAAAAGGCAACAAGTTCAATTCAATGGCAATATTTGGAGCAATCTAGGTTGTGCAAGTTGAGTTGAACTTGGAATAGGTTGTCAGTTCCCTGAAACTGACAAGCCACATGAAATCTGGTCGACCCTTATCTCTGTAGTGGGTGCCTATATCCACATTCATTCCTACACAAGACCTTATAATTTAGAGAAGAAGCATTCATTTCTTCTTACGCCTAAAACCAGCAACGGCTGCTGTAGATTGGAGATCGAGGAATTTACAGAAAAAGAAGAAGTTCAAGCTGTTCGTTGTAAATTGATGAAGGGTTAGTTTGAATTGAGAAATTGTTTGAAGAAGGATTTAATGGAGTCGAGAATGCATAGAGTTAGGGTTTGAAATCAGTGATGTTGATTTGAGAAACTAAGAAGAAATTGTAAACCGGGTTGATGCTGGTTTGAAGCAAGAGAGAAATGGGTTTGAGTTGGTTTTTTCTGTTAAGCAAGGAAGAATCCATACAGGGTTTGAAACTCTGATGCAAGAATTGAATGTTTGAGCGAACGGAACTGAAATTGAGATGTTGGAGATTTGAGGAGATGATGGATTATGTGAATTATGGGTTGATATGGAGTTTGAATCTAGCAGAATGGGTCTGTTGTGGTGTTGAGTGTGTATTAAACTCGATTATTGCAGGGAAGGAATTCTGGTATTCTCCAAGGTGCATCCATTGCACATCCCTCAGTAGTTCGTGAAACACACACTGAGTGCTTGATAAAATGTCTGAAATTGAGACGAGCTGGAGCTGGGAATAGGCTCTAACTCGTGGTGGTTCCATTTGTAATGAGTCTCTGTGGCAGCTCAGATGGAATGGAAATGTTACATGCTAAGTTGGTTGTTGGTGATGCACTTTCTGGTAGTACAGGAACTGAGCCAAGGTGAAGCTGCAGTTCAGTGATGTGTTGCAGGCAGGGAGCTTTTGGTGTTGGTTGCAATTGAGATTTTGAGTACAAGACTGAGACAGGGAAGAAGAAAACAATATGCAGGATGCAAGATAGAGATGCTGAGAGAGACAGAAGGCATTGAGCCAGGAATTGGTAATGAACTTGGAATGGATTGTTAAAGATGAGAAGCTAGGTTGTATGTGAAATGCAGGTAATGATTGTTGTTCGGAGTTGGAGCGATTGCAGATGCCAGGTCTGAAAAGGCTTGAAATAAAGTTGGTTCTGGTGGCTGTATGAAGCTTAATTATGTGCAGGATTGATTGGTGGTGAGCTCAGGTAATCAGCAAGAGAAGACTGGCGGAGGTACAAGGAAGTGATATAAATGAATGGATTGGTGTTGTGTGTGAGAAACTACAGACGTGGAGCACAATGAGATTGAGCAGGGGTTGTTGCAGGTGCTGGTAATGTCATTGCAGGTGGTGGATTGCTGTTTGGCTTGTACTGTGGCTAGACAGGCAGAGAAATTGCAGTTGGCTATGTTAACAACCAACAAGGAAGTGGTTGTAGGCTGATCTCGTAAGCCGAGGAGCGACAGAAGTGCAATGCCGGGAAAGAGAAGCAGCATTGGTGCTGATGTTTGCAAGGTCAAGAAGATGGAATTGCGCCAGGGAATGGAATGAAGTGAAGTGGTGATGTATTAATGGGTTCGATTGTGGCATTGAGCCAAGAAAGTGCCAGGTCATCTGCAGCTGAATTGCAGCTTATTGATGCAAGTTTGGAGGCTTAAGAGCAACTAGTGATGGCCTGGACTGTGGTTTGTTGGCAGTAATGGGGTTGTTCGAGATGGCAGTGGATGATTGATTGTGAATGGAGGAGTTTGAGAGTTCAGGAAAGCTCAAGTCTGGTGGAGTGTAGCTGCCAACTGAAACAATGGAGGAGCTGAGAAGATTAGATGTATGGCTAGGAAATTACAGGGAAGAACAAGTATTAGTTGATGAAGTTGCAGCTGCGGTTGAGTGGAATTGGTTTAGCTGTGAAATAGAAATAGAATGCCACAACCAGCTGCAGCTGTGCAAAAACACAGCGAGAATGATGAGCTGGTGGTACCAGTTATGTTTATCGGATTTCTGAACCGAAAGTGGGGATCATAATATTTCAGTGAATCACGAAGGGGGTATGTGTTGGATACAAGAGTTGGCCACGGACATATGAGCTACGGGTCACGCTTTTGGGTGCGTTTTCAAGAAATAAGAAGTTGGGTTAGATGGTTTTTGTGAATGTATGAACTATAGAGAAGTAGAGTTGAGGTGCTGGAAGGATGTAATTGCCTAGTGACGAGTTTCTGATTACTCAGGTGGTCGGAGATAATTTGCCGGCGAAAAATTCCGGCGACCGGATTCCGGCCAATTTCCGACCACAATATCAGTTTTACGGCGACCGTTTTTGGGCAAAGTTTTTACATGGGTTTTTCTCACACATGGGCTTGGTGGACTTCTTTCTTTTGGACTTTTGAAGATTAGACCTAATTTTGGAAACAAGAGAGATATTTAAAGGAAAGACTTTTACAACTAGGGGATATCATATCTAATATCTTCTTTTTCTATCTTTGCCTCTACTTTTATTTTCTAGGGTTTTAGAAACATGAAACCTTTTCTCTTTCTTCTTGTTATGAACTCCATGAATATGAGCTAGAGTTTTCTTTTGGTTATGGATTAGTTGGATTTCCAAACATGAGTTTTTGTTCAATAAATTAGTTTTCTCTCATATTATCGTTTATGATTCACCATTAATATTGTCATATGATTGAATGTTTGTTTTGTCAAGTTGCAAATTGGTAGAACTCACATGCATGTCTTTGCTAGATTAGGGTTATTATACGCAAAAGTGATAATTCCTGATTTGAAGTAGCATAAATATGATGATAGTTTGTAGTGATATATTCTTATGATCATATGTGAACCATAACCTTTGTTAAATCGGATTAGTGCTTTTACACGTTCGATTGTTTTGATTGGCCTGATTTCATAGAACCTAATGCATCTAGGGAATTAAACTTGATTAGTGCTTTTACACGTTAGGTTGTTCTTTTAGATAAAATTCATATTCGCATCTTTTAATGTGTTTGTTGATGACAAAAGGAGATTAGCGGGATATTCTTGCGATCAAGGTATTCTAGGGCCTTTGATAAAAGTTGAGATTAAAATATCAATTCTAGTTATTGTGTTGAAAACATGTTTGTGATTGAAGACGAAATCCATGACCAATACTTTCTCATCCTTGATTTGATTTGTTTATCTTTATTGTTTGCTTTTATTTAGTTTATTATATAAAAACCACAAAACCCCCGGTGTTATTTATAGGAGACCGATACATATTGACAACCCAAGACCTCTTTGTGGGAACGATCCTTTCTTGCCCTTGCTATATTTATATTTTGAGTAGTAAGAAAGTGTAAATTATATTTGTGTCGGCTGACAACCGGTCAGGAGTATGAATATCGTGATAGGGAATGGGCGAGGTATGATGGACAAGAAGCAACACCTCCCATACAAGGTGATGTGGAAGGAGTGCGTGCGTATTTGACAAGCCATGCCCGGTGGAGACACTTACAAGCAGATATAACCGAGCACATTTGGCAGCGTCACGTGCAAGGATTGGGAGGCGGTCAAGTCGGCCCCGCTGAGGTGCAGGATTCCCTCCCCCCTTCTGATGAGGGTACTACCTATGTGGATGACAACGCGGATGTTTATCCAAGTGATGATGATAACTTTTATGATAACGGAGAGTATACTGCACTTATGTTTAATTTCCTAAGACTTTTTCTCCACTTATGTTTTATTTCCTAAGACTTGTTTTGAAAGCGTGTTTTATTTCCTATAACATTTCAAGTTTTTAAATTTAGAATCAAATTACTCTTTAAACAATAATTACAATTCATTTTGGATTACATTAGCACTTTTATCTCAAATTAAGCTTAGACGTTCACATGAGTATGATTTTTCATTATGACAAAGGTGTGTTCCTGTAATGACAAGGTGGTTGTGTTCATGTAATGAATATTGAGCCATACAATATTTTCTGACTGTTAAAAAAATAAAATAACGCAAAATTCAAAAAGTTGGGGATACCAAATTGGATTCACGTTTACAAAAACAAAAATTATTGAAGTTTGGAGATGCGTAAGAAAAATCAACAACTTTTTCTTTAATTGGATAAACTCCTCAACTTTATTGGGACAAAACTAAAAGGAAAAAAACAAAATTTTCATTATTAACCATGTCCTTTTCGCTGGACACGCGGTTGCACTTAGCCCGTGTAACAAGCCTTTAAACAGCCAGGCGACCCTGGTGGACGAGTTTAGTCTCGTGAGGGTTTATACAGAGGTGCACCCACAAAACCAAACTGTTTGATGTAATCATCTTACAATACGGGCTAACAATTGGGGGTCCATATGAGAAAAGTGATGCCTCGTGCTGAGGTAGCAATTGTGATACATAAACGACTTTCCCTTTCTTTGGAGGTATAACTGGCGCGCATGTGTATCCTGCAATAAACAAACAAATATAAGGTTACTGTTTAACGGTTAAATTTCTTATAAAATCATAGAACCATTTACAGTATTTCACCCACAATCATTTCTTCAGACCACCCTTCTGGCACATTGCGATATATTGGTATCTGGAGTGAAACAAAAACGTTGAACTCCCTCCTTATGGTGTAGATCTGCGACTTTAATAATTTCCAAGTCCAACGGTTGTTATTGCCAATTATTTCGGTAAACAATTGAGCGACACATATCCAAAACTCATTTAATAATGATTTTTCGTCTGTTAATACGTCTGGATCATTCGAAACGTTGCAGTATGCTCGTGTAAGAGCTTCATCTTCCTGTGAAATGTACTGGGTTGCCATGCTACGTAGCTAAATTGTGTAAAACTAAAACTAAATAATACTCAAAGGATAAAGGTTATATTTCAATTTAAATATATAAATTTGAAAAACAATTGTGTATAAATGGAGGACATTGAAGCATATTTATAGTTAAAATTCGACAGACCCGGTAATAGTAAACGACTTTTACTTTGTTCGAGAGGTTAATACTGTTTACAAATGTCCCCTAAGATTCCATAACGTCCCAATCTTCCAAAACTATTCACAAACGCCCCTGACTCTTTCACCCCGACTTTTTTAACCGACCTAAATTGTTTATAAATGCCCCATACTGTTTACAGTGGTTCTGATAGAGCATATTTATAGCTAATAATAAAAATACACGGTAACAGTAAATGACTTAAACTTTTTTGAAAGAGTATTTTCACTATTTACAAATGACCCGTTATTGTCACCAACGTTATAAACTTTTTATAAACGGCCATTGTTGTTCATAAGCGTCCCTTTTGCATTTGACTAACATTATAAAAACGTGAGTAAGGTTACCCTTGAATATCCACAAAGTATCTTACATCTCTTCAAAAAAAAAAACCTGGGTAGAAACACAATCCTCGGCAATGAGTTCTAATCGCAAGGGAAAACAAATAGTTTGTGTGGAAGCCAGAAAGATTTGTCCATTATGTTACAAGGATAACCATAGCTTTCTTGAATGCCCGTGGATCTACTCAAAGTGTCCCCAAAAAGATTGCATTGGCATCAAGATGGTAATGGAGTCGCCGAGGGATAAGATACGGTATTTGAGATGTATGTACGTAAATTGCTGTGAAGATCCGCAGTTGCTGTCGGATGCAATGAAAGCCAAGGAAGATGAACTGTGAAAAAACTTGAAGAAAAAAGGAAAAATTAAGATTGATAACCAAAAAATTGCTTCTTGCTCAACCCCTGACTGCAAATTTTATATGAAACTCCACTGCTCTAAAGAAATCAACATGTTTGGCAGACATTTCTGGAAATGTTCAATATGTAAGTCCGTGGAATGGACCGAATAAGTGTTGTTATGCTACAAGTTAATGATGCTGAAGTTGGTGATGTAACGTGTAGTTTTATGTTTTATCGTGTGTTTTAGTTCAGTGAACAAATGTTTGTGATGTTAAGTGTGGTTGTATGTGTTAGTTTGAAATAGGGAGCAAATGTAATGATTGTGATGTAATGTGTTCATCTTTTATTTCTATGATGTAATGAACACCTATTTTAATGACGAGTTTTATTATAAACATTTTAGTACATTAGAAATAATAATTAAAAATCTAACTCACTTTCGTAGGAATCACGGTTACACTTAGGATGTGCAACAAGCCTTTAAACCTTTTGGTATCACAAACGAACGAGTTATAGTCTCGTGAGGCTTTAGAAGTGATATACCCACAAAATCTTTAGTAAACCCTAATTACCATCTACTTAGTAATCAAAGGATAAACCGTCTGAGTCAAACTCTTCCTCGTACGAATCTCCTAATTAAGTGTCGTCAGGAACTCCTTTTAAATTTTTTGAGATCTGTTAAAAGGTCCACCCGATACTTGGTTTTCATAAATTCATAAACTTCATTGTGAGGAAATTCCACCCCATTTTCTCGTCAGTACTCCTCTTTTGCCAGTAACTCCTACAACATTTAAATACTAACTATAAATCCATTTAGATTAAGTTAAAATCACTATAAACAGATGGTTAAAACATTTGCCATTGTTGATTGGGTTATCTCTTCAGGATTAGGATGGTTATTGAACGCCCGTTTCTGTTGGAAGCGAAGACTACAAAGTTTAGATTGGATTACTCTATACCTATCCTTTATGTGTTTTAATGTTCTTCCCCTTTCTGTTCCAAACTCCTCTTTGTAATACCAAAAAACCCTTCGCCAGAAAATTTCTTCTATTACGACACCTCGTCCATAGTCTTCACTGTGTTTTTGGGCCAACCATATTTTCATAATAACCAGATCTTCTACAGAATCAAATTCGGTCATTGTAGCTTTGAAGGTTTATTTTTAAACGACAACCTAACTAAAAATAGACCTAAACTGTTTATGAATGATTTAGAAGAGTACAAAAGGTATTGGTGTGTTAAATACCTTTGAGTAACCCTTCCTTTTATAGGATCCAAATAACATCTTGGTGTTGGGTAAAGTAAAATGCCCCTTACGGTTGGGAAATAACCTCTACCGTACGTTAACACCCCTTACTATTATAAAATAACCCTAAAGCAATTCGAGAGACCCCCATAACTAATAGTTTTGAAGAAAGTGGAGAAGTAATAGGTTTGAAGAAAGTGGTTATCTTTTCTTTCAGTAAATATAAATACTATTACATAAACATCACCCTAAATAACATAGAGAAGGTTTGTTTCCCCTCTTGCATTGCATGTATCTCTGTACAATGAAATATGGTATTACTATAATTGAACGTGCTTTCAAAATTCACAGGTTATTCCGGGGGAGTGTGGTGTTGCTGTCGGCGGCCGTAGACAATGTTAGAACTATAGTGAGATACTAATAGGTTTTGTGGGTATATCTCTTTGTAAATCCTCACGAGGTAAAACTCGTCCAGTGGGGTCACCTAAGGGTTGAAAGGCTTGTTGCACATGCTAAGTGTAACCGCGGGTCATGCGACAACGACATAACTTTAGATTGTATCATGTACCCTTCATTGTTTTTATTTTATTTATTTTTTTTTGTCAATGGATGTGAGAATTTGAAAAAACTTATAATAAATTGGTGGTGTGTCCAACCCAACCCATTGGTTATTTTGTTAAGTGGTTGATATGTATATTTTTTTTCCTTTATGGGTGACAGGTGTTAGAGCATAGCTCGGTTGAACCCACCAGGCGTTGGTATGTCAAGTTTGGTTGTCATATTTTAGTGAACCAAAACTCATTTAAAGACTCGCTTGATTATTTACTAGAGTCAACTTCGTATAGGTTTACTAGAAAGTTATTAGGATATGAGACTTACAAGTATTACGTGAAGACTTGAAGATTGTGAAGAAGTAAGGAGCTACAACGACGACATCATCCTTCCTCTTGAGGTTAGTAATATTTGACTTGAATTGTTTCATTCCTAACGTATATTTCAAGTCGTGCATATTGAAAACATAGCGCATTGTGAATGATTATACTCTAGTTAGACATAGTATTAAGGAATTACAATACGAAGTATAACGTATATCTTTTGAACTTCGTATATAAGACATCGACATAATCATATGAATGCTATTGTGATTATGTATGGGTATGGGTGAAGATTTTGTCATAGGAAACAATGTTTTTACATTCATTTAAAGGAAGTACAATTCATAAACTTGTTTTGTGAATCGAAAGGGAAATCGCTAGGCTTATTGGTATTGTTATTCATTGCAAATCTTTTGATTACCAATATGTGTGTTTAGTATAACCGCTCATAACTTGTTTATGTATCTTGGTAAAACTATTCACAAGGCCTGACTTTTGTATTGGTATGAATTTTATTAGTGAAACCGATCTTAAGTAATCACCTTAGATGGTATGATCTGTTAGAGCATTGCTCTGTCGAACTCGCATGCATTGCTATCTCAAGCATGTTTGTCAATGTTAGTGATCAAACTATAAGTCTTGATTTCTAGCCTATTGTAGCTAAAGGTCTCGGACTAGGATAGAAAGTGTAGTTGAGCTCAAGACTCCATGGCAATCATCATACAAGACGAAGGACTACTCAAGGAACTGGTGGAACTTCATCGACTAAAAGGTATGTGGATACTTGAACTAATCTGTCACTCAAAAGTCTATTTACTCGATCTCCTATTCTTGACACAAAAGTCGTTTTGATATATAGACTTTCATTATACACATTTGCTATTTCGAGCCGAGTTTAACTCGCCTATCTATTTCTCGAAATATGTGTTGGTAAGCTTTCACTTTAGCCAAATTCATCTTTACCTAGTGACGAATGTCATGTTATGTTTCAATCACTTTGAAAATTTGCTCTGAAGAAAAATGGTTTGTGAATAACGGCTATATAACGTCCTTTGAGAATTTTTCAATGATTGAAATGACAGTTTAGATTACATAACCATTGGTAGGATATAAGCATTATTGTGGAAACACGTATATGTATAGAGGGAGGATCCATGGACACTCTTAGATGGACAAGGTCGGACAAGATTTGTGATGGATTCTCCGAAAAAACCCAAACGGTAATGAATTTAAGTCTAATATTTTGATGGTATATTCATCTTATAAGACTCTACATTCCTACAAAAAAATGAATGCAATTCGAGATAGCAATGTAGTTGCAGGAAATCCCACAATACACCCCTCACTAGAATTTGCTTAACTAATCCATTTGAAGATGAATAACTACAAATTTTATTGATTATTTTCTTGAAATGTTTACAAAGGAAGATAGAACAGAGCTAAAGAAATTACAATCACTCCAGATTTTCTCTCTCCTAATGACTTGCTTAACAATCCAAAAAGAACTCTCCTACAACAGACTGACTCAACCCTTTATATAGGGTAATACACAGTGGATGAAAGCTAAGCTGTCCTTTATTTTCGGGAACAACTCGCGAAGTATCGCAAGTGTATATATACAAATTCTCGCGACACTCCTAAATCTCGCTAAGTCTTCACCTTCTTCTCATGTTAGGTCCGGTCGTCATTCATTGCGTCATTTATTTTACTTCTCTATAACTCCCTCGCGATATCATTATTTATTAATCTCGCAAAGTATTGATGTCGCGATATTCTGATCCTACATCTTGCCTCTTCTCATGTCTTTTCTGCGAAGGAGAAAATGTCATGAGAACCAATATTTTAAAATGCCGCAATTGCTCATCATTATCTCGCGATTGTTCACTTTTATCCGTTTTATTCATGTACGAAATTTATTACAGGTGTTTCTTCTTCCATTCTTTTCTTGACACGTCTCTTTCAACCGCTTATTCTTGACCATTCACGTCCCATCTCGCATTAAATGCATTTGTTTTCTCGAGGATTCTCCTCTCTATATATAGTTTTCTTACCCTTCTCTTCTTCTCTTTTATTTTCCCTCTGCAACTTTCCTTCAACTTTCTTCCTCCGCAATTTGCGCTTCTGCTACTGTAAACCTTCCCTTTTTTCTTTCTCTCAATCTTCAATTCTCTATTCATTCCCATACTCTAATAATGGCTTCACTTGGTCGTACATATAAACCCCTTTTTGAGGAAACTCAAAAGAAATTTCAAGAGAAAGGTTTCAACTTATCGACCATTCCTGATCAAAAGTCTTCATCTATACTTTCTGCAAAATTATTTTCTGATCATCAATGTGATGATCAAAAGATCATAGTCTCGCTAGGTCAAATCCTCGCAGGCCTTCCCATACCTCTATACAATCCTGAGATGCCATTATTCTATGAGATTCTTGCTCATGAGAAATTCTCGCGAGCTATTTATCAATCGAGCTGGCGATCGCATCCGTCTAATGGTTGAATTCGCCAACCGTGGCACTGGTAAAGGATCTTTATATCCTGATGATGTCAAAGATCCTAGATTCGCAGATTTACAAATAGTCGCTGAGAAGTATACCGTAGAAAACTTCTTTGCGAATTACAAAGTATAAATATGAGAAATGATAAATCTCATTGGGGTGCTTTCGATTGAAGAGAAAAGATAACATTGATCTTGATAAGTTTGCTCATGCAAGACATTGACCGGCACTCGGGCAAAAATAACGTTCCTCGGCACTCCAAAGATGAGAAGTGGTGGGTTGTTCCTTTATTTTGAGTGGACCCTATATCGCAGTTCACATGTACTCCCTGCGAATCTCAGACTATCATCCTTGGGAATTTAAATGGCCCGAAAAGGCAAAAGAGGTATACTTCCTATTTCAGATTTGCTTTTGCGATATTTCTTTCCCTTTATATTTACTAGATTTACAAAATCTTCAGATTACCAAATTGAAAAAGAGTTATAGTAGACGTCCAAAGCCGAGTACTGGCGATACTCCGATCGATCACGGATGAAGTAAGAAATACTTTCTTTTGTTATTTTTAACAATATTGTTGCCTCTGTTTCTTATCTTCATTCGTGTGCGAAGGTTATTGAAGAAATAGACATTCCTGAAGCTGCGAAGGTTAAGGGCAAAGATAAAATCACTCTTTGCAAGGATAAATCTTCTGCTCCATTTTCTAAAAAACGGAAAACCCATCCCTCTTCTCATTATAGTTCTCAAACCAGCGAGAGCTCTGATGAGGATGAAAATGAGGTTGGTACTTCCACTGCGAAAGAGAATCACTCGACTACTTCTTCTATGGCGCTATTGTCTAGTTTTTTCTCCGATTCCATGCAAGGATTGGGAGATGATCATTTATCCGCTACTTGCGAAGCTCTCGCTAAAATTTGCGATGCCCCATTTGTTAGAGGATAATGAATCTTTTCGGAGTTTCCGAACATTGACTTCCAGTTTCTTAAATGCTCTCAATGCTTTGGTATGTTCATATTCTTTTGCTTCTCTCGTAACTTCGATTATAAGCTTTAACTTAACAATTTCTTTACTTTCCTTTATAGTGCGGGAGAGCTTCCTTTGTTGTTGCCTCAGATCTCGAGAAAAGACGCGAAAACCTTGAAAAGAAAAATCTCCAACTAAAAGAGAAGATCCAAGAACTAGAAACTGAAGTTGCGACGTCTCGCAAGAAAGATGAAAAAATTCAACGAGTTGCAAGTTGAATCCACTTCTTTAAGAATAAAATATCTACTCTTCAAAGTGCAAATCAGCAACTTTATGGTACAAAATTTTTGCTCTTCAAATCGTCTTTACTTTGTCATCTGCTTTTCTTCGCCTGATTTATTATTTTCGCAGACATATATAATCTCTCTGAAGAAGCCATTCTTCTCCATTCATTTCCCGAGCCTATGGACAGTGATGTTCTTCTCACTCATCTCAACGAATCTTTAAGCAGTTCGTCAAACAAAATTGATTCCCTTCCGTTATATGAACTTCAAGCCAAATATCGTCTCTTAGAGATTGAGCATAGATCTAGTTTAGGTTTAGCCAACCGATTTAAACAAATGTATCTTGATTCCCATAAGAAAACCAAAACTTTAAGGAAGAAAATTAGTGGTCTCATAGATGACAAAGACCGTATTGCTAATAAAGGTGCACATGCATTAGCAAAATTTCAAAAATCTCTTCTCGAAGTACAAATTGAACGAGACGAATCTCTTCGTCATAATGCCATACTTAATGAGCGAGAAGATCAAATTCGCTCGCTTCTTGTTATAAATAATGATGATGAATTCGCTTGGGCTGCGAAGGTTCTAGATAATGCGAGTAAATAACTTAGGTTTTGATGTTAGTCTTCATGCCGAGCATACCGCCTTGGTTAAAGACATGATATCCGACAGAGAAGGTTGTTTATTATACTTTAATCGCTCCTTATTTCTCGTAGTATTGTTATTGTGTTGTTAATTCATTGTCATATGTTTTGCAGAATCCGAGAAGAGATTTCAAACAAGGATTGAAGAACTTGAGTCTGAAAAAGGGGAACTCGCAGAAGGCCTTTCTCTTCGCAATAACAAGTATTCTAAGTTGAAGAAACAACTGCAAGCTACAGTGGCGAATTTCAACAATGATGTTGTTCGTTTTCGCAATCAAACTATTGAAACGGTTTGCAATGATCACCGCATTCCTCTTAGTTCATATCCTTGTCTTCGCGATGATATTCCTGAAGATATGCCTTTCTCGGATGTCTCTGATAGTGAAGCTAGCGAAGAAGAAGAATCTGGCGAAAAGAATGATGGAATTGAAGAATCTGACCAAGAAGAAGAATCCTCGAAGAAATAACTTCTTTTTCTTCTTTCACTTCTTGTAATATCTGTATATATACTCTTTTAATCTTCTATTTCTATAACCCCTCATTGTAAATTTCTTGGATTGCTAAATATGAATTCAATCTTTGTTTTCTTTACTTGCGCATATTAATCAAGCAATTCTTCCTTATAATTCAACCGACCAAAGATTATGAATACATAAATCCATCATGTGGAAATGAATAACAAGATTTTATCCTATTCATTCCCATACTTGCCTCTGTTATTTATTTTCACATGAGAAATTTGATCAATTATCTCTGAGTAATGAAATCTCTGACTTTGGCCTTTATTGTTGGTAACTTTATGATGGAATATAATTGTTTTCGCAAGCTTATTTGCTTCCTCAATTTTATGTATGGCTATATCTTTATTTATGTTGAAGTTCATCATTGCGACAAGATCGCAGGATGTTTTCACAAATGAAGAAATCTATTGATCTTGCCTTATCATTCTTGTGTGGTCTTATTTTTCCTTCCTAATTAAAGGTCTTATTTCGCCACCCCTCGTTGCGACAAAATCGCAGGACGTCTTTACATTTTCATGTAATGACCCATTGACCTTGTCTTATCATTTCTTAAGTATTTTTGCCTCTGCAGGATATTTTATTTGCGACAATATGACAGCTTAAATACTCTTGCGAATGTAAAATCCCATGACATTGCCGTCTTCGCGACGAGATCGTTAACGTTTTTACATTTTCATGCAAAAACCCATTGATCTCGTCTTATCCTTGCGTTAGTATTATTGCCTCTACAGATCATCGCACAAATATGACAAGCCTAAATTTCCTTGCGAAAATAAAGCCTCATGAAATTTGCGTCTTTTGACACTTATCACCTCCCTAATGGAGGGTGCCGCCCTTATCTTCTCCCCGGTTGCCCCTTCAAGGAGGCGTACATCGGCCATACAAGACTAGCTCCTCCCATCCGGGTCTTAACAACAACCAGATTGTTTTCGCAGCCTCTTATCCCTTATACCTATATGGTTTATGGTTACGAGATCGCACCCTAAGTGGAGTTTTCTTCGGGCCGAGTGCAACATATACCAAGACTTACCAAGAATGGCCGAGACACTTCAAATGCCCCAGGCACTCTTGGCTCAACCGTGTACCCCAGCGCCTTGAGCATACACTGACTCCTTGGAAGAGACCCTCGGGCGTCCAACCGGGTATAACCATATATATATAGTTGGAAATCCAAGGTATCTCTCCGGATAGGCTTTCATGGGCCCCAAATCTCCATGACTCAGTTCCGGGAGCGGTGTAACCTTTCCCCGAGCCATGTCAAGAGATACCCCTTATATGACGCACTTTAGGTCTTACATTTGCCTCTTGAGAAATATCATTCGCGAACTAGGTGTACGCCATAAAGGTTCGTCCCATTCACTCACTCTTTCATTTTTGTTAATTCATTCAATCATTCATTTTGTTTGCGAAGCTATCGCACAATCTTACATTGTTTAATCATTTTTGTTTTTCAATTCTTCAATCAAATTGTCATACATTCTTGATGGCGAGATCCTCGCATATTTCTTCTTCAATCATTTTTTCTTCCTCTTACCCTTAACAAGCTTTTGTTATTGCTTTTTGATGATTATTCACTTCTTACACTTTTTGCTCCTGCTACTCTCTGCCTCTACACCATTCAAATCTCTTAATGATTCCTTTCCATCATAATTTTCAACTGTTTTCATGCACTTGTTTCGCAATGTATCTTCTCCTCTTACATCAACAGCATCCACCATCAATCTTTCTCTTCTTTGTTCATCTTTTGCATGTTGCTTCCAACCCTTTCTTTTCGCAGCTCTCTCTTTGCAACTCTCCACGTCGATCTCATAGCATTTTTGTCCTTCCGTCCAATCTCCCTTTATAATTCCGACACCGCTAGGATGAGGAAATTTTATGCATTGATGATAGGTCGACGCTACGCCCAGAATTTCGTGCAACCATGGCCTTCCTATCAATGCATTATAAGGGGACTCCACATCGACTACACAGAACAAAATCCCCGTTGATAATTCTTGCAAGGGTATTCTCATATGAACTTCTCCTTTAGGCTTATTCGCTGTTCCATTAAAACCATATATCTTATACGTCGAAGGTATCAATTCTTCATCCTTTCCCCCATAGTCTTGTAAGTATGGTAGAAAAGAATATTTACCGAGCTCCCCGTATCAATTAAGATTCTATTGATCGCCAAAGCAATTCTCTCCGCTTCGTCGTCTTCGCCATCTACGGGTGTTGGATTAATTTCCAATTTTACAACCAATGGGTTGTCATGCGTCTCTCTCGCCTTCAGAATCTCTTCTGCGTTGAAAGAAATAACTGCATTTGCCATTCTTTTAACTGCGATGTCTTCGCAATGTTCATCACTTCTTTATTATTAGCATCCTCGCGAAACCCTACTCGAGAACATTATCATGAAAATCTTCAATTGTTCGGTAAGAATGTACAATGGAGTTGCAAAACAAATTTTTAGCTTTCGATCCAACTTCTATTACGAATGTTTCTTTCCCCTTTGCTGAATGTGTTCTGTGCATTTCTGGTGGTGGTGGTAATGGCTGAACCTTCTCTTCACTTTTTAGAAAATGACTCAGCCTTTCCTTGGTCAATCATTCGAGGATGATTCTTTTTATATTTCTGCAGTCATTTGTTAAGTGTCCATGAAAGCGGTGGTAAGAACAGAACTCGTGACTTCTATCACTTGGTGGTGTCTCATTCCCCATGTTCCATGGCGCAGGTATGTTTTCCATCAAGAGTATAGCTTCCCATATTTTTTCAACACTAGTATTTAATGGTGGCATTTTGATTTCTTCCCATACTACTCTGTGACGTCGATGCCCTCCATGATAATTCTGCCTTTGACTTCCATAAGTTTCTTGCGGATGATCAAGTTTTTGAATTTTGTTATTGCCGCCACGGTTGTAGTAGTTCCTTTCTCTCTCAAATTCTTCTTGATCACGGCTTCCCATGGCTACTATCTTTGGCTGTCCATCATCTACTATCTTTTCTTGTTGACCTTGCGAAGTGCTCGCCACCGTGTTTATCAGTTTGGGTAATAAACTTGCATTCGCAGCGTTTGAATTTGTATTCGCAACTGGGTATGATTCCATCTCGTTTTGCCTTTCCTCTAAAGCAATATATTCCTCCTGAAGTTCTCACAACTCAGTCATTGTAATTGTATTCTTAACTCTAAAGATTTGAATATATAACAAATTGGTTGCGAACATAGCGTTTATGAATGATAAAATGAGATATCTTTCATCCACTCGTCCAGCCATCTCGCTACACATCGTCTTCCATCTCACAGGTTAAGTGTCTTAAACTTTCACCAACTCTTTGTTTCACCCAAATACATCTTCAATTCCCGGTCGCGAGGAGTTGTTACTTATATATGCCCCTAAGAATATAGCTTGTAAATGGTTGAATGACGTGATTGTGTTTCTTGGTAAACCCTCAAACCATTTCAGTGCTTCTCCTGTTAAACTTGATGCAAAATATTTGCATAATATGGCATCATGATTTTCCCATTGCAACATACATCTTACATACGCTTTGATATGTTGTATTACACAAGTTGTTCCATCAAAAATGCTGGTTAATACGGGTAAATTGCACTTTGGAGGTATTCCTCCCAACTGCACCTCTAGTGTAAAGGGGGTTTTCGCAGCTTCTTCGATGGCCTCATCCAATTTTATTCTTCCTCCTCCTCTTTTATTATTCAACATTCCTCTCATCTCTGCCAACTCTCTTAAGATTTGTTCATTTACATCATGGTTCGAATTTATTGGTCTTTTTAGTTCCGCCTCTCTCCTTCTGCGTTCATGTCTATCTTGATTTTCTTGTTCATCATTTTCTTCTTTTCTTTCTCTGCGACTTTCTCCTCCATCTCGTTCTCGAATTCGCACACCATTGTATCCATCATTTTCTCTTCTTGGTTGTCTATCAGCTCTCCTTTGTATTCTTTCATATTCTTCATTGATATTTCCATTGTTGCGATTTTGCTCGCGCCTTCTTTCTCGATTGTCATGATTGTTCTGCCGAATTGCTTCCTCCAATTCCCGTTCTTCCATTTCTACTCTTAATCTTTCCCTTTCGCGAGCTAGACGCGCTTGTTCAATATAATGCTTTTCGATGTCATCTTCAATCTCTTTTTGTTTCCTCTGTGTTTCTATCCCATGCAATATTCTTCTTCCTTCTTCTTGATTTTCTTCATCAATTGGACCATTCTGCTGCCTATTTCCTTGATTTCCGTTATTTTGGACATTCTCAAAATCTCGTGGACGTGGAATACACACTATTTCCCTTCTTTCGCAGCATCCTTCATCGAGATTTGGCTCTCTTTCTAGATTTTCTTCATTAACCTTTTCTACAGGTAATATTCTCCTCATATTATCTCTAACCGATCCTGATCTTGATCTTGTATTACTTCTCGAGCTCCTTCCCTTTTTCTAGCGCATATGTAGTTGCAGGAAATCCCACAATACACCCCTCACTAGAATTTGCTTAACTAATCCATTTGAAGATGAATAACTACAAATTTTATTGATTATTTTCTTGAAATGTTTACAAAGGAAGATAGAAACGTAGCTAAAGAAATTACAATCACTCCAGCATTTTCTCTCTCCTAATGACTTGCTTAACAATCCAAAAAGAACTCTCCTACAACAAGATCGACTCAACCCTTTATATAGGGTAATACACTTTACTAATGGATGACATAAGCTAAGCTGTCCTTTATTTTTGGGAACAACTCGCGAAGTATCGCAAGTGTATATATACAAATTCTCGCGACACTCCTAAATCTCGCTAAGTCTTCACCTTCTTCTCATGTTCTGGCTGTCGTCATTTATTGCGTCATTTATTTTACTTCTCTATAACTCCCTCGCGATATCATTATTTATTAATCTCGCGAAGTATTGATGTCGCGATATTCTGATCCTACAAGCAAACCTGACCATCTACTGATCTTAATTTCAACCGTTAATTTTGAACGGCTGATAATCAAAGGGGTGGATGGTGGTTTTATACATCTCGAATTGTGCTCATTTTTTGTAGGAATGTAGAATCTTAAATCAGAATATACCATCAAAATATTAGATTTAAATTCATTACCGTTTGGGTTTTGTGGAGAAAATGACGCAAATCTTGTCCGACCTTGTCCATCTAAGAGTGTCCATGGATCCTCCCTCGTATGTATAAGTCCTTATTCCTTGAACCAAAGTTTGCGAACTTTGTTTATCAAGAGAAACGGAATGTGGCGTGAGCCAAGTCCGCAAACTGGCGGAAGTTCTCGACCCGAGAATTTCTGCTGGAGTTTGTGAACTCCTTTCGTGTGCTTAAGTCCGCGAACCCAGTCCGCGAACTTGAGAAGGTTATATCTAAAATTGGTTGTTCTTGAACTCATGTTTATATAAACTAAGGAATGCTTTTCCAAACCGTGGCTATAAAGTTCATGAACCGGTTTGTAGGATCAGAATATCGCAACATCAATATCCTTGCGAAATCCTTGAACGACACACTGCGAAGATATCACAGATTGGTAATAAAAATGACGCAACGGATGACGACAGCCTGAACACGAGAAAGATGTGAAGACCTAGCGAGATTTAGGAGTGTTGCGAGATTTAACATTTGAATACTTGCGAGAGTGTCGCAAGTCAGATCCGAAAATAAAGGACAGCTTAGCTGTCATCCACTATGTAATGTCCTATATAAAGAGCCGAATAGGCTTAAGAAAAAGGGAGAGATCTTTTTAGAGTGGAGAGAAAGTTTTGAGGAGAGAGAAAGTCTAGAGTAGCAATTATATTCTTGATTTCATTTCCTTCTTGTAAAATTTCGAACTCAATTAATAAAGAGATTGATTGTTGATCTTAAAGATGTGTTGAATATTATGAATTCTTGTGAGGGATGTATTGTAGGATTTCCTGCAACTATATATGGCGCTAGAAACAGGGATTGAAGATTAAAGATTAGAGATTGTTATTAAGATTGTTCAAATCAAGAAGACGATGAAACAAATTGATAAATCAGTTAAAGTAGAGAAAATTAAAATCAAGAAATGTAATAGAAAGTTGGAGTGTAGCTTGATTACAAAAATAATGATTAATGAATTCCATGAAAATATCGAGGAGAATACATAAACGAGATTTTGAAGGAAAGAAAATCATGACAATGGAGAAGGCATCACCCTTGAAAGATTGGGAAAAAGTAAGATTACATTCACAAAGAAAGCAGAGATACCAAGAAAAATTTAAACCACACATCTCCTTTGGTAATCACGGTAACTACATGGAAAGAAAAGGAAAAATCAAAGCAAAAACTATAGAAGAATGGGCGGTGAAAACAGAACTCTAGTTGATACGGGAGTTCGGCGAAAATAATATTTTACCATGCATACAAAGGAATGGGATACAAATATGAAGAGATGTCTCCTTCAACTTATCATATTCATGGCTTTGGAAAATCTACAACCAAACCAAAAGGAGAAATAGAGGTGTGCGAATTTACTGGGAGAAATTGAAACACAAGTGGCACTATGCGTAGTGGATATGGAATCACCGTACAACATCTTTGTTGGGAAGGCCATGGATACATGCGATTAAATCCGTAGCATCAACATTACATCAATGCATCAAATTTCCTATGCCAAGTGCGATTGGTGAAATTAGAGGGGAAGCGATAAAGCGAGATTATGTTATCAAATTGAAGTGAAACAAAGATGAAGGACGTGCAAAGAAGCGAAAAAAATTGCGGGAAAATGGCGAAGGATGCAAAGAAAGAAGAAGAATTTAGAGCTTATATGATAAGAGCAGAGGAAGGAAAAGGAATACCCAGTGAAATTTGGGAGAAGAAACCGAGTCTGCGAAGGAGATAAAAGAGTCCACACCGATGGGAGACCCAAAGGCTAGTTACACTGCGGCAGAACCAACAAAGGAAGTGAACGTTGGAACCAAAGAGGAACCCAAAATACTACAAATTGGGACTAAGATGGAGGCAGATGAAGAAGAAAGAACTATTGGTCATTGCGAGAATTTAAAGATATTTTCGCGTGGAACATGGACGAAATGCTCGGAATAGACCCGTCGTGGCGTGTCATAGGTTGGAGATTGACAAAAATGCAAGGCCATTTAAACAAAGAATCGGAAAAAATCGCAACAACATATCATCCTCAAATAGAAGAAGAGTTGCAGAAGATGTTTGATGCAGGAATCATAAGACAAGCAAAATATCCCGGAGTGGATAGCAAATATGGTTGTGGTTCCAAAGAAGAAAAAGGGGATAAGAATTTTTATAGATTTTTCGATCTAAATAAAGCTCTGTCCGAAAGATAGTTTCCCGTTACCGGATATTCCACAAATGGTTGAATCAGACAGAAATGATAGAATATCTTCCTAGACGGATATAAAGGCTACAATCAAATCCCTCTCGTCAAGAAGATCGGGAGCATACTGCTTTTTCGCTCCAAGAGGGTTATATTGTTATACAAAAATGCCATTTGGTTTTGCGAAATCTTTGGAGCAACATACCAAAGGATGGTAGAAAAGGTGTTTACGAAATGGATACACAAAACATTGGAAGTGTATGTGGATGATTTGTTAATAAAAAGTAAAGAAGCAAAAAATCATGTCCAAGATCTGAGGGAAATTTTTGAACAAATGAGACATTTTAACATCAAAGTAAATCCAGAAAAGTGTATCTTTGGGGTTGCGTTGGGAAAATTTTTAGGTTACATCGTATCAAAAGAAGGAATACAAGTTGATCCGGAGAAAGTGCAAGCGATTCGTGACATGCCAACACCAATGACTTGTAAAAGATGTACTGAGAAGTTAAATGGGCTCTTAGCTTCGCTGGGAAGGTTCATTTCGCGATCATCGGACAAATGTAAACATTTTTTCAATATACTCAAAAAAGGGGCGAAGTTTAGATGGATAGACGAATGCGAGAAAGCTTTTCAAGGAATAAAAGAACATCTGACGAATATATCTATTTCGCAAAAAGCAGAACCAGGAGAAAATTATTAATCTATCTTGCGACAACTTCGCATGCGTTAAGTGCCGTGTTATTACGAGTAGACGCAGGAGTTGAAAAACCAATCTATTACATCAGCAAAACCTTCAATGTTGCAGAGAAAAATTATTCAAAGATTGAAAAACTAAATTTGGCATTAGTTTATGCAGCATTTAAACTTCGAATATATTTTCAGGCACATGAAATAAGGGTACTGACAAAAATACCAATCGAGTCAGTAATGAAAAATTCAAAAAGATCAGGCAGAGTTGAGAGATGTAATGCACAAATAGGACATTTCAAAATCAAATATGAAATATTATCTTCACCCAAATCGCAAGTTGTTGCAGACTTCTTAGCAGAATTTCCTTTAGAAGATGATGAAGCTGTGGAAGAAATGATGGATGTAGAAGAAGAACATGGAAATCCAAGAGATCTATTAACAGGGCCAAATATATGGGAAATATTGGTGGATGGATCATCAAATGGGGAAGGTAACGGAGTTGGAATTGTTTTGATTTCGCCAGAGGGCAACAAAATGGCTTTTTCCTTCAGATTGGAGTTTGCATCCACCAATAATGAGACAGAATATGAGGTTGTAATACATGCCCTGAAGTTCGCAATAAAAATGAAGTTGGAAAATGTGAGAATCACCAGTGATTCGCAATTGGTCATTCGTCAAATAAAAGGAGAATACACTACAAATGAATCATCCATGAAGAAATACAAAAACTTGTTGAGGAATTGTCAGCGAGAATCCCAAAAATTAAATGGAGACACATATCAAGAAAAGATAATAGACTCGCAGATGCTTTTGCTTTTATCTCAAGTATGATGACAGACCCAACTACGAGATGCATAAAGATACAAACATTTTTATCACCATCAATCAATAAAGAAGAAGAAGAAGAGGTAGATGTAATGATAATAGAAGGTGGAGAACAAACACCTAATATCGAAGATTGGAGAGCAGAACTTCATGCATACCTGATGAGAGGAGAAACACCAAGGAATAGATTGGAGGAGCACAAATTAAAAAGCCGTGCGACAAATTATGAACCAAGGGATGGAATACTGTATCGAAGATCCTTTAACGGACCTTCACTCAGATGCTTAACACGAAAAGAAGGAGAAGAAGTGTTAAAGATGTTACATAGTGGGGATGCTGGCAATCACAGCAGCGGAAGATATTTGACATACAAAGCGAAGACGCAAGGTTATTATTGGCCATATATGCATGAAGATGCGAAAAAAATATCAAGGCGTTGCGAAGATTGCCAAAGGCACGAAAAGAAAATACATGCACCTGGAGCACCATTAACGTCTTCAACAAGTGTATGGCCTTTTGGAAAATGGGGTTTAGATATTGTGGGACCATTTTTACCGGGTCTGGGCAAAGAAGATATCTGATTGTTGCTACAGACTATTTCACAAAATGGGCAGAAGTAAAGGCAGTACAACACATTCGCGACAAAGATATTTTTACATTCATATTTGAGAATATTATATGCAGATTTGGAATCCCCGCACAATTGGTATCTGATAATGGGAAACATTTTGAGGGACAGAATATAAAACTGTTACTTAATGCATTTAAGATAAAGTGTGGGAAGTCAACTCCTTTATACCCTCAGGCCAACGGACAGGCAGAAGCAACAAATAAGACAATCGCAGAAATATTGAAGAAGAAATTAGAAGGGCATAATAGAGCATGGTGTGAACAGGTACATAATGCAGTATGGGCTTACAACACAACCAGGCGAGAATCTACGGGAATGTCACCTTTCTGTTTAACATATGGAGTTGAGGTTGTGCTACCAACAGAAGTTATTATTCCAACAACAAAGAGAGAATCTTGGGAGAAAAATCTTAGTGCGGGAATTATTTTAACCAAGCTAGATGAATTAGAAGAAAAAATAGAAAGAGCTCTACAAAGATATGGAAAATTACCAAATAAGATTAGCCCGAGAATATAATAAACGTGTTAAAACACGCGAATTTCAACCAGTGACTTGGTGTCATGAGAAACACCGATATATCAGCGAGAAAGTGGGGGAAAACTTGCGAAAAAATGGGATGGACCTTATATCATTAAGGATATAGTTGGAACAAGGGGCATATATATTGATGGACCCCGAGGGTAAAGATATGGGCTATGGACTCGATAGACCATGGAACAAAGTTATACTTGAAGAGATATTACCCGTAAAAGATTGTGGAGAAAGATTAGACTGCGAAATGATGTATGATTGAAGCAAAATGAATTTATATGAAAATCTTGTGCAAGAATTATTGCGAGATTATACAAACCAAACAAAGAACATGCAAAAATTTCGCACAGATAACGACAAGAGATAATCAAAGATCAATGACATATCAGAAAGGGGCGAACCTGCTATGGCGTACACCTAGTTCGCGAAATCAAAATTTCGCAAGAGGCAAATGTAAGACCTAAAGTACGTCATAAAAGGGGGTACCTGTTAACATGACTCAGGAAAAAGGTTACATCGCCCCTGGAACCTGAGTCATGGAGATTTGGGGTCAATAAAGCCCATCCAGGAGAGGTACCTTGGATTTTCAACCTAAGCTTATGACTTAGGTTGGACGACTGAGGGTCTCTTATAAGGAGTCAGTATTTGATCAAGGCGCCGAGGTACATGGTTGAGCCAAGAGTATCTGGGGCGTTTGAAGCGTCTCGGCCATTCTTGGCATGTCTTGACGTATGCTGCACTCGGCCCGAAGAAAACTCCACTTAGGGTGCAGTCTCGTAACCATAAGCCCTATAGGCAAAAGGGATAAGAGGCTGCGAAATAACTGGTTGTTGTTAAGACCGGATGGGAGGAGCCAACCTTGTATGGTAGAGGTACGCCTCCTTGAAGGGGCAACCAGGGGGATGATAAGGGCGGCACCCTCCATTAGGGAGCTGATAAGTGACTTAAGACGCAAATGTCATGAGGCTTTATTTTCGCAAGAAAATTTAGGATTGTCATATTTGTGTGACAATCCTGAAGAGGCAATAAAACAAAAGAAAAAGATAAGACGAGGTCAATGGGTCAGTACATGTAAGTGTAAGGACGTCCTGCGATTTCGTCGCAAGACGGCAATGTCATGGGGCTTTATTTTCGCAAGAATTTTTAGGCATGTCATATTGTCGCAACAAAAATTTCAAAGAGAAAGTTAAGGCAAGATCAATGGGTTTTTACATGAAAATGCAAAGACGTCCTGCGATTTTGTCGCAATGACAAGAGGTGGCACAATAAGACCTTTAACTAGGAAGGCAAAATAAGACCACATGATTCAACAAAAGATTTATAAGAACTAACTATTATTTATGCAGGTCATCCATCGCAAGAAAGATAATGAGAGGCGGTATGGGAATTATTAAACAATGGACATTATCTTTCTCGCTAGTAAACACAATAATAAAAGAGTAAATGCATCTCAAAGATGACTGAAGTGCACCATATGCAAGAAGTTATGCAGATGAAGTAGTCCATCCCTTCCAGATTTTCTTTAGTAAAAGGGGAGGATTCGGATGAAGAAGTGATGATGGCAGAAGGTGGGAGAGTTGAATCATCTTTCGTCATAGATGTGTCATCTGAAGATGAAATTTGATGAAGGTTAATGATTGGAGCTGAGGCAGTGTCCAAAGAAGAGGCATTGACAGCAGAAGAAGATAAGGGTTCATTCGTAACAGGATTATCACGAGGAATTTCATTAATAGAAAGGTCGATTCAGTGGAGAAGTCTGCAGCGACATTTTCGCAAATAAGAAGAGGGGATTCAGCTTGCGAAGATATCGCAGGAGGTGTTGAAAGCTTAAACAGAGGAAATAGAACAGAAGTTTCAACATTTTTAGGGTGGCGAGATCTTTTGGGGGGCCTATCGACATTTCCATCACCCTGCGAATCACAAGTCAAATAAGAAACAGAGGCAACAATATTGTTATTAAAAGAATAAGTGTTTCTTAATACCTTGCTATTCGCAGGCTTTCTTTTGTTCACAACGATTTTTGCTGCGAACTCTTGGTAACATTAGGGTTTTGGATTGTGAACTTGGTGCTAGAAGTGTTTTTGCTGAAACAGAAACAATATGGGAATTATTCAAAGATAAACAATATCAAATAAAACAACTTTAGTAGAATAGATCAATCCTAAGAAGATCAGTTTCAGCAAAATCAACAAACCTTGATGGCTCCATAGGAACAGTAGTAGAAAGATGGAGAGGATTTATGGAAAGCTGAACAGTAGTAAAAAGTTATAGACGACAAAAAGAAAATTCACAGATAATGTAGAGATGAAGAAGACGGAGTAAAAGAAAGAAAATATTCTTATGATGGATCTCTTCTTAAATAGACAAAAGATGATGACCGGTTAGCATTTAATGTGCCGGTGAATATGGGAATATTTAACACGTGTAAACGGTTATGCTTAATTCATGGAATCCCGCTTCGGCAGAAAATTTAGGGAAAGAAATGAACAGCTGCGGCATTTGAAAGTATTAGTTCTCATGACATTCTCTCCTTCGCAGAGAAGACATGAGAAGAGGCAAGATGTAGGATCAGAATATCGCAACATCAATATCCTTGCGGAATCCTTGAACGACACACTGCGAAGATATCGCAGATTGGTAATAAAAATGACGCAACGGATGACGAAAGCCTGAACACGAGAAAGATGTGAAGACCTAGCGAGATTTAGGAGTGTTGCGAGATTTAACATTTGAATACTTGCGAGAGTGTCGCAAGTCAGATCCGAAAATAAAGGACAATTTTTTTAGTTGGTCATCCACTATGTAATGTCCTATATAAAGAGCCGAATAGGCTTAATAAAAAGGGAGAGATCTTTTTAGAGTGGAGAGAAAGTTTTGAGGATAGAGAAAGTCTAGAGTAGCAATTATATTCTTGATTTCATTTCCTTCTTGTAAAATTTCGAACTCAATTAATAAAGAGATTGATTGTTGATCTTAAAGATGTGTTGAATATTATGAATTCTTGTGAGGGATGTATTGTAGGATTTCCTGCAACTACACGATTCAAGTGAATCAAATCGTTTTTGCTTCGATTGTGTCTTGTGTAGTTACATAATATCTAAGCAATTGAACAACTCTCTAACTAGTTCATTTGAGTCATTTGAACTAGTAATGGTGAAGAAGAATACGGTTGATATGAAATTGCTCATATGGCTAACCATGTGGTTAACTATTGTTGAACCAACAAATGTCAATGTTTGGGAACGGTTACATAAACCCAAAATTGGACATTTCGTTTGTGTGTAACAAGCTAAGGTTTCGATCCAACGGTTGAGAAATATTAGCTTGAATCTAATCAGGTTTTCATCTAACGGTGAATATTGAATGCTTTGTTACTAAGCTAACATTGATTGCAAACCCTGATTTGAAAGACTATATAAGTGATCGCTGTCGTATGCTTAAAAAATAATTTCACTTTCCTAAAGTATATGATAAGGAAGAGTTCGTTTCCACAGAGAGGAAATTGTAGTTATTATGTATTCAATTTCTTAAAGTAACCAATTGGGGGGATTTCTGATTTTTAAGTAAGCAATAAAAGTAAATCAAAAACAAAATAAATTGTAGGAAGTAATCAATGAGAGAAAGATATTGTTCAAGGAATTCATCTTCAATCTTAAACATGTGCTTGGATACATGATTAAAATTACAATTTAATCTCTTTTATTATCAAAAGCCTAGAGAATCAAGAGAGCAAGATAATCTATTAATTTCCTAAGTTCATCAACACACACATTAGAGCTGCGTATGTGAATTCTACATAAAGAATAACCTAACGCCTTGCGCTAATTAAGTTCAATTCCTAGGAGCATTAAGTTTCAGAAATAGGCTAATCAATGTAATTTTCATACATTGCGGATAATAATTCGGACAATGGTCAAACTCTACATATGATTACGAGAGTGTATCACTACAAACCGTAAACATATCATGCTACTTGTATTTAGGGTTATCGCTCGATGAAAAACCCTAAAATAGCTATGGACAAGGATGCAAGTTCAATTAATTGGCCACTTAACTAACCAAACATCTTAGTCCTATCACAATACATCAATCATGTGATTATTAAAAAACGGTAGAGATTTGAATGATAATCAAGAGAGAAAACTAATACATAACACAAGCACAAGTTGTAGAAATAGGACTACATCATTAACCAATAATATTAAATTAGCTACTCATAGCTATGGAGTTCATCATAAAAATATTAATTGAATAAAGAGGATGAAACAAAAGCAAACCATCGTAGCGTAAACAAAAGCGGCTCTCCCCAAGTTCCAAGAATAATGATCCCAAAATTGTTGAAGTCTTCCTTTTATAGCTCTCTTGTTCCAAAATTAGGTCAAGTCTTCAAAGAGTCCAATAGATACAAATCCACCAAGCCCATATGTGAGAAAAACCCATATAGAAAATATACCCCAAAAACTGTCGCCGGAAAACTGTTATTATAGCCGTAAATTGGCCGGAATCCGACACCGGAAAATACCTCAGGTGACCGGCAAAGTCCACCCGGTCAGCGGTCAAACGAGTCAAAGCAAGACCAGTCAACTGAGTCACAACCGAGTCATCTGGTCAACTCAGTCATTGCTAGACCGAGTCAGGATGATCCATCGAGCCAACTCAGTGATGTCAGCTGAACCTTGTCAGATCTGAGTCAGAAGCTAACTCAGCTGATTTGGTCTAGGCAAAAACCAGTGCACGGCTGTAGCTCATTTCGCACAGGCCATAATCAAATTAGCTCCAGGATGGCGCATCACTTAGCCATCCACACAGTGCAACCAGCCAACACTTCCAATGCCTTCTATGTAATTCTAACACCAGCTCAACCTGCACCTGCTATTCTCATTCAATCTCCATCCATGTACACAGAATCACATCTATGACAGCTGCATCTAAGTACTGCAATTCACCACAGTTCAGCTCAAAATCATTTCCTCCAACAACTCCATTTCAGCTTCCCTGTAAACCTAGACATACATCTAAAGCAGCTTCACATCTTTCTCAGCTCATTCCTTGTAACTCAATTTCATTCGACTCCTTTAGTTTCCAACGATTCCGACACAGACCCTTGTTATCAGTTTCACTAACACATTCTGCAGCATCCCATCTTCCTTGTAATATCAGCTACAAAGCTACATGAACACCAACCCTCGACAGCAGCATCACCAACTCACTGCACGCAACTTCATAGTCCATCCACAACTCCATCTCCGTATCAATACCAGTACTAATATCTCAACACATTCATTCTTAGCTTAAGCTACTCAAGAGACATACCACCAGTTCATACCAGCAGCGTTTGATAACACTCCACACTGCCATACAAACCATAGTTCATAGCTGCAACACCAAATTGCACACAAAAACAACCATTCCCATGCTCAATTCTCAACTGCACCAACAAAACCACTTAATTCTTCAATTGCAATATCATTCTCGCGATTCAAGCTCCCAACATCGCTCTCTCGCTCTCAGTACCATCTTCACGCCACTAGTCACAACGCAACTCAATTCTTCCCCGGATTCATGTCACCAGCTCCTCCCGGATATCCATCGGCTCACAATTCCTCATCCTCAGCCTCTTATTGCTCATACACAGCATCAGTTTCAGCTTCATCTCAACTGAAAACACCACCAGAACCTTCAAGCCATCTCCAATTTCTGACAAACTCTAGTAATTCAGACCTTCTCAAGCAACTAACAAACTCCATGGCTTAACCAGATACACCTTTAATGAACCTGTCCTAACATACATCTATAGAGAACAACCACCATCTTCTTCCATATATTTCTGGTTCTCTCACAGTTACCAAAACCCATCTTCTTTGCGGTATCAGATTCACACATCATTCGGTCCGAATTCAAACCCTAACATCCTTCTCAGATTCAATTGACATGACAGATTTTCTTCTTAATCTTCTTCTCCTCTTCAGGAATCCGTCGAAACCCCTTAAATCACATCTCAATACAAATCAGTAGAGCTCATTTCTCCTTCCTAATCTCTCAATATCTCTGTGAATTCACCTCTTCCTTTCACTGATAAACATTGGATCCGCCATTCCTTTTCTCTCTTCCGAATTTCAACAAAGAAATCATTTTCCTCCTTCATCTCGATCTCAAAACAAAGAAGAGCTTTGTCTGTTGAATCCCATTTCTCCCTTTGTCTTGAAATACAACGCTTCTTCTTTCTCACCTCTCTCAATTTCGGATGCAAATGATTGAGATAGACCAATCTAGATTTTAGGCCTAGGTAATGAGTGAAAATGATATAGGCACCCTGTATATGATAGTGGCCACCACAGAGGCAGCCTTAACATTTTTCTTTGAGCTTCAGCTGGTTGCCTTCTATCTTCTACTCCACTCCCAATAACACTTGCCACGTTTTGTGCATATTTCTTTATCTTTTACTCCATTTGACTCCAGAGTACCTAAACACTCAAAAGTAAACATAAGACACATAATTCACACGAAAACATACCAAAGAAAGCATAAACTATAGATATAAATGAAGGTATTTATGACACCTATCAATAAGGGAGAACTCTAGCAACTGGGAAACCTAATCCCCACACCTTACGTGTGATACTAATTGCATAAGCTAGAGTCGATTCTCCTTTAACCTTGGGTTTTCTTCTCTAAACCAAAGTTAACGACTTAAAGACTTCATTGGGATTGTGAAGCGAGCATCGATACTACTTTTCTTGTAGTTGTGTGATCTCGATCTTGTTGTTTCTATCGTCACGAGTACAATTGGAATAATTGGCTTGAGATTTATATCTCCGATAGGCAAGATAGAAAAGAAATCACAAACACTTCGTTTCATCGTTTTTGATTCCGCAATATCTTTTTCGTTGCGCCGATTAAGATTATTGTGAGGTGATTGATAATACTAGGTCGTTCATCGAGGAATATAAGTCCGGGTTATCAATTGGTTCCTGTTCACCTTGATTTATCAAAAGATCGGAACAAAAACTCATAGGTATATTCGTGGGAGATGGATTTATCTATTACCGTAGACTTTTTTATGTGATACAGATTTGTTTATTAAAGTCTTCGACTTTGGGTCGTAGCAACTCTTAGTTGTGGGTGAGATCAACTAAGGGAATCAAGTACGTAGCATCCTGCCGGGATCGTGAGGCGTAGAGCATAACCGTACCTTGGATCTGGGTGAGATTGATTGGGGTTCAACTACAGTCCAGAGCGAAGTTAATTAGGAGTAGGCTAGTGTCCGTAGCGGCTTAATACAAAGGTGTGTGTTCAACTGGAGTAGGTCTCGGGGTTTTTTCGCATTTGCGGTTTCCTCGTTAACAAAATTCCGTGTCCTGTGTTATTTCTACTCCGCATTATATTTGTTTATATAATTGAAATATCACAGGTTGTGCGTTGTTCAATCAATTAGAATATTCGACCTTTTGGTTATTGATTTAAATTAATTGACACTTGGATATTGGTCTTTGGTACCATCCAAGTTATCTCTCTTTGATAAAGACTCGCAGATTTCTATTTGCTTGAGTAAACATCAAATCGAGAGATTGAGATATAAACTCTTTGATATACTTTTCTCTAGATTGAGTCCTGATTGTCAGCTTGATTCTCTAGAAAGTATATTGGAGTTTGTCCATACAGATTGCTAAGCGAAATATTGGGTGTGGTTGTTGTACCCCCGCTTTTCAATTGGTATCAGAGCAGGCAAACACGTTCAAGACCTTACAAGTCTGTGTTTGTAGCGATCTGACTCTATGGACAGAGGTGCTATCTCTAATAACGTACCAGTTTAGAAATTGCCAGATGACTCTCAAAGCTTGGATTCACCCGAGAGAACTCGTCACATCTAAGTCAATATCTAAACATTCTATTAATGTAAAAACTATTGAAGTCCTGGAAACACGCTAGAAGAATAATTGGATGAACTTTATTGTGAAGGTGATTCAGATATTGATAGAGATGTTGATGAGTCTTGATGGTGGTTTTTAGCTTAGGGTTAAAATCGTAAAACCTTGCATCAGATGTGACGTCACTCTGCAAGGAAACGGTGTTGCAAGTACTAACCTCTCCACCGACACATTTATTGAGCGCTCAATATGTTTTTACTCGTAACACTCAGGAATTCTCGCACCTCGCCAATACTAGACTCACCGAGTACTTTCTCGTGTTATGTTCCCACAGAACCCTTAAATAGGTATGGCATGACGGATTTATGTTCACTCGTAGCGGAGTAGCATGAACCTCCAAGTACCAAAGTTAAGGCCATTGCACGAAATGCTCAGACGGAAAGCACACTACATTCTGTAGATAAGGATTTTTATGGAAACACACAAAAATCCAGCTAATTATTGTGATAACTCGCAAAGAACTCATAAACCCAACTAATTTGCAAAATTAGGGTTTCGCGCCCGCGCAAGATACTAGACCCGTTGGTCGAAACCATGCTTAGCCAAGCTAGGCAACCAAATCCGCCACGGCCAAGACTAAAAGTGGGCGCGCCTAGCATGCCGGCCCTCTTTCCATCGACCAATCAGTCGCTTCAAATCCGCCACCGCGTGTTGGAAGTGTGGCCACACCCTAGCATGCTGGTCCCACTTCCCGTCGACCAATCAGGTTGCTCCAAACCTACCACGGCCCCAAAAGAGGTCGCCATACTAAGTTGGCTTCCCAAAATATGCTAGCTTCCCAAAACACGCTAGCTCCCCAAAACATGCTAGCTTCCCAAAACACGCTTGCTTCCCAAAACATGCTAGCTTCCCAAAACACGCTAGCCTCCCAAAAATGCGCCAACTTCCAAAATGCGCCAAACATGCCGCACGCGCATACTACACGTACTAATTAGGGTTTCAACACGCCAAACCCTAATTTGGGCAAGTTGCTACCAAATCTGGCCACAATGCCAATTTTAGCTTTGGACACGTCACAACTGGCATACCGCTATGCCGCGGCTACTAGCAGGGCACCCTGCCACGTCTATGCCATTAGCACGCCGCTATGCCATGGCTACGCCACTGGCATACCACCAGCATGTTGCCAATGCCGCTATGCAAACAAGATGCGGCCATAATCAATGGCCATCTTCCCTCCTGAAATGCAAATCTCAGCCATCCAAATTTGCCACCAAACCGCATGACTTGTGGAAACTTTTGGCCACAACGCCAAATCCCTTGGTCTGTGCCGCCAAACTCTAAATTGGCTACGATTCCAATTCTTTGGTCATCGTGCCAAAAAGCATGCGCAAGCCATGCCAGTCACGCTACCACGCCTATGATCACCAACGAAAGGTATCCTCGATCAACGACTACCCTTCCTCCTGAGATGCAGATCTCACCAGACAAGTTCGCCACCAAACTTGTGGCAACTTTTGGTCGCAATGCCAAATTCCATGGTTTATGCTAAAACCCTAATTTGGCCGCGCCTAGAATATATGAGCGTGCTGGCCATGCCACCATGCTGTTGGCTGCCAAACGGAAGGTAGCCACGATAAACGGCTACCATTCCTCCTGAGATGCGAATCTCGGCCGTCGAAGGTCGCCACCGAATCGGCAAACCTCTCAATCTTAACTTGCCATAAGCTAGCAACATGCTACACATTTCCATGAAAATACTCGAGACATCAAAACATGTCACAAACTGGGGATGCTCATCGGGGTATTGGTCTCGGCGGTTTATAAATGTGCGGCGTGCAATACGCCTGCATAAAGAAAGTGTCATAAAAGTGAGGCGGTTAGTAATGGCAAGAAATAAGTGGTGAAACGTATCTTCATTATGGAAACATCAATTCCAGGCGTTACTCGAAACCACTTTCTTCCACCACTCAATCACATCTACTTCTTACGAGGCCAGGGTACGTTTTATTGCGACTTGTATAAATAGGTCTCACCTATTTCCACCAAAGAAAAAGTTTTGGTCAGGAGAACAATACACATCCAGAAATCACCTGGTAGCTTTCCATTCAGCTTGCCAGTTCAAATTTCGGATACAAGTCGCAAAACACCCACACTTCCAGAATTAACTATTCTGGCCTCAACACTTTCTTCGCTTCCCTCCCTAATACCAACACTTCTCCTTCACTTTGTGACCGAAGCAAGCCTGGAACGTCCATTTCTTGGTTTAGGTCAGGATTGTACAGATTGATCTCTCGAATCAAAAGTACTCCCGTGCAGTATATTGTTTTGGGTATATATTTGTTTCTCATCCGCACTCACACGAAATTACCGAAATAAGTAAAAACTTTTCACCCACAAACAATTAGCGACTACTGGGGAGATTAATCTCTCGGTTACAATATCAATTTCTCAATCCCCGATTTTATCTTTCAACTCCGATCTCAAAATGGTAGAACTCAGGTCAGGATAAGCAATAAACCCTGAGAACACTGGCGCCGAAATTATTCTCGGTGTTAATGTTTCTCCCAGTGGTGCTAATACGCCTGTAGGATCAGAATATCACGACATCAATACTTCGCGAGATTAATAAATAATGATATCGCGAGGGAGTTATAGAGAAGTAAAATAAATGACGCAATGAATGACGACAGCCACAACATGAGAAGAATGTGAAGACTTAGCGAGATTTAGGAGTGTCGCGAGAATTTGTATATATACACTTGCGATACTTCGCGAGTTGTTCCCGAAAATAAAGGACAACTTAGTTGTCATCCATCGTGTACTACCCTATATAAAGGGTTGAGTCAGTCTGTTGTAAGGGGGTTCTTTTTGAATTGTTAAGCAAGTCATTATGAGAGAGAAAATCTGGAGTGATTGTAATTTCTTTAGCTCTGTTCTATCTTCCTTTGTAAACAATTCAAGAAAATAATCAATAAAATTTGTAGTTATTCATCTTCAAATGGATTAGTTAAGTAAATTCTAGTGAGGGGTGTATTGTGGGATTTCATGCAACTACATATGCGCTAGAAACAGGGACTGAGTGAAAGATCAACTTTGTGAATTGAAAGAATCAGGAGTAACAAGAAAGAAATTTCGAATAACTTTCAACAATTTACTAAAATTGAGAAATGGCTAGAAGAAGGAATGCCTCAGAACAACCAACAATTGTAAGAAGAAGCGGGAGATTAGCTGGAGAAAAGAGAAATGAAGTAGGTGAACCATCAAGAATAAACGCAAGAGATAGAGAAGAAGGTCAAATTCAACCACCAACCAATTCAACCAAAGACCGAATAGAGTAATAGATTATGATAGGGTGAGTGTGCATACATGGAGATCGATTCTATGGAAGAAAGAGAAGAAGTGCAACAATTGATAAATAATGGACAAGAGGAGAGAAATCAAGAAGAGATGGGAGAAACATCTCATAGAAATGAAGAAATCGCAAAGATTAAAAACGTTGAGACAAACAATACATGAAGAAAGACGATTAGAAGCTTTAAGAACGCGCAAATTTAACAAGGCAAAACCATGAGTTAAGAATGGAAAATATGAGGTTGCTGAATAGGAACTCGAGAAGTAATACAAGATCAAGATCGTGGATCGGTTAAAGATAATATGAGGAGAATATTACCCGTAGAAAATGTTAATGAAGAAAATCTAGAAAGAGAGCCAAATCTCGATGAAGGATGCTGAGAAAGAAGGGAAATAGTGTGTATTCCACGTCCTGAGATTTTACAGAATGTCCAAAATAACGGAAATCAAGGAAATAGATAACAGAATGGTCCAATTGATGAAGAAAATCAGGAAGAAGGAAGAAGAATATTGCATGGGAGAGAAACACAGAGGAAACAAAAAGAGATTGAAGATGACATCGAAAAGCATTATATTGAACAAGCACGTCTAGCTCGCAAAAGGGAAAGATTAAGAGTAGAAATGGAAGAACGGAATTGGAGGAAGCAATTCGCGGAACAATCATGACAATCGAGAAAGAAGGCGCGAGCAAAATCGCAACAATGGAAATATCAATGAAGAATATGAAAGAATACAAAGGAGAGTCGATAGACAACCAAGAAGAGAAAATGATGGATACAATGGTGTGCGAATTCGAGAACGAGATGGAGGAGAAAGTCGAGAGAAAGAAGAGAAGAAAATGTTGAACAAGAAAATCAAGATAGACATGAACGCAGTAAGAGAGAGGCGGAACTAAAAAGACCAATAAATTCGAACCCCGATGTAAATGAACAAATCTTAAGAGAGTTGGCAAAGAGATGAGAGGAATGTTGAATAATAGAAGAGGAGGAGGAAGAAGACAATTGGATGAGGCCATCGAAGAAGCCGCGAAAACCCCTTTACACTAGAGGTGCGGTTGGGAGGAATACCTCCAAAGTGCAATTTACCCGCATTAACCAGCATTTTTGATGGAACAACTTGTGCAATACAACATATCAAAGCGTATGTAAGATGTATGTTGCAATGGGAAAATCATGATGCCATATTATGCAAATATTTTGCATCAAGTTTAACAGAGAAGCATCGAAATGGTTTGAGGGTTTACCAAGAAACACAATCACGTCATTCAACCATTTACAAGCTATATTCTTAGGGGCATATATAAGTAACAACTCCTCGCGACCAGGAATTGAAGATGTATTTGGGCTGAAACAAAGAGTTGGCGAAAGTTTAAGACACTTAACTGTGAGATGGAAGACGATGTGTAGCGAGATGGTTGGACGAGTGGATGAAAGATATCTCATTTTATCATTCATAAACGCTATGTTCGCAACCAATTTGTTATATATTCAAATCTTTAGAGTTAAGAATACAATTACAATGACCGAGTTGCGAGAACTTCAGGAGGAATATATTGCTTTAGAGGAAAGGCAAAACGAGATGGAATCATACCCAGATTGCGAATACAAATTCAAACGCCGCGAATGCAAGTTTATTACCCAAACCGATAAACACGGTGGCGAGCACTTCGCAAGGTCAACAAGAAAAAATGATAGATGATGGACAGCCAAAGATAATAGCCATGGGAAGCCGTGATCAAGAAGAGTTTGAGAGAGAAAGGAACTACTACAACCGTGGCGGCAATAACAAAATTCAAAGACTTGATCATCCGCAAGAAACTTATGGAAGTCAAAGGCGTAATTATCATGGAGGGCAGCGACGTCACGGTTGTAGTATGGGAAGAAATCAAAATGCCACCATTAAATACTAGTGTTGAAAAAATATGGGAAGCTATACTCTTGATGGAAAACATACCTGCGCCATGGAACATGGGGAATGAGCCACCACCAAGTGATAGAAGTCACGAGTTATGTTCTTACCACCGCTTTCATGGACACTTAACAAATGACTGCAAGTATAAAAAGAATCATCCTCGAGAATGATTGACCAAGGAAAGCCGAGTCATTTTCTAAAAAGTGAAGAGAAGGTTCAGCCATTACCACCACCACCAAAAATGCACAGAACACATTCAGCAAAGGGGAAAGAAACATTCGTAATAGAAGTTGGATCGAAAGCTAAAAAATTGTTTTGCAACTCCATTGTACATTCTTACCGAACAATTGAAGATTTTCATGATAATGTTCTCGTAGGGTTTTCGCGAGGGATGCTAATAATAAAGAAGTGATGAACATTGCGAAGACATCGCAGCTTAAAAAAATGGCAAATACATATTATTTCTTTCACCGCAGTAAGAGATTCCCGAAGGCAGAGAGACGCATGACAACCCATTGGTTGTAAAATTGGAAATTAATCCAAAACCTGTAGATGGCGAAGACGACGAATCAGAGAATTGTCGGGCGATCAATAGAATCTTAATTGATACAGGGAGCTCAAGTAAATATTCTTTTCTACCATACTTACAAGACTATGGGGGAAGGATGAAGAATTGATACCTTCGACGTATAAGATATATGGTTTCAATGGAACAAATGAATAAGCCTAAAGGAGAAGTTCATATGAGAATACCCTTGCAAGGATTATCAACGGGGATTTTGTTCTGTGTAGTCGATGTGGAGTCCCCTTATAATGCATTGATCGGAAGGCCATGGTTGCACGAAATTCTGGGCGTAGTATCGACTTATCATCAATGCATAAAATTTCCTCATCCTAGCGGTGTCGGAATTATAAAGGGAGATTGGACGGAAGGACAAAAATGCTATGAGATCGACGTGGAGAGTTGCGAAGAGAGAGCTGCGAAAAGAAAGGGTTGGAAGCAACATGCAAAAGATGAACAAAGAAGAGAAAGATTGATGGTGGATGCCATTGATGTAAGAGGAGAAGATACATTGCGAAACAAGTGCATGAAAACAGTTGAAAATTATGATGGAAAGGAATTATTAAGAGATTTGAATGGTGTAGAGGCAGAGAGTAGCAGGAGCAAAAAGTGTAAGAAGTGAATAATCATCAAAAAGCAATAACAAAAGCTTGTTAAGGGTAAGAGGAAGAAAAAATAATTGAAGAAGAAATATGCGAGGATCTCGCCATCAAGAATGTATGAAAATTTGATTGAAGAATTAAAAACAAAAATGATTAAACAATGTAAGATTGTGCGATAGCTTCGCAAACAAAATGAATGATTGAATGAATTAACAAAAATGAAAGAGTGAGTGAATGGGACGAACCTTTATGGCGTACACCCTAGTTCGCGAATGATATTTCGCAAGAGGCAAATGTAAGACCTAAAGTGCGTCATATAAGGGGGTATCTCTTGACATGGCTCAGGAAAAGGTTACACCGCTCCTGGAACCTGAGTCATGGAGATTTGGGGCCCATGAAAGCCTATCCGGAGAGATACCTTGGATTTCCAACTATATATATAAGGTTATACCCTGGTTGGACGCCCGAGGGTCTCTTCCAAGGAGTCGATGTATGCTCAAGGCGCCGGGTACACGGTTGAGCCAAGAGTGCCTCGGGGCATTTGAAGTGTCTCGGCCATTCTTGGCAAGTCTTGGTATATGTTGCACTCTACCAAGAAAACTCCACTTAGGGTGCAGTCTCGTAACCATAAACCATATAGGTATAAGGGATAAGAGAATGCGAAAACAACTGGTTGTTGTTAAGACCGGATGGGAGGAGCTAGTCTTGTATGGCCGATGTACGCCTCCTTGAAGGGGCAACCAGGAGAAGATAAGGGCGGCACCCTCCATTAGGGAGCCGATAAGTGTCAAAAGACGCAAATGTCATGAGGCTTTATTTTCGCAAGGAAATTTAGGCTTGTCATATTTGTGCGATGATCCCGTAGAGGCAATAATACTAACGCAAGGATAAGACGAGATCAATGGGTTTTTGCATGAAAATGTAAAAACGTCCCGCGATCTCGTCGCCAAGACGGCAATGTCATGGGATTTTACATTCGCAAGAGTATTTAAGCCTGTCATATTGTCGCAAATAAAATATCCGCAGAGGCAAAAATACTTAAGAAATGATAAGACAAGGTCAATGGGTCATTACATGAAAATGTAAAGACGTCCTGCGATTTTGTCGCAACGAGGGGTGGCGAAATAAGACCTTTAATTAGGAAGGCAAAATAAGACCACACAAGAATGATAAGGCAAGATCAATAGATTTCTTCATTTGTGAAGACATCCTGCGATCTTGTCGCAATGATGAACTTCAACATAAATAAAGATATAGCCATACATAAAATTGAGGAAGCAAATAAGCTTGCGAAAACGATTATATTCCATCATAAAGTTACCAATAATAAAGGCCAAAGTCAGAGATTTCATTACTCAGAGATAATTGATCAAATCTCTCATTTGAAAATGAATAACAGAGGCAAGTATGGGAATGAATAGGATAAAATCTTGTTATTCATTTCCACATGATGGATTTATGTATTCATAATTCTGGTCAGTTGAATTATAAAGAAGAATTGCTTGATTAATATGCGCAAGTAAAGAAAACAAAGATTGAATTCATATTTAGCAATCCAAGAAATTTACAATGAGGGGTTATAGAAATAGAAGATTAAAAGAGTATATATACAGATATTACAAGAAGCGAAAGAAGAAAAAGAAGTTATTTCTTTGAGGATTCTTCTTCTTGGTCAGATTCTTCAATTCCATCATTCTTTTCGCCAGATTCTTCTTCTTCGCTAGCTTCACTATCAGAGACATCCGAGAAAGGCATATCTTCAGGAATATCATCGCGAAGACAAGGATATGAACTAAGAGGAATGCGGTGATCATTGCAAACCGTTTCAATAGTTTGATTGTAAAACGAACAACATCATTGTTGAAATTCGCCATCGTAGCTTGCGATTGTTTCTTCAACTTAGAATACTTGTTATTGCGAAGAGAAAGGCCTTCATGCGAGTTCCCCTTTTCAGACTCAAGTTCTTCAATCCTTGTTTGAAATCTCTTCTCGGATTCTCGCAAAACATATGACAATGAATTAACAACACAATAACAATACTACGAAATAAGGAGCAAAGAAAGTATAATAAACAACCTTCTCTGTCATATATCATGTCTTTAACCAAGGCAAGATATGCTCGGCATGAAGACTAACATCAACACCTAAGTTATTCTGGCATTATCTAGAACCTTTCGCAACCCAAAGCGAATTCATCATCATTATTTATAACAAGAAGCGAACGAATTTGATCTTCTCGCTCATTAAGTATGGCATTCGACGAAGAGATTCGTCTCGTTCAATTTGTACTTCGAGAAGAGATTTTGAAATTTTGCTAATGCATGTGCACCTTTATTAGCAATACGGTCTTTGTCATCTATGAGACCACTAATTTTCTTCCTTAAAGTTTTGTTTTTCTTATGGGAATCAAGATACATTTGTTTAAATCGGTTGGCTAAACCTAAACTAGATCTATGCTCAATCTCTAAGAGACGATATTTGGCTTGAAGTTCATTTAACGGAAGGGAATCAATTTTGTTTGATTTAATTGCTTAAAGATTCGTTGAGATGAGTGAGAAGAACATCATTGTCCATAGGCTCGGGAAATGAATGGAGAAGAATGGCTTCTTCAGAGAGATTATATATGTCTGCGAAAATAATAAATCAGGCGAAGAAAAGCAGATGACAAAGTAAAGACGATTTGAAGAGCAAAAATTTTGTACCATAAAGTTGTTGATTTGCACTTTGAAGAGTAGATATTTTGTTCTTCTGAGAAGTGGATTCAACTTCCAACTGTTGAATTTTTTTCATCTTTCTTGCGAGACGTCGCAACTTCAGTTTCTAGTTCTTGGATCTTCTCTTTTAGTTGGAGATTTTTCTTTTCAAGGTTGTTGCGTCTTTTCTCGAGATCTGAGGCAACAACAAAGGAAGCTCTCCCAGACTATAAAGGAAAGTAAAGAAATTGTTAAGTTAAAGCTTATAATCGAAGTTACAGAGAAGCAAAAGAATATGAACATACCAAAGCATTGAGAGCATTTAAGAAACTGGAAGTCAATTTTCGGGAAACTCCGCGAAAAGATTCATTATCCTCTAACAGCGGGGCATCGCAAATTTTAGCGAGAGCTTCGCAAGTAGCAGATAAATGATCATCTCCCAATCCTTGCATGGAATCGGAGAAAACACTAGACAATAGCGCCATAGCAGAAGTAGTCGAGTGATTCTCTTTCGCAGTGGAAGTACCAACCTCATTTTCATCCTCATCAGAGCTCTCGCTGGTTTGAGAACTAGAATGAGAAGAGGGATGGGTTTTCCGTTTTTTAGAAAATGGAGCAGAAGATTTATCCTTGCGAAGAGTGATTTTATATTTGCCCTTAACCTTCGCAGCCTCAGGAATGTCTATTTCTTCAATAACCTTCGCACACAAATGAAGATAAGAAACAGAGGCAACAATATTGTTAAAAATAACAAAAGAAAGTATTTCTTACTTCATCCGTGATCGATCGGAGTATCGCCAGAGTACTCGGCTTTGGACGTCTACTATAACTCTTTTTCAATTTGGTAATCTGAAGATTTTGTAAATCTAGTAAATATAAAGGGAAAGAAATATCGCAAAAGCAAATCTGAAATAGGAAGTATACCTCTTTTGCCTTTTCGGGCCATTTAAATTCCCAAGGATGATAGTCTGCGAGATTCGTAGGGAGTACATGTGAACCTGCGATATAGGGTCCACTCAAAAATAAAGGAACAACCCACCACTTCTCATCTTTGGAGTGCCGAGGAACATTATTTTTGCCCGAGTGCCAGTCAATGTCTTGCATGAGCAGCTTATCAGCATCAATGTTATCTTTTCTCTTCAATCGAGCACCCCAAACGAGATTTATCATTTCTCATATTTATTACTGCATAATTCGCAAAGAAGTTTTCTACGGTATACTTCTCAGCGACTATTTGTAAATCTGCGAATCTAGGATCTTTGACATCATCAGGATATAAAGATCCTTTACCAGCGCCACGGTTGGCGAATTCAACCATTAGACGGATGCAGTCGCCGCTCAATTGATAAATAGCTCGCGAGAATTTCTCATGAGCAAGAATCTCATAGAATAATGGCATCTCAGGATTGTATAGAGGTATGGGAAGGCCTGCGAGGATTTGACCTAGCGAGACTATGATCTTCTGATCATCACATTGATGATCAGAAAATAATTTTGCAGAAAGTATAGATGAAGACTTTTGATCAGGAATGGTCGATAAGATGAAACCTTTCTCTTGAAATTTCTTTTGAGTTTCCTCAAAAAGGGGTTTATATGTACGACCAAGTGAAGCCATTATTAGAGTATGGGAATGAATAGAGAATTGAAGATTGAGAGAAAGAAAAAAGGGAAGGTTTACTGAAGAGTAGAAGCGCAAATTGCGGAGGAAGAAAGTTGAAGGAAAGTTGCGAGAGGGAAAATAAAAGAAGAAAGAAGAGAAGGGTAAGAAAACTATATATAGAGAGGAAAATCCTCGAGAAAACAAATGCATTTAATGCGAGATGGGACGTGAATGGTCAAGAATAAACGGTTGAAAGAGACGTGTCAAGAAAAGAATGGAAGAAGAAACACCTGTAATAAATTCCGTACATGAATAAAACGGATAAAAGTGAACAATCGCGAGATAATGATGAGCAATTGCGGCATTTTAAAATATTGGTTCTCATGACATTTTCTCCTTCGCAGAAAAGACATGAGAAGAGGCAAGATGTAGGATCAGAATATCGCGACATCAATACTTCGCGAGATTAATAAATAATGATATCGCGAGGGAGTTATAGAGAAGTAAAATAAATGACGCAATGAATGACGACAGCCAGAACATGAGAAGAAGGTGAAGACTTAGCGAGATTTAGGAGTGTCGCGAGAATTTGTATATATACACTTGCGATACTTCGCGAGTTGTTCCCGAAAATAAAGGACAGCTTAGCTGTCATCCACTGTGTACTACCCTATATAAAGGGTTGAGTCAGTCTGTTGTAGGGGAGGTTCTTTTTGAATTGTTAAGCAAGTCATTAGGAGAGAGAAAATTAAGAGTGATTGTAATTTCTTTAGCTCTGTTCTATCTTCCTTTGTAAACAATTCAAGAAAATAATCAATAAAATTTGTAGTTATTCATCTTCAAATGGATTAGTTAAGTAAATTCTAGTGAGGGTGTATTGTGGGATTTCCTGCAACTACAACGCCACCTGTCAACACCAGCAACATGGAGAATGTTCTTTCAGGTGTTACACCTCCAATCACCAGAGCCAGAGCCTCTGCCGCGGAAAATGCTCCTTCAGGTGTTACACCTCCAATCACCAGAGCCAGAGCTGCTGCCGCTGCTCCCAATATTTCGTCAAGTATGACACCTCCAACCGTTACCAAAACCGCAGCTACCCCGCCGTCAGGACGAGAAACTGGAGGAGCCAGAGGGAGCCGACCCTATATTACTATTGCCGATTTGATGGAAATACAAGAGGTTCTCGCCAAAGCCCAAACATACATGGCCTCAACTCAGAAGGAGGTACTTGTTTTTCTCAAGACGCTGACAGAGCGGCTACCACAAGAATCACGCCAGCCAGAGCCAATGAGGAACACATCCAATACCCCGGCACTAGCGCCTCAACGGGGCACACTTTTTGTAGACGAAGAGACTCGCCCGGGGAACCTCGGCGAAAATAAATCAATCGTCCAATTTTGTCACGAGAGAAGATTTGGAACGACTTCTCCGAAACCGAGAAAAAAGCGACTCCATGGACATGCATCAGCATCAACCCCCGTATCCTCCCGAAGTACAAAGAATTCCTCTTCCAAGGGGGTACTCTTCCAATCAATTCTCTCTGTACGACGGTACCGGCAATGCGCGTGAACATGTCTCTCGATTCTTGGAGTCCCTGGGGGAGCACGAATATAATCACGTTATCCGTTTGAGGGAATTTTCGAAATCACTTACTGGAAGAGCATATGATAGACACATTTATGTGTCTATTTTAGTCTCATTTCTCTGTAATGTTAGTACTCGATTTTGCGCTTATTTTGGTATTTTATGTCTTTGTAGGTGTTTTTGGAGAAATAAACATGTTTGGAGAAATCGGCTCGAAAAGTTGATAAAGGCACCTGGAGGATACTTACTATTCGGACCCTCGGATTGGATACGGGGCACTTCAATTACTAATGGGTACTTCAATTACTAAGAGGCACTCTAATTGCTATTCACACCCTACGGCTATTGGCACCCCAGTACTGGATAGGGGCTGTCTTGTCTCCTTCACGTTCAAAAGCATAAAAAGGGCGGGAAACTTCCGGTGTTTGTTGTGTATTTTCTGGATGGATTTGGAGCGAGATTTACTCGAACTCTCTCATGGATTCGCATTTTTTTTGGGCCTGTTTTAGCTAAACGGAGAAGGTATGGGCTATAGAATCGAACAGAAACACGACTTCTTTGGTTTTTTATTAAACAGGGGATGATAAATACTCGTAGTTTCTGTGTGGACCTGGAGATTACGTGGAGGTTTGGTTAGAAGGAAAACACCCTGTAGGATTGAGTTCTATCTTTAGAAAGAGTTTTAGACGATGCAGATTCAACAAGAAGACGCGTGAAGCAATAAACAGGCCGTAACTTGGAAGAAAATAAAGAGAGAATATCCGAGGATTTTGGGGAGTTATTTAGGGTTCTGTACATATAAATAAGGTGGTCGGGACTCACAAGTGGGGTCGTCGAGACTTTTGGGGACGAACGGAGGCGAGAGAGGAGAAGAAATCGGAGGCTGCAGAATTGTTGTTGCTGCTGCTGCAGCTTATCAAGAACACGAAGAACATTGGACCAACGGAGTCGCCGCAGAGCTTGATCTTATATTCTACAACAGTTTTCATATATCGTTTCAGAATAAAGATTGTAATAGCTGTTTGTAACGCTTATACAACGTTGCAAACTGTCTGAGTCATTAGTTTTCTCTTGTTTAACACCTATTTTGAGCACGTGATTAATATGAGGAGCTAAACCCCATCACTGGGACAATGGAAGAAGCCATTCTTTACGCATGTGGTAATTCTATTTAATTCTTTTATGACTTTTGCACTATTTTAAATTGATTTATGATTTTTCTTGATTATTTGTGATTTTGTCTGATGGTGTATGCTTAGTCTAAGAACTTTTGATACATCATGCTTATGATTTACATCTAATACTTTATAAAATCTACTTTTGGCAAAGAAAGAGTCAATATTTGTTATCTTATAAGCTATAATTGTCTAGAATTAATAGTTGAACCACATGAATATAAGAATTGGTGAAATCCTGAGTCTCAGTCTCTAGATATTTTGTGACAATCTTGTGAATAATTTTTTTTTGTTTTTAGTATTTTCTTAAATCAAACCTTTACAAGTCTGAGTTGAACGAACTTTTCTTAACACTTTACAAACAACTTCAAAACCACATCAATTTTTGGCGCCGCTGCCGGGGACTTGTTTTTAGGGTTTTAGATTTATTTTTTTATTATTATTTTATTATTTTTTTTTATTTTTTTACGTTTTGGGTATTTATCTTTTGTCTACGGTGTTTTGGATCATAAAGAAAATTGAGCCAAGGAGTTTGGTGATTTCGTAAAGACTTGGAGCTAAAGATTAAAGCGAAAAGAACGGAAAAGAAGACAATTTTATTTTAGTTATTTTGTTTTTAGGGTTTGTCTATTTTTAGAAAAAAAAAAGAATTTTTTTTTTATTAGGGTTTGATAGGGTGTAGAATACATCCTATTTACGATCTATTGTTTATGCTTTCTTTGCTATTTTTCTTGTAAATTATGTATTTTACGCTTGTTTTGAGTTTTATAGCTACTTTGGAGTCACACGGAGGAAAAGAAGAAGGAATCACCATATTTTAGAAAAAGGGTAAAATTGTCATTTCATGGGCGATCACTATTTGGAACCCAGCCAAGATTAAGGGTTACTCTCTATTGGAGGATTACTAAAGAAAGGACAGGTTCAAGGGGAAGTACAAACTAGGTAGCCCTTATCCAAATGTAGTGCTATTATCAGCTGGTAAAATGGATGTATAAACCCAAACCCATAGACCCACACCCACACCCGTACCCGAATCCGCCCCATTTAACCTTCACCCTAAATCGAGAATTCTCCCAATCATTTTCATTCATCCCATCAGTGAGAGATCGAGTAAGAATTTCGCTAACACCCGAACTCGAAATTGAGAAACAAAAGCGATTTTAGATCGTGAAATTGATCGAATCGACAAGGGAAGATGATAGTGATGGAATTGAAGGATTTTTCTGGGTTTTTGAAGAAACTAGAGTTGAAGCAGATCGAGATCCAGATAAAGGAATGAAGATGAATTGAAAATAGTTTTACTGTGGTGGAGAGATTGAACTCAGGGTGATAAGAGATGGATTGGGTTAATGGCAGAAATTGATTAAAATGGTTTTTGGGATCGATGTGTGAGCAGAGAAGAAGAAATTGAAATTTGAATTAGAATTTACTGTGAATCAGAGAGGAGTTCTGGTGTTGATTGGTAGCTGCTGATTGAAGAACTGAGAAGGAAATCGAGATGAAAAAAGGAGCCATTGTCAGTCGAATTCCAGATGGTGAAGAAAGTGAACCAAGAAAAGACCCCGATCTTTGTTGGTTTGTGGAGATTAGAAATGGGTACTTGCTCTGAGTGTGTGTTGATGCTCAAGAAGATGCTACAAGACTGGATGATACAGGGTTGTGCAGTATTGCTGGTGGTTGCAGCTGTTGCAGGGAGGAATGGAAGAATGATTGAAGTTCTGGCACAGGGAATGCTGTATTGAATGGCTTGAAACTGTAGATGAATGTTAGGGTGCAGCTGTGATAAGACAGGAATGACTCAAAGCGGTTGCTGGTGATTTTCAAGGCTCTGATGGTGTTTGAGTTGTGGAGAAAATGTTGCTTGGCCGACTATCTTCTTGGGTGCACTGAGTAAGCTGTAAGAGCAAGTGCTGATATATGCAAATGGGAGTTGCAGGATTGATTGCAGGTGGCCTGTGAGCTGAGCAGCTGGTGGTGCTATGTGTTGAATGGGTGCTGGCTGTTAGTTGGTGGTGGAATTTTAGGAGAGTGAGTTGGTGTTTGAATTCAGGTGATGCAGTTCTTGAGTTGATTTGAGAAAGTAAGAAATGGGTTGAGTCTCAGGTTCGAATCTGTTTGTGTGGGTATTTGCCATGGATGTCTTCGAGGGTTTGGTGAGGAATTTGATCAAGATGGAGAAGAACAGTGAAAGGAGTTAGGTCATTACAAGCAGAGTAGGTAATGGGGATGGCGGTACAAGGGCTTATGACCAAGGAAGTATGAGTGTGTGTGCAATGGGAAGCAGGCTGGCTGCAGTGTGGTAGCTATGCAATGCAGAAGGATGTTGGTCCGCCGTGGCTGCATCTAGGCGGGTGCAAGTGTTGAAATAAAGCTACGTATCTGACTGCAGTGTTTGAGGCCTTGAGCCGAGAAGCTGGGACCTGGAGAATATTGGAGCTGCCACTAAGGTTAAGATGCTATGGCTTTGCTGGAATATAAGAGCTGGAGATGTGTGTTGCCAATGGCAGGCTGAACTGAGGAGATTGCAGTGGGAGTTTGCAGGCTTGGAGGTTACAGAGTATGAGTTTCAGACAAGGAAGTGCCAAGTGAGTTGCAGTGGCGGATGAAGTGCATATACTGCACAATGGAGCTGTAGTTCAGTCTAGTAATGGGAATGAACTGATGCAGCTGGTATTGGTGGTTGGTTGAATTTCATGAGAGCTTGAATGATAGCAATGACTTTTGGTGATCGAACCGGTGGATCGATGCCGCAGAATCGATGGAATTGAAAGCGGGGAAGTTGGTTGTTGAACTGCAGTTGAAGGTGGTCTCATGTGGAAATTCAAGGAGTTGAATGAGCATATGGAGTTGTTGAAGTCTGGAAGTTAGATGCTGTTGGTGGTTAAATCTGTGCAGTTGGAGCTGAAGGCAAGTGAGGAAGAAACAATGGAAGAAATGGAACTGTAATTGGGTTTGCCTATGACTAGAGTTGAGCTGAACAGAGAATGTATTGCAGGTTATTGAGCTCGAGTTGAAACTGTGGTTGCAAGCGAATTGAAGGAAATGAACTGATATTGGTGATTGTTGCAGTTACACTACGAGGGTTACAGGTGCTGCAAGAAAGAATGACTGGGTTTGAATGATTGAAGGTGGAAAGTGGTTTCGCAGGGATGAATGGCTGCAAAATGCACAGCCAAGATAGCTGTGAAGAAGTCTTGCAGAAGGTATAGCCATTATGGCTGGTCATGCACAATGATTGTGCTGCAACAAGTTTAGCCTGTGCAAAATGGCACATGGCTAGACCGGCCAACCGACTCAAGAATCGACCTCCTGCTCGACTCGTGACCCATACTTTGACCCGATTGACTAACGGTTGACTGTTAGTTTGACCTAACGGTAACAGAATCTTGGACGGAATATTCCATTACCGGCGACAACTTTCAGGCGACAGGCGGCGACAATTCGCCGGATTCTCGCCACAATCCCGATTTTCGGCGACCAAAATTCCGTGAATTTCCTATGGACTTCTCTCATGGGTGTGAAGACTTGGGCTAGGAATTGGATGGAGAATTGGACTCAAATTTGGAAAGAGAAGGTGGAAGAGTTGAGAAAAGCTTGAATTTGAAAGTTGAATTGTTAAAGGAAAAGGATTCTAATCCTTGGAAGAGTTGGAGAATATTGAAGCCTATAAATAGAGAAGTTTTCTACAACTTCTATACACCTCTACACACATCTCTACACACACAACACTTTTCTTTTCTTATTCTTTGTGTGAACTCTTTAACATGAGTAGCTAATTTTATTGATTGAGGATGAATTCCTAGTTCTTAATATGATTTAAGTTTTTGTTTCAATTCTATCTTGAGTTTTTCACATGATTATCGTTTGTTTTTTACTAATAGGAATGATCTTAAAGACATTCATGATTGATTGATAGATTGTTTAGGTGGCCAACTAAATTGATTTGTTAATTTGATCTAAAGCTAGTGAAAGTTAGGAGATAAGTAATCGTTTCTTGACTCTTTACATAAGTAGCAAACACGAGACCTTGCGGAGGGATTCCGTGGAGCAATTGTGTGTAGAAACAACGCTAGAAAGTGAACCAAGCGAACCGAGTTTAACTACTAGTACTAAACCTAAATTCATAAATCTTAATGCATTCTGGGAATTACATCTTGTAAGCGAACCTCGTGGTGGTTCTTTTGAATAGAATCGATAACTAAGCGGACTGTTACTCAGTGAAATTAGGGATTTTGGGGCTAGCTAAGCGTACCTGCTATCCTACGGTTGGTGATAATCTGTGACTAATAACAAGTAGAAAAGAACATAACTTTAATCATTGTTTCGCAACGAAGAAGGATTCCTTGATCTCGTCTCTCTTATTGCTTTCAACTTTATCTTTTAATTGTTTTGTTTATTTTCTTTTGCTTTTTACACCCCCTTTCGTGACAATTTTACAACTAGAATCTCGTGCTCCTCGTGGGATCGACCTTGACTACCCTATATTACTTGTTAATTAGGTAGTAAAGTATTAATTAATTTGTTGTGGTACGACACGCATCAGGGTTTATTATTTTTGTAATTTTTCTTTTCTTTTTGGACTTTGGACATTATTTTTATTTTTTTACCCTACGGAAGGGTACTTTAAATATAAACTGTTTGCAGAGAAGGAGGACAATTACGATATTATCTCTTCACCTTGGGTTCGTACACTGACATAGGAGTCAGTGGCCCGAGTCGACTACAACCGATTCATCCCCGGTCCGGAACGGAGGTAAGATTCTGAACACTCGTGAATCCCCTGTCAACGAGTTACTGTCTTCCTTCGTTTGCATATATGCTGAGGACTTGAATACGGCTGCTTTAATTTTCTAGTAAAGGGCAAGGCCTGGCCATACAAGATAAGGGTTCGGATTTCATCACCGTTCTCTTCTTGCCCGTCTTAGGAACACGTAACCTACGCGAACCTAAGCCTTAAAATTTTGACTAGAACAAGACCAATAAGGTAACGAGCTTAATAGGAAAGTCATTCGAAAAAAATATTGGTTACTCTTTTAAGCATACTTGAAGTTCATGATGGTTTCGTGAGTTGAATGCGTGATCTTGCGCCGCCTTGTAATTCCCGGTGAGGCCTTGGGTATCAAAGCTCCACCGAGCTTCCCTCGCCTCTATTCAACTTACTTTGACTCGGATTGATTCCATAGGGGGTTTGCTAAATTGTAATCGAATTCCCTTTCGAAGGATTAGAAGCTGGTCTAGAAACAATCTAAGTGGAGCCATCATGCTTTTTGTTTGCTAGAAATCAATAGGTTTGATTTGGTTGAGTCAGCTTTGTTTTGTGATTGCATATAATCCCCTTCCTTATTCTTTTGCATGCCGGAATGTAAAAGAGACGCCCAAGGTAGATTTGTTAAAGAGAAACCTAGTAGTTCTAAGCGTCTCGACTACCTCAATTTAGAAAGTCCGATTTTGAAGAGTCCGTTTTGAACGTCCGTTTAAGGAGACAATCCCTAATATTCCGATAGTGCCGAAATGTCAACTTTGAAAGCTTTGTTGAACCCGACTAGGACTACTCGTCCCTCTTGTATCAAAGTTAGCCGAAACAGCAGAGAAGCAAATTATGAACTTAAACCTGGGACCTTCTGACTGCTCCCAATCTTCTTAGGGAAAGAAAATGAAAACCCCTATTTCCATGTTAGGGACTTTGAGGAAATTTGTAGTACCCTAAAGATTAGAAACCTTCTTTGATGATGCTTTGAAATTCAGAGTTATTCCCTTTTCCTTGAAAGATAAAACCAAATCGTGGCTATATAGTTTGGCTTCGGGTCAATTGAAACATATGAACAACTTACATCTGCCTTTTTGAACAAGTTTTTCCCTAGGCACAAAACATCGTCTATTAGGACGAAAATTTGCATGTTTTCTCAACAAGAGGGAGAATCTTTGTATAGGTATTTGGAAAGGTTCAATGATTTATTAGCCCAATGTCCTCATCATGGTTTAGAAAAGGTTAGGTTAGTTCAGATCCTTTATGTGGGTTTAGGTTATTCCACTAAAACCACAGTAGAATCTATGTGTACAGGTGGGTTTGAAAACCAAACAGATTGATAAGGCGATGACATATTTGCATGAAATCGCCGAAAAGACCAAAGAATGGGAAAATAGTAGGGAACCCAAGAAAATAATTCTTAGGAAGAGGAAACGTTAATAAGCTAGAAGGAGGCTTTGAATCAGATGCCAAAATTGCAGCAATATCTAAAAGGTTAGAAGCTTTAGAATTGGGTCACAATAGTGGTAGAGTGGAGCCTTTTGGGAAGGCCATACTATTGAAGAGCAAGCCAATGCTCTTTATAATAATAACACTAGATTTGATAACCGTCAAAAGTTTGACCCATATTCAAGAACCTATAATCCTGGTTGGAGAAACCATCCGAACCTCTCATGGTCTAAGGACCAGAATCAAGGTCAGTTTAGTAATTCGAATGCTCCCCTAGGTTTTGACTATACTAAGAATCCTTCAGGAGTAGCTCAGTTTCAAAATTAGTCCGATAAGAAAATTTTAAGTCTAGAAGAAACTCTTGCCTCATTTATTCGAAACATCAAAAGATGCACCAATCACTTTCACAAAGCGTAGAAGTTTAATGTGAGGATAGGCAAGAAAAATATTCAAGTTATTGCCGAGTTAAAAACGCAGGTTAGTCTGATAAATGAGTCCCTGAGAGAAAAAGGTAGGTTCCATAGTCAAACACAACCAAACCCTAGAGGAGTTCATGAAGTAGGCACAAAACCATCACATCAGTTGAATTCGATTAGAACCCTTAGGAGTGGCATAGTAGTAGACAATCGTAACCATGCTAGATAGTGAGCATACTTGTAGTTCACCCCTCGGGACCATCCATAGCCGAGGGGACTGATAAAATCTCTGATGATGCCGATTCGGTTCCTGAGAGGCCCTATTTTATGACTAGAGCCCCATTTCCCAGCTATTAGTACCAACAAAGAATGAATCCAACTTTAATGACATAATGGAGGTTTCTAAGAAAGTTACCATAAACCTTCCGTTACTAGAAGCAATTAGGCAACTTCCTGCTTATGCCAAATTCCTTAAGGATATGTGTACGCGAAAGCGCAAGCTTAGTGTCCCTAAAAAATCCTTTTTAGCTAGTCATGTAAGTTCGATCATTCAGAACAACACAATTCCTAAATATAAAGACCCATGTGCCCCTACCATTGCTTGCACGATAGGAAAACATCGGGTAGATAAAGCTTTACTTGACTTAGGAGCTAGTGTGAACTTACCGCCGTACCATGTGTACTACAGCTAGGACTTGGTGAATTGAAACCTACCAAGATAACACTGCAGTTTAGCAATGATAGGTGTTAAAATTCCTCATGGTGTGATAGAAGATGTTCTTATTGAGGTCGACAAGTTTATTTATCCCGTGGATTTCGTGGTCTTAGATACCCAACCCGTCCCCGACCCGAGAGAACCGGATACCCGTGATTTTAGGTCGCCCATTTTTAGCTACGTCTAATGCGATCATAAACCGCCGAAATGGTATTATGAATCTATCTTTTGGTAATATGACTATTGAGTTGAATATTTTTAATGTCAATAAGCTGCATTCTCGAGCTAGATGACACGTGCATTGAAGAGGTGAACATGATAGGAACCTTAGTTCAGAGTCATTACCAAACATCATATCGGAAGATCCATTAGAGAGTTGTCTAGCCCATTTTAGCATGGATTTCGACGATGATAGCAACATTGAACAAGTAAATGCTCCGTTGGATTCTATTCCTATGTTAGATACCGATACATGGAAAGCTAGGTTTGAACCATTATTAGCTTTCGAGTCTACCTTAATCCCTTGTTTAGAAGAGCCTCCTAAGTTGGACCCTAACTATGCATTTTTAGGCCCATCCGAGACTTTCCCGTTATTATAACTTCCGATTTGGATAGTGATCGGAGAGTAGGCCGGTGACCGTGCTTCAAGAAAATAAAGAAGCTTTCGGGTGGACCATGAGGATATTAAGGACATAAGTCCTACTTTGGGTATGCATCGATGCATTTAGAGGATGAACCACTCCGATTATAACTTAGATAAAGCAATTGACCTTTTCAGAACCCGATGGTCTAGAAATTAGGAATATTGTGACTAGTCTATTTAGAGACACCCAAAATTCTAAGTTTGGGGGTGGGCTTGGAATATATGCCTCTACCATTTCACAAGAGTATCTTCATAGAGCAAGTTTAGTTGTTAGAAACCCATCCCTCCTGGTTGATGTGGTTTATCCGTGCTATGATACCCAGATTGACTTTGTTTTCCCACCAAATATTTTTTTAACCAATTGTGGGAACGTATGAGTTTCAAATGTGTCAATTATTAAATTTTGAGACTAAGCCTAAGTACTTTAGGAGATTAGTATCGACACATTTTCTTATGATTGACCGCTTGAGATCGTGGTCAATTGTGTGAGTCAAAACTGATTGACTTTAAGGATCCATTATTAATTATTATGTGCTTTAAGTTTTTATTTGAGTTTTTCCGGACTCTAATACCCGAATCGGATCTTAGCTTTGAGGAATTCCAAAGACATGAATTTTTTTATCTCGACCCGGTTATAGAGCACCGAACCCGAACTACGGCTAGATGTAGTTGTCTTAAACAGAAACTAGACGAGGGTGTGCTTTATTTGTTAATTTTCTTGGCATGTTGCAGATTCCTTTTACTTGTGATAGCTCTATTTGGTTTTGATGAACAGATATTTAGGCTATTACTTTATGATTCTATGAGGTGACTAATCCTTTCTTAGTCCGGGTCAAGACTTTAAACTTAGCACTTCTTGGGAGGTAACCCAATATTCATGCGACACGGTAATATCTTTCCTTATCTCTTTTGCTTCAAATGGTAACAGTTTCTCCTTGTTCATGTTTTTAATTTTATCTTTAGAACATTGAGGACAATGTTAGAATTAAGTTTGGGGGTATGGGAAAAACATTTTAGTTGCATTGATAAACTCCAGAGCCTAGAAATTTATGCTTATTAAGGATGGCACTAACCAATCTAAGTGGATGGAAGCATTTTGGTTGTAGGATTTGAGGAACCAATCTGATTAGGTGGAAACATCTAAAGAGTCTATTCATAAAAGCACAGAGCTCGGGTGTTAGAATTAAAGAAAAAACATGGTAGTTTCGCCATATCTCGTTGAATCCTTTTCACTTCTATTTTTATTTTGTTTTCTTTAAAATATGTTTCTCTAAGTGATTAGGTGGGGCTTACGATTCAAGTTGTTACCACTGCTAGGGTGAAATAGAGTGATTGAGATACCAAAAAATTTGAGACCAGACCATCAGACCAACCGGAATAAATTCAATAAAGTCGACCACTGGAACCCTTGTATATGCCAGTTGTGTTGACCTAGAGTTAGGATTATCGACCACTGGTTACCTTGTATATGCCAGTGTGTTGATATTAGTCTAGACCAGTATCTCAATCCATTAGGATAGGTTTATTTTGGCAGTGGCCTTCAGACAGATATGGGAAACACCGTTCACCTTAGTCAACATCAAAACCATCTACGTTTTTTCTCTACATCCATATTCTTAATCTATCCATGTGATTGGTTGACTCCGGTTATGATGTCCAGAAACTATCTGAGTAGAGCTCTGTGACTTATATATGAATTTTAGTATGCTTGAGTGCAAACTCGTGTACATCAATTGGAATTTCGCATCAGGGTACTTCCCCTGTAGTCAATAAGTATGCCAGCCAAGGAGATTCTTTAGTGCCTTCCAAGGTTCTGTGTAAATAGCTAGGGAATGGAGTGTAAAGGTTTTGTGGGTATATCTCTGGTAAGCCCTCCCGAGACTATAACTCGGCCACTAGGGCCACCTAGGGGTTTAAAGGCTTATTGCATACGCTAAATGCAATCGACGATGCCTGCGACAGTGAGTTAGGGTTTTATTTTTATTTTATTTTTGCTCGAGGACTAGCAAATAATAAGTTGGGGGTATTTGATAGACGCATTTATGTGTCTATTTTAGTCTCAATTCTCTCGTAATGTTAGTACTCAATTTTGCGCTTATTTTGGTATTTTATGTCTTTGTAGGTGTTTTTGTAGAAATAAACATGTTTGGAGAAATCGGCTCGAAAAGTTGATAAAGGAACCTGGTGGATACTTACTATTCGGACCCTCGGATTGGATAAGGGGCACTTCAATTACTAAGGGGTACTTCAATTACTAAGAGGCACTCTAATTGCTATTCACACCCTATGGCTATTGGCACCCCAAGATCTTGGATAGGGGCCGTCTTGTCTCCCTTCACGTTCAAAAGCGTAAAAGGGCGGGAAACTTCCTGTTTCTTTGTGTATTTTCTCGGATGGATTTGGAGCGAGATTTACTCGGACTCTCTCATGGATTCGCATTTTTTGGGCACATTTTAGCTAAACGGAGAAGGTATGGGCTATAGAATCGAAGTAAACACGACTTCTTTGGTTTTCTATTAAACAGGGGATGATAAATACTCGGAGTTTGTGTGGACCTGGAGATTACGTGGAGGTTTGGTTAGAAGGAAAACACCCTGTAGGATTGAGTTCTATCTTTAGAAAGAGTTTTATACGATGCAGATTCAACAAGAAGACGCGTGAAGCAATAAACAGGCCGTAACTTGGAAGAAAAGAAAGAGAGAATATCCGAGGATTTTGGGGAGTTATTTAGGGTTCTGTACATATAAATAAGGTGGCTGGGACTCACAGTGGGGTCGTCGAGACTTTTGGGGACGAACGGAGGCAGAGAGGAGAAGAAATCAGAGCTGCAGGAATTGTTGTTGCTGTCGCTGCCAGCTTATCAAGAACACGAAGAACATTGGACCAACGGAGTCGACGTGAGAGCGCCTTATATTCTACATCATTTTTCATATATCGTTTAGAATAAAGCATTGTAAATGAGATGTTTGTAACACTTGTACAACGTTGCAAACCTGTCCGAGTCATTAGTTTTCTCTTGTTTTTCACCCTTTTGAGCTATGAACACCTATTTTGAGCACGTGATTAATATGAGGAGCTAAACCCCATCACTGGGACAATGGAAGAAACCATTCTTTTCGCATGTGGTAATTCTATTTAATTCTTTTATGACTTTTGCACTATTTTAAATTGATTTATGATTTTTCTTGATTATTTGTGATTTTGTCTGATGGTGTATGCTTAGCCTAAGAACTTTTGATACATCATGCTTATGATTTACATCTAATACTTTATAAAATCTACTTTTGGCAAAGAAAGAGTCAATATTTGTTATCTTATAAGCTATAATTGTCTAGAATTAATAGTTGAACCACATGAATATAAGAATTGGTGAAATCTCGAGTCTCGATCTCTAGATATTTTGTGACAATCTTGTGAATATATTTTTTTGTTTTTTAGTATTTTCTTAAATCAAACTTTTACAAGTCTGAGTTGAACGAACTTTTCTTACCACTTTACAAACAACTTCAAAACCACATCAGCATACACATGGTACAACAGTATTACGCCAGGCAGTATCTCCAACTGGTCTGACATGGTTGCAGCTTTCTACAAGAAATACTTCTTTGTGTCGGAGCAAATCACCTTCTCAGATCTAGGAAGGATGTTTCAATGAAACAATGAACATCCGAATGATTTTGTCAAAAGATTCAGAATTCAAGCACTGCATTGTCATGACCCAAACGTGATCGAGCAGCAATTGGTGGACTCCTGCATCAATGGCATGATTCCCATCTACCGCGCCTTACTAGAGAATATGCGATTCCAGATATCTCTCGAACTTCATGGTTTGCGAAACGATCGGCCACAACAGCCCCAACATTGTTGGAAAGAACCGGCCAACCGTAAGCGAGGACACACGCGAAACTCAAGGAAATATACGCCTCATCAGTAAGAAATACAACACTGGTCCCTCCTCTGTGAGCGTGGTAGACGAATGAGGAAAAAGGAAGGCTCCAACAGCAGAACAACCATTCAAGCGCGCAGCACCAGCACGACAGGCTGCTCCGCCATGAAAGACCACCGCTAAAGCTCTCAGGCGACATCAAGAAGCTAGAGAAAATATCTTGGATTTACCTTTCCCAATCGATGAAGTGATTAAACTCTTGGAAGCATGGATCCAATACGACGCCATCAGGCTACCTCATATCAGGCGCCCACCAACCGAAGCGGAAATGGCGAACCCCAAATATTGCCGCTACCACAAATTTGTCCACCACCCAACCATTGACTGCAATAAGCTAAAGCATATTTTCAAAGAAAAGATAGAAGCAAGGGAGCTTCGACTAGACAATGAAAGAGTTCACAGAGATCCACTTCTAGTAAGGAGTTGCATGGTCTCCGGGGACTCTCAGCCACGAAACCGTGCAATCCATGATGCAAAGATGTGCGAAATTCTCTACCTCTCCAAGGCACGGCAATAAGATATCTTCACAGCCCTTAATCGTGTTGTATCGGGCAAGCGACTATTTCCTACCGAAGAAACCACATCGGAACCCCAAACTCTCCCGGGGAAGCGGTCTTTGAAAAATACAACCGGGGACCGCCGACCACGGCTCGCCTGAGGGACGCCAAGCTCGATAACGCATTAATCGATGCGGCCTCTGACTCCAACATCATTACCCTCAAAACCCTGAGAGCTTCGGGAGTTTCAAAGCATGAGGCTACTCGTTCCCCAACCGTGGTCAAAAATTTGGAAGGCGAGGCGATAGACTCGTATGGCTACATCAATCTCGAAATCAAGGTGGGAGACATTCTAACACATGGCAAATTCTACATTTTCAAAGAACTCTCAAGTTATGACATGGTTCCGGGGCGCGCATGGGTACACGCGCAACAAAGCGGTTAAGAGTATCCTCCGCCGATGTCGATACTTGAAAAATTTCCAACAATCCGTCCAACTTTGAAGATTATATGTTGTCGTATCAACAACTTACCAATGTAACTCAATTGCCCGGAGAAAGCCCGTCGGCGTTCATCCGCAGATTCCGAACACAAGCAAGTCCGGTTAAGCAACCCTTTCGCACCTGGGCCACCTCTCATCTCTGGGCATGGGGACTGGTCCGATTATCAACCTAGGAGTTATTAGGAGATGTGAATGGGATGATGGGCCTTTCAAGTACTTTGTCAAAAATTTGGAAGCTATCACATCCAAACATGACGAGTTCAAAAATAAAATGGTTGCGCAACGCTCCAACCCGTTTCAAATTGGAGATGTAGTAGTCAAGATGACCTCGTTTCAAGTTGGAAACATAATAGTGAAGATAGCCACTTGACCCGGTCCGCCTAAAGAAAGGGAAGACGAGCCATATCTGGTGGCAGATATTATCTTAGGTGGTTATTGCAAGCTCATCAATACCAACAAATTGGCAGGTGTCACGATTCACTCGCGATGGCTCAAACCCTTCAATACCTAAAACGATGTGCTACCTTCACCTCCAGCGTTCTCCTTCAGCATTTCCTTCAGCATTTTTCCTTTTTATGCAATGTTTGTAACTTCTCTAAAATGATTGCACTGCTTGCATTCATGAGTAGAATTTTCAATTTCAATTAAAGAACTTCTTTCCTTGAAAAGTTTTTCAAAGCCGTCTTAAAGGAAAAATACCGAGTAAACCTAAACTCTCACAGAATCATTATCCGTCGATTGAAAACCAGATAAACCAAACCACCACAAAAATACCTATTCAAAATACTGAAGAAGGAAATATGCAAGGAAGACGATCATCGCAAGCATAACATGTAGGATCATAATATCGCATCATCAACACCCTTGCAAAATTCGTAAACAACACATTGCGAAAATGTCGCAGATGGATAATATAAATGACGCAATGGATGACGACAGCTTGAACACGAGAAAGATGTGAAGCCCTAGCGAGATTTAGGAGTGTTGCGAGATTTAATATTTGTACATTCGCGAGAATGTCGCAAGTCGATCCGAAAATAAAGGACTCGCTTTAGCTGTCATCCACTATGTAATGTCCTATATAAAGAGCCGAATAGGCTTAAGAGAGGGGAGATCTTTTTCGAGTGAGGAGCAAGTTATCAAGAGAGAGAAAGTTTAGAGCGGTTGTAAATTCTTTAGCTTATTTCCTTTCCATCTTGTAACACTTGTGAGTTTTAATCAATAAAGAATATAATTGTTCATCTTAAAATGACTTGATTGTGTGAATTCTTGTGAGGGGTGTAGTGTGGGATTTCCTACTACTACATATGGCGCCATAAACAGGGACTGATTGAAGATTGAAATTGTGATTTGAAAGAATTTGGAATAATAGGGAAGGAATTTCATATAATTTTCAACGATTCATTAAGATTGAAAAATGACTAGAAGAAGACGTGCATCAAAACAACCAACAACTGTTAGAAAGAGTAGGAGACTTGCTGGAGAAAGGAGAGACGAGATGGGGGAATATTCAAGAATAAATACAAGGAACAATAGAGAAAATCAAATTCAACCGCCAATTCAACGTACACCACCAGTACAAAATAGAGTTGTGGATTATGACAGAGTGAGTGTACATACTTGGCGATCGATTCGTAGATGAAATGGGAGAAGAGCAAACAATTAGGAGGCAATGGACAAGAGGAGAGAGACCAAGAAGTAATTGGAGGAATAATTCATGAAAATGAAGAGATTGCAGCATTAGAGGCATTGAGGCAAACAATACATGAAGAAAGGCGGTTAGAAGCAGAAGAACGTGCGAATTTGACAAGGCAAAATCATGAATTGAGGATGGAAAATATGAGATTACAAATTAGGAGGTCAAGAAGCACTACAAGAGCAAGTTCAAGATCAATTAGAGAAGAAACAAGATAAAATTTGCCTATAGAAAATGCTAATGAAGAAACTCGAGAGGGAATACAAAATCCAAGCGAAGAACGTCGCGAAGGAAGAGAAATATTGGAAGATCGTTATATTCTGTCGAAATTCTTCAAAACGGGCAAAATGATAGAATTCAAGGAAATAGACACCGTCAGGGGCGAAATAATCAAGATGGCGAAGAAAATCAGGAATAAGGAAGGAGAATATTACATGGGAGAGAACTACAAATAAATGAACGAGCAATTGAGGATGAAATTGAAAGACATTATACTGAACAAACACATTTAGCTCGCGAGAGAGAAAGACTAAGAGCATAAGTGGAAGAACAAGAGCTACAAGAGGCAATTCGACAGAATAACCATGATAATCGATAAAGGAGGTGTGAGCGAAATCGCAATAATGCTAATATCAATGAAGAATATGATAGAGTACAAAGGAGAACTGAAAGGCGGCAAAGAGGAGAAAATGAGAGATATGACGATGTGCGAATTAATGAAAGAAGTGAAAGAGAAGATCGCAGAGAAAGACGAGAGGAAAATGATGAACAAGAAAGTCAAAACAGAGATGAACACATGAGAAGAGAGGCGGAGTTGAAAAGACCAATAGATCCAAATTCTGGTATAAATGAACAAATTTTGAGAGAGTTAGCGGAAATGAGAGGAATGATAAATAATAAAAGAGGAGGAGGTAAGAGACAATTGGATGAAGCCATAGAGGAAGCCGCGAAAACTCCATTCACACAAGAAGTACAATTAGGATGAATACCCCAAAATGCAATTTACTGCGTTAACCAAAGATTTTTGATGGAACAACTTGTGCAAGTCCAACACATCAAAGCTTATGTGATATGTATGCTACAATGGGAAAACCATGATGCAATATTATGCAAGTATTTCGCATCAAGTTTAACAGGAGAGGCGTTAAAATGGTTTGAAGGTTTGCCAAAGAATACTATAACATCTTTCAACCACTTGCAAGTTATATTCTTAGGAGCATATATAAGTAACAATTCCTCGCGACCTGTCATTGAAGATGTATTTGGGCTGAAGCAAAGGGTTGGCGAAAGTTTGAAGCACCTAACTGTGAGATGGAAGACAATGTGTAGTGATATGGCTGGTCGTGTGGACGAAAGATATCTCATTTTATCATTCATCAATGCTATGTTCGCAACCAACCTGTTATACATTCAAATTTTCGAATCAAAAATACAATCACAATGACCGAGTTGCGAGAACTTCAGAGGAATATATTGCTCTTGAGGAAAAGCAAAATGAGATGGAATCATACCCCATTGCGAACACAAGTTCAAGAGCAGCGAATGCAAGCTTGTTACCCAAGTTAATAAATACGAGCTTAAGTAGCACCTCGCAAGGGCAACAAGAGAGGATAATGGGAGATAGTCAGAAAAAGCTAGTAGCTATGGGGAGCCGTGATCAAGAAGAATTCGAGAGAGAGAGAAACTTCTATAGCCGTGGTGGAAATAACAAAATCCAAAGACTTGATCAACCATAAGAAACTTATGGAGGTCATCACCACAAGAAACTTATGGAGGTCATCAGCCGCAAGGAACTTATGGAGGTCGAGGCAAAACTATCACAGAGGACAAATAAATCCTAAGATAATATGGGAAGAAATCAAAATGCCACCTTTGAATGCTAGTGTGGAGAAGATATGGGAAGCTATAATCCTAATGGAAAACATAACCGCACCATGGAACATGGGGAGTGAACCACCTCCAAGCTACAGAAGTAATGAATTTTGCTCTTATCATCATTTCCATTGACATACAACAAATGACCGCAGTAAATATAAAGAGAATCATTCTCGGGATGATAGATCGGGAAAATTAAATCACTTTCTAATAGGACACACGCAAACTCAAGCATTACCACCTCCTCCAGATATTCACAAGCCAAACACAGCAAAAGAAAGAGAAACATTTGTGATTGAAGTTGGCGCAAAGGCAAAAATCTGCTTTGTAACTCTATCATACACTCATACAAGACGATTGAAGATTTTCACGATAACACTCTCAGCAGGGTTTTCGCAAGAGATGCCGATGATAGAGAAATAATGAACATTGCGAAGACATTGCCACTGGAAGAATGGCAAAAGCAGAATCTATCTCTTTTACCGCGTAAGAAGTACCGAGGGTGGAGAAATGCACGACAACCCATTGGTGGTAAGATTGGAGATCAACCCAAAGCCTAGCGAGGATGAAGATGATGAAGCTGAGAATTCATGGGCAATCAACAGAATTTTGATCGATACTGGAAGTTCCATGAATATTCTTTTTTATCATACTTATAAACTCGTGGAGGGAAAGATAAAGATCTAATACCTTCAACGTACAAAATCTATGGTTTTAACGGCATCGCAAATAAGCCAAAAGGAGAAGTTCATATGCGAATTCCATCGAAAGGATTATCTTCTCAAATTTTATTCGTGTAGTTGATGTGGAATCACCATACAACGCACTGATTGGACGACCTTGGTTACATGATATCTTAGGTGTGGCATCGACTTTCCATCAATGTATCAAGTTCCCTCATCCCACTGGTATTGGCATCATAAAGGGAGATTGGGTTGAAGGAAAGAAGTGTTATGAAATTGATATAGAATCTTGCGAAGAAAGAGCTGCGAAGAAGAAGAATTGGAAACACAACATCAAAGAAAAACAAAGAGGTGAAAGATTAATGATAGGTGTAGAATACACCGTATTTATTATTTAGTATTTATGCTTTCTTTGCTATTTTTCGTGTGAATTATGTATCTTATGTGTGAATTTGAGTTATTAGGTGTTTCGAGTCATTGAGGCAAGAAGGAAGTGGAACTCGCTTCAAATCCAAGATTTCTTCTCATTATCTCGAAGAGAACGAAAAGACAAAGCCAATGGCGAAAGAATGGAGTCAATTCGACATCGTATGAAGAATCCGGAAGCATCCAAGCAAGCGAAGTTGTCGAAAACTAGAACCTACAGAATCGTTATAAGCACCCAATCAATTTACTAAGGGCCACCAAACCTTCTACTTTACTTCCTATAACTAAACAAGTTGGTCGAGATTCATAACTCAAAGGTGTCTGCATTTTCCAGCTCAATAATGGAGACCACCTCTCAACCAAGTCCTTCTCGCCGCAAGCTTTATGTCACGATGGCTCATCGGTTGTGAAGGCATATTGAGTTATTTTGAGAACCCGGAGAAGATTCAGATATGGTGTTAGCCGAGACAAGACAGTGGATGAAGACAAGCTCACCGCCATTGTTTGATTGTAGACCAAATGGAGATTAAAGCAGTAGATTTAAGTACGTAAAATCAGCAAGGAAAGTGGGTTTGTCTTCAATTCGATTTTGGTGTTGTTGAATGAGAGCTCGGCCAAGAGTTAGTAATGGCCGACTTTGAATTGTCGGATTCATGGCACATAAAGTGTTTGTTTGAAGGCTCGAACCACGATTAGTCATTGGCCGAGCAATCACAGATAATAGTTGTTGTTGTTATGTGAGAGTCTTAAAGGAAGTTGAATGATTTGAGCCGCAAAGAATTGAGTCAAGTTTCGATGGATGAATGAGCTGATAGGAAGCTAGAGAGAAATGGGATTGGCAGGTGGGACCATGAACTGATAATGTTGATGCTATTGAAGCCGAAATGGGTGCAAATGGTGGTCTTTGTGGTTTGAGGAGGACTGGAGCTGCAATTGGAGATCGATATAGGATGTTAATCGAGATGGTTGTGCAGCTCATATGATGCAAACTGGAGTGAAAGCCGGTAATCTTTGTTATGATAGAAGTTGGTGAACCGGTGGAGATGATATGGGTCTTGAGCTGAATCAGGCTGGGAGTTGGTAGTGAGCTACAGATTGAAGTTACAAAGAATTTGAAAGATGAGAACAGGGAGTGAGGAGCATGCCTGTGACATAGTTGTAGGCCTGGTGGAGCTGCTATTGGAAGCTCACTGAAAATGGAGTGAGCTGGTGTTGGCCTAGGGTGAATTGCAGGTGGTGTTGCTCATTACAGTGTGGTCGAAGGGAGTTGCAGTGGTGCGTTGAATACAAGAGCTGTATAATCGAATTTAGAAGTTGATTTGCAACCCGAAATGGCATTGCGGTAGTAGGATGGAAATTAAGTCGAGCAAGTTGCAAGGCACCGCAATTACAGGAACAGAGAATGGATTGAAATTGAGTCGCAGTGAAGAGTGGCAATGCAAAGAGTGGAAAGGCTATTGCAGCAGATGGTGGACTCGGTGGAGCTGCTAGATTGAATCGGGTGATAGCATGTCTGTTCTTTCAGTGATTAATGGAGAAATTCAAGGAAGGATTTGTATTGCTCGGTCGTGTGCACTCGAATTGAACTAAAGAAATAGGGACAAGTAATGTGCTTGCAGTATGCTTGGCGCGAGCCGATGAAGCAATGTCTCAATTTGCAGAGCCGGGTGGCGATGCGGAATGGATTACAGGTGGCTGATTACATCGGGAGCAAGTGATGGAGTAATGAGCTGCTGGGTGTTGAGCAGCAGAGATGTGGAGCCGAGCAAGGCAGGCCAGAGCAAAATCGGAGATGTCTTTGCGAGTAATGGAAGTTGTGGTCGATGAGAGGCAGGGAGATGCTGGAGAATGTGGCAGGTTGGTGCAGGAACTGAGCCAAGGATGGAAGTGGCAGAGTTTGATGGTGGCATTGCGAGTGAGTTATAAGAGAAGCACCAGGCACGAGTTTGCAAGCTGGAATGGATTTTTGAAGCCGCAGAAAATAGTGCGAAAACGGAGTGAAAATGGCGCACCTAAAAGCATACTTCCAGCTTGCCTGATTTGGAGCTTAGAGTGTCGATCGCAATATTTCGTTGAATCGCGAGGGGGTATGAGTCGGATGCAAGAATCGACGGCCGGACATATGAGCTACGCATCACGCTTTTGGGCACGTTTTGCAAGAGATAAAGAATTGGTTTGGATGATTTTTTGTGAATGTTTGGAATGCGTAGAAGGGGAGATGAGTTGCTGGAAGTACATACTTGTTGGTGACAGTTTCCGATGATTCAAGTAGCCCGAGACAAATTTTCCGGCGACGGATTCCGGCGGCCGGTGACCGGATTCCGGCGATGACGTCAGCAATTCCGGCGACGTTTTTTTGGACCCAAAATTCCAGAGACATATTTTTCACTCCTGGGCTTGGTGGACGAATTTGAGACGGGTTTGGAGAAGACTTGACCTACTTTGGGTATCCTTTTGGGAGAGACATATAAAATAGAACTTTTTCTCAAAACCTAGATATATCTCCATTAGGGAGACTTCTACTTGTGGTCTAGGGTTTCACATGATAGGTTCTTCTAAACTCTTTATGATGATTTCCAAAAACACAAGTAACTAAGTTTTTATTATTGGTTGAAGATGTAGTTGGATTTTGCAACCAAGTTATGATTTTTATGAATTAGTTTTCTCTCAATATTATCGTTCACTTTCTACGGGTTACAATAATTGCATGATTGATGGATTGCAATATGATTGAATGTTTGTTTAGTCGAGTCTAGAATTGATTGATCTCACATCCATATCTATAGCTATTTTAGGGTTTTCATCAAGCGATAACCTTGAATACTAGTAGCATGATATGATTAGGGTTTGTAGTGATACATCCTCGTAGTCATATGTAGAAATTGACCTTTGTTCGAATTGTTTTGCGCAATGTATTACAATTGCATTGATTAGCCTATTTCTCGAAACTTAATGCTCCTAGGAATTGAACTTGATTAGCGCAAGGCGTTAGGTTATTCTTTAGGTAGAATTCACATACGCAGCTCTAATGTGTGTGTTGATGAATTAGGAAATTACGGAGTATTCTTGCAATAAGGTATTCTATGGCTTTTGATGATAGCGAGATTAAATACGAATTCTATTCATATATTCATAAACTTGTTTACAATTGAAGATGAAACCTTTATACAATATTTCACATCCTTGATTTGCGTACTTTATTTGCTTTTTGTTTATTTTTATTTACACAATCAAAATCCTCGGTGTTTTACATAGGAAACCATAACAATTTGACAACCTAGACCTCTCTGTGGGATCGATCCTTTCTTGCCCTTGCTATATTTATATTTTGAGTAGTAAGAAAGTGTAAATTATTTTTGACGCTTACGACCGCGATCAATTAATGGTAGATGTAATAAAACAGAGAGAGGAAGAAATGCTGCGAAACCAATATATGATAAAGATAGGAAGTGGCGAAGGCTTCGCAACAGACAAGAAAATGACAGAAAAATTCAAAAATGCAGAGGAAGAAAGTAGCAGAAATAAGAGACTTAAAGAATGAATGTACTTGTTGACTGTCGAAGAAGAAATTGGGAGGAGGACGAAAAATGTATGATGGGTTTGATCTTAAAATATATATATATATATATATATAGCAGAGATGAGGTTGCGAAAGGAAGTTGATATGCAGAAGAAGAGAATATATTTTATATAAAGATATGATTGCGAAATTACAAAAAGATCTATATGCAGAAGAATCAACAAATTAATCAGACAGAGGCGAACCAACTATGGCGTACACCCTAGTTCGCGAAATCAAAATTTCGTAAGAGGCAAATGTAAGACCTAAAGTGCATCATAGAAGGGGGTACCTATTGCATGGCTCAGGGAAAAGGTTACACCACCCCCGGAACTCCGAGTCATGGAGAATTGGGGTCAATAAAGCCCATCCAAATGGAGATACCTTGGATTTTCAATCTAAGCTTATGACTTAGATTGGACGACCGAGGGTCTCTTCTAAGGAGTCAAGCATTTGACCAAGGCACCGAGGTACACGGTTGAGCCAAGAGTGCCTGGGGCATTTGAAGTGTCTCGGCCATTCTTGGCAAGTCTCAAGATATGCCGCACTCTACCGAAGAAAACTCCACTTAGGGTGCGGTCTCAGAACCATAAGACCTATAGGCAAAAGGGATAAGAGGTCATGTGAAAACAACTCGGTTGTTGTTAAGACCGGATGGGGAGAGCTAGCCTTGTATGGCATAAGTACGCCTCCTTGAAGGGGCAACCAGGGAGATGATAAGGGCGGCACCCTCCATTAGGGAGCTGATAAGTGTCTTAAGATGCAAATGTCATGAGATTTTATTTCCGCAGGGAAATTTAGGCTTGTCATATTTGTGCGACAATCTTGAAGAGGCAATAATACAAAAGATAAAGATAAGACGAGATCAATGGGTCAGTACATGAAAATGTAAGGACGTCCTGCGATTTCGTCGCAAGACTACAATGTCATGGGGCTTTATATTCGCAAGAATTTTTAGGCCTGTCATATTGTCGCAACAAAAATATCCTGCAGAAACAACAATACTAAAGAAATGATAAGGCAATATCAATGGGTCATTACATGAAAGTGTAAAGACGTCCTGCGATTTTGTCGTAATGACAAGGGGTGGCACAAGAAGACCTTTAACTAGAAGGCAAAATAAGACCACATAAGAGAAAAGAAAAAGGAAATCTTGGAAGAAACCAAGGTTTCCTTACTTGCGAAAAATTTAGTGGTAACAAACATGAGATTGAGGCATGAACACATATCACTATTCGAAAGCAACTTGCTTAATCTCTCATTTGAAAGCAAATAACAGAGGCAAGTATGGGAATGTATAGAATAAAAACATGTTATTTGTCTTCATATGATAGATTTATGCGCTCATAAAATGAAAGGTTGATAATATACTGATTAACTGTATTGCAAAAAAAAAAAAAAAAAAATTGTTCTTTTAACATGTGCGTAAAGGAACAAAGAAAGTAGAAGCTTGTATCTCAAGATCCAAGAAATTCGCAAAGACAAGATTACAAAAATAGAATATTAAAAGAATGAATGTACAGTTGTTACAAAAAGAGAAAGAAGAAAACAGAATTATTTCTTGTTTGATTCTTCTTCTTTATTTTCTTCATCTTCATCAGATCCTTCTACTTCTTCATCTTCATCAGATTCCTCTTCTTCGCTAGCTTCATTGTCGATATATCCAAAGAAGGCACATTCTTAGGGATTTCATCAAGGAGGCAAGGGTATGAAGAATGAGGAATGCTATTGTCATCGCACCGTCTTAATAGTCTGATTGCGAAAAAGAGTAGCATCATTGTTGAAATTCGCAATCGTAATTTGTAGTTGCCTCTTCAATCTTGAATATTTGTCATTTCGAGAAGAAAGATCCTTTCATGAGCTGCTCCTTCTCGCATTCAAGTTCTTCAATTCTTTTGCAAAATCTCTTCAAATTCTCTGCGAACATATGACAATGAATCAAGAATTTAACGACAACTTCATAAAAACAAACAATTAAATAAAGAAGAATGACCAACAACCTTCTTTGTCGTAAATCATATCCCTAATCAAGGCCGTATGCTCGCCTTGAAGACTAACGTTAACACCTAAATTATTTTCGTGCATCATCTAGAACCTTCGCAGCCCAAGCGAATTCATCGTCATTGTTTATGAGAAGAAGGGAGCGAATTCGATTCTCTCTTTCGCTAAGAATATCATTTTCATGATGGATTCATCCTGCTCAATTTGAACTTCAAGAAGAGTTTTTTGGAATTTCGCTAATGCTTGAGCACCTTGACTAGTAATGCGATCTTTGTCATCTATGAGATCACTGACTTTCTTCCTTAAAGTATTAATTTTCTCTCTAGAACTAAGATATAGACGTTTAAATTGGTTGGATAAGCCTAAACTAGATCTATGATCAATTTCTAAGAGGCGAAATCTGGATTGAAGTTCGTCTAGAGGAAGAGATTTAATCTTGTTATTTGAAAAACTATTCAAAGAATCGTTGAGGTGATCAAGGAGGGCATTGTTATCCATAGGATCGGGGAATGAGTGAAGAAGAATGGCTTCATCGTAAAGGTTATAAACGTCTCGAAAATGGTAAGTCGATAAGGGAAGATAATGAGAGAACAAAACAAAGGAAAAGATAAAAGTCTCATACCATAAAGTCGTTGGTTGGCACTCAAGACTAGAAATCTTATTCTTCTGAGTGGAAGAATCAGCTTCTAATTGCTTGGTTTTCTCGCGAAGAGTAGCAACTTCAGTTTCGAATTCTTCATTTCTCTTGCGAAGAACAGCAGATTCAGCCTCCAATTCTTCATTTTTCTTGCGAAATTGAAAATTCTTCTTTTCGAGAATACTGCGCCTTTTCTCAAGATCTCGAGGCAACAACAAAGGAAGCTCTCCCGACTATAAAGGAAAGCCAAAAATTATCAAGATATAACTTAAAATTGAAATTATGAAGACATAAGGGAACAAACACATACCAAGACACCAAGCGCATTTAGGAAGCCGGGAGTCACCGATCCGGAGACCCCATGAAGAGAATCATCACCTTCTAGTAAAGGAGCATCACGAGATACTCGCGAGAGCTTCGCACGTCCTAGAAAGACGATCATCTCCAATTCCTTGCATGGAGTCGAGAAGATGCTAGACAGGTTGCGCCATAGAAGATTCAGGTTGGAGGATTCTCTTTTGCGAGAGAAATATCAACATCATCATTATCTTCATCGGAGCTTTATTTGGATTGAGGGTTTGAAGGAGAAGGAGAATGAATCTTTCGTTTCTTAGAAGGTGGAGCAAAGACTTCTCACCGCGAAGAGAACCTTTACCTTTACCTTTACCTTTACCTTTGGTCTTCGCAACCTTAGGATGTTCTTCTTCTCCAACAACTTCAACACCAACCTTCGCACACGAATGAACATAAGAAACAGAGGCAACAATATTGTTAAAAATAATAAAGAAAAGTATTTCTTACTTCATCCGTGATCGAACTGAGTCTTTGCTAGGGTACTTGCCTTAGCATTTTTTTTGTAACTCTTCCTCAACTTGATAATCTGAAATTTCGCAAGATTAATAGGTATAAAAAGGAGTGAAGGTTACAAATTGAGCGAAATTTAAGAAGCATACCTCTTTTGATTTCTCGTGCCAATTAAAAACCCAAGGTCGATAATTGGCGAGATTCGCAGAGGAGAACATTTGAACCGAAATATAAGGTCCATTCAAAAGTAGCGGAAAGACGCACCATTTGTCGTCTTTGGAATGATGAGGAACATTGTTTTTGCGTAATGCCAATCGATAACCCGCATAAGTATTTTATCGCCGGGAACATTTTTCTTCTCTTCAAACGTGCACCCCAAATGAAGTTCTATCGTTCTTCATGTTTATTATTTCATAGTTTTCGAAGAAACTCTCTCATCGAATACTTCTCCGAATATCTCTAAGTCCTCAAATTTAGGATCTCCGACTTCTTTAGGATAAAGAGATCCCTTACCAAAGACCACGGTTGGCTTAACTCAAGCATTAAGCGGATACAATCCCCTCTCAATTGGTAGATGGCTCGCGAGAATTTCGCATGAGCAAGAATTTCATAAAATAAGGGAAGATCAGGGTCATAGAGAGGAATGGGAGGACCAGCGAGAATCTGACCTAGCGAAATTATGATTTTTCGATCATCACAATGATGATCAAGAAACAATTTAAGCAAGGAGAGAATGGATTTAGATTCTTGATTGGGAATAGTGGATAATGTGAAACCTTTCTCTTGCAAATATTTTTGAACTTCTTCCAAAAGATTTTCATATCTCTGCGACTAACCGGGAGGCATCTTTCAGAGTATGGTAATGAAGAGAAAATTGAAGATCAAAAGAAGTAAAAAGAAGAAGATTTACAGTAGCAGAAGCGGAAGTTACGGAGAGATGAAGGAGAGAAATTGTGGAGAAAACAAGAAGGAGAGTAAAAAAAAAAAAAAAAAGAGAGGAGTAAAAGAGATATATATATAGAGAAGGATTCTCGAAAAGGCAAACACATTTAATGCAAAGAGTAGACATGAACGGTTGAGAAATGACGGTTGAAAAAGACGTGTCAAGAGATGGATGGAAGAAGAGATACGTGTAATAAATTTTGTGTAAAAGTACGGAATCATGTCAAAACAGATAAGTATGAAAGAATGAACAGTTATGCATTTTGAAAATATTAGTTCTCATGACATTCGCTCCTTCGCAGAGAAGACATGAGAAGAGGCAAGATGTAGGATCAGAATATCGCATCATCAACACCCTTGTGAAATTCGTAAACAATACATTGCGAAAATGTCGCAGATGGATAATATAAATGACGCAATGGATGACGACAGCTTGAACACGGGAAAGATGTGAAGACCTAGCGAGATTTAGGAGTGTTGCGAGATTTAATATTTGTACATTCGCGAGAATGTCACAAGTCAGATCCGAAAATAAAGGACAGCTTAGCTGTCATCCACTATGTAATGTCCTATATAAAGAGCCGAATAGGCTTAAGAGAGGGGAGATCTTTTTCGAGTGAGGAGCAAGTTATCAAGAGAGAGAAAGTTTAGAGCGGTTGTAAATTCTTTAGCTTATTTCCTTTCGATCTTGTAACACTTGTGAGTTTTAATCAATAAAGAATATAATTGTTCATCTTAAAATGACTTGATTGTGTGAATTCTTGTGAGGGGTGTAGTGTGGGATTTCCTGCTACTACATAACAGATATCTTCTTCAAGAATATTCGGCTCCAAATCTCAGAAACAGTATGAAGGTTTTATTAATTCATTCAGATATGTGAAACATAAAAGCTGAATAACGGAATGTTACTTGACAAAACCCTAACTCTGCCATGAAAGCAAGAAAGTAAAAGGAAACTTTTGGAATATCAAAAGGGGCTACACGCTAAGAAGAAATAGCAAAAGTGGAAAAAATGGTCGTTAACGGCAGACGCCTGGATCAATGGCGCCTTCATCAGAGCTTCTTCAAGCACTTTCCCCCAAAGACGCTTTCGACAAAGAACGTTCCATCCAAACGCCGCTTCAGAAGCAACAACCGGTGTTCCATCCGTAAGCCGCCAAGAAAGAGCGACCGCAACATCCCATCCAGAAGCCACCACAGCAGCAGCTTCCACTTCCTGTCGGCGTTTGCTTCAACTGCAGTCCCAGCGTATGTTTCCGTAGCTTCTCCAATTGCTCCAGCATACATTGCCTCCGTCTCCTCATCCTCCTTGACGGCATCCTCAGCGGTTGCGTCAACACCCCTGACAACGAGTTAGCCAGCGGCCCACTCCGAAAGCCGCCTGGGCCAGTAAACCATGTCGACATCTTCCCCATGAGCCTTTCCAGTTGCTTCTTGAGCATGTCACGGTTCGTCCGCATCAAAGTCAAGGATTACGATACCATCATGGCCAGGGTAATTAAACTGGTCCTCACCTAAAAGTTTCATGGACTCAATCTTCCGCCGCTTCAACCGAGAGGCGAATCGTTCAGCCCTAGCACTGGGTTGTAGAAAAGCTTCATTTTCTGAGACCTTCCGACAAGTCGGGATTCTTCATCGTACCCCCACCTTTCCTCCATGTACACTGAAGCCAAGAGAGTCTGAACACACATCCGCACTCTGCATAAATGGGCGACAGACATGCCTTGTATAATCTCGTCAGCCTCACGGAACAGAGAATCAATTCTATCTAATACCTCCTCATGAGAAGAAAACTGGGTTTCGTCGGGTTAAGAATTTCTCTCCGAAAAGGTACGATCATCACTGAAAGATCCCATTATATGCTAAAAAAAAAAAAAAAAAAAATTACCACGTTTGTACCGGCAATCTACATGATGATAAAGACAATATGGGACTAGGGGAAGAAACACGATACAATACCTGTAGGGAAGATGGATGCGATTTTTATGATGATCTCTATGAGCGAAGGATTCAAGATCACCTCTTATATTCAACAGAAAATCTTTTTACCAGCCGTGAATTAAGGCTTCACACGCGTGATACCAGCTGGATTAGATATTTGTTTATACGGAACAATTAGGGCCTGGTGTCCGAGTCATTCTGCGACTTAGCCTGCGCCATCCTCTCATCCCAAGCGCGCGTCCCAAGCCATCGCCATCATCTCCGCGCCCAAGCCAAGCCGCGTCAAGCCGAGCCGCGTCCAAGCCGTGCCATCCCAAGGGCGCGTCCCAAGCCAGCGCCATCATCTCCGCGCCCAAGCCGAGCCGCGTCCAAGCCGTGCTAGACCAAGCCGTGCCAAGTCTTCCGCGTCCATGCCAAGTTAGCCACGCCATCTGCTACTTCGGCTAGCCGCCCATCCGCTACTTCAAGATAGCAGTACCGACGACCCGTGGCCAAGATGAATCTATGCAAAATCCTCCAGCACAAGGATCACAGATTTCTCATGCCTTCAACTAAAGGTTAGTTGAATTTCCTTGGCGATTTCTTCACGTATTGCTCTCTCTATTTTACTCTCGCCTGTCACCATCTCATGCTTACCCCGCAACAATGCCATTGTTACGTGCTAAGCATGGGACTTAATGTTGATGGTGGTTTTTAGCTTAGGGTTAAAATCATAAAACCTTGCATCAGATGTGACGTCACTCTGCAAGGAAATGGTGTTGCGAGTACTAACCTCTCCACTGACACATTTATTGAGACGCACAATATGTTTTTACTCATAACACTCTGTAAATTCTGGCACCTCGCCAATACTAGACTCACTGAGTACTTTCCTGTGCTATGTTCCCCAGCAGAACCCTTAAATAGGTATGGCATGACGGATTTATGTTCACTCACAGCGGAGTAGCATGAACCTCCAAGTATCAAAGTTAAGGCCATTGCACGAAATTCTCAGACGGAAAGCACACTACATTCTGTAGATAAGGATTTTTATGGAAACACACAAAAATCCAGATAATTATTGTGATAACTCGCAAAGAACTCATAAACCCAACTAATTTGCAAAATTAGGGTTTCGCGCCCCGCGCAGTATACTAGACCCCGTTGGTCGAAACCATGCTTAGCCAAGCTAGGAAACCAAATCCGCCACAACGCACTAAAATTGCGGCCGCGCCCTAGCATGTCGGCCCTCTTTCCATCGACCAATCAGGTCGCTTCAAATCCGCCACCGCGCGTTGGAAGTGTGGCCACGCCCTATCATGCTGGTCCCACTTCTCGTCGACTAATCAGGTTGCTCCAAACCTGCCACGGCCCCAAAAGAGGTCGACATACTAAGTTGGCTTCCCAAAACATGCTAGCTTCCCAAAACACACTAGCTTCCCAAAACATGCTAGCTTCCCAAAACACGCTAGCTTCCCAAAACATGCTAGCTTCCCAAAACACGCTAGCTTCCCAAAACACGCGCCAACTTCCAAAACGCGCCAAACATGCCGCACGCGCATACTACACGCACTAATTAGGGTTTCAACACGCCAAACCCTAATTTGGGCAAGTTGCTACCAAATCCGGCCACAATGCCAATTTTAGCTTTGGCCACGCCACAACTGGCATACCGCTATGCCGCGGCTACCAGCATGGCACCATGCCACGGCTATGCCATTAGCACGCCGCTATACCATGGCTACGCCACTGGCATACCACCAGCATGTTGCCAATGCCGCTATGCAAACAAGATGCGGCCATAATCAATGGCCATCTTCCCTCTTGAGATGCAAATCTCAGCCGTCCAAATTCGCCACCAAGCCGCAAGACTTGTGGCAACTTTTGGCCACAACGCCAAATCCCTTGGTTTGTGCCGCCAAACTCTAAATTAGCTACAATGCCAATTATTTGGTCATCGTGCCAAAAAGCATGCGCAAGCCATGCCAGTCACGTTACCACGCCTCTGACCACCAACGAAAGGTAGCCACGATCAACGGCTACCCTTCCTCTTGAGATGCAGATCTCAGCCGTACAAGTTCGCCACCAAACTTGTTGCAACTTTTGGTGCAATGCCAAATTCCATGGCTTATGCCAAAACCCTAATTTGGCCGCGCCTAGAATATGCGAGCGTGCTGGCCATGCCATCATGCCGCTGGCTGCCAAACAGAAGGTAGCCACGATCAACGGCTACCCTTCCTCCTGAGATGCAAATCTCGGCCGTAGAAGGTCGTCACCGAATCGGCGAACCTCTCAATCTTAACTTGCCATACGCTAGCAACATGCTACACGTTTTCCATGAAAACACCCGAGACATCAAAACATGTCACAAAATGGGGGATGCTCATCAGGGTATTGGTCTGGTGGTTTACAGCGTGCGGCGTGCAATACGCCCGTTACAAGAAAGTGTCATAAAAGTGAGGCGGTTAGTAATAGTAAGAAATAAGTGGTGAAACGTATCTTCATTATGGAAAAATCAATTCCAGGCGTTACCCGTTACCACTTTCTTCCACCACTCAATCACTTCCACTTCTTACGAGGCCAGGGTACGTTTTATTGCGACTTGTATAAATAGGTCTCACTTATTTCCACCAAAGAACAAGTTTTGGTCAGGAGAACAATACACATCCGTAAATCACCCGATAGCTTTCCATTCACTCGCTAGATTCAACTTTCGGATACAAGTCACAAAACACCCACACTTCCGTAATCAACTATTCTCGCCTCAACACTTTCTTCGCTTCCTCCCTAAGACCAACCCTTCTCCTTCACTTTGTGGCCGAAGCAAGCCTGGAACGGCCATTTCTTGGTTTAGGCCAGGATTGTACAGATTGATCTCTCGAATCAAAAGTACTCCCGTGCAGTACATTGTTTTGGGTTAGATTTGTTTCTCATCCGCACTCACACGAAATTACCGAAATCAGCAGAAACAGTTTTCACCCACAAACAATGAGGAAGTCTCTGAGTATGTGAAGGTTTTGAATTCGTTGGAAAAGAAGAAGATGACAACTTCTCATGTCACTCCTCTTCTGACTCCTCTATGTCGAGAAAACAAGAAATTGAGAAGATGTTACGTAGGTGTTTATGTTTCGAATTGTTCTAACAAATCGATCCTCAAGGATTCTGAGGAAAACCTACGTATGAAGTCACTTGAATGTGATAATATTCTTCAAAAGTACTTTTCGTTGGAAGAGAAACTTGCAGAATCTGAAGCAAGGTTTAACTCTCAACAAATTAGTTTTGATGACAGAGAAAGCGCTTTTCTCGCTCGAGAAAAACGTTTTGAGGCTGATTTAGCTGATGCTCTTGATAAAATCAAGATGTTGGAAGATGACTTGAAAAAGTTCAATACTAGTTCAAGCAAATTAACCACTATGCTTGGAGCAAGTAAAAATCATCGTGATAACAAGGATTGGGCTATAAGGGAATAGATGCTCCAAGTATTAGCAAAGAGGTAAAATTTGTCAAGGCTAGTGATTCTTATCAACAAAAGGTTTCCACTGATGAAAAAATTGAAATACCTTCACCGGCAGTTAAGGTTCAAAAGAGCAAAATATATCAACCTCCAAAATCAGCACACATGGATCGAGGTAAGAACATTCCTTATGTTTGCCACTATTGCGGAAATAAAGGTCACCTGGAAAGGAGATGTCGTTTCCGTACAAGGAATGAGAAACTTCATGATGTTCTTGTTTGGGCATCACAAGAAGTTGTGAAACCAAGATCACATGTTAAGACTAATCCCATTAACGATACAGGTTGTAACTGTCCAACCTTTAGGCAAATGAATCGTCTTTGTGATAAATCTATATTTGCCTATAAACGTCATACGAATCCTTTTCACAATCTTAATGGTTATCAAAAGGATAACTTCGTAAAGACGAAGACAAGATCCTATGTTCCCAATTGTAGAAAGACTAACTTGCAAAAGAATAGTCAATCAAATTATCTTCTGAGAAATCTTGAAGAGAGTAATGGGAAGAAGGTTCCGGTTGTTCCTAAACGCACTCAGAACTGGGTACCAAAGAAAGCCAATGATGCTTTGAGTGTGAAAAGGAATGATCTTCCAGAAAATTCCATAACTATGGAGAAGGCAGTATCCATGATGTTGGAACTTAACAAGTTTTTTGGGAAAATGGAATTGGATGTGAAAGGTTCTAAAAGCGATCTCTTTCATGATAATCTAGAGGTAACTTGTGGTGAACAAGAAATTGTTCACCCCAACACAACTTGATTGTGTTGTAAGTGCATCCTCACCAAGGAATGCCCTGTTATGTATACGGTGACGGAAGCACGAGAATTGGGGAACACAGATTATGTTCGGTAAGGCTGTAGAATTCGAATGGATTCTTCTAAAAAGGTATGTCTATAAACCTGAGCAAGATTTGTGTTGATCTATGTACCTTGCTTATTGTTCATTTCTACCTAACTTGATCTGTGTTTAAGGTTCTTATATGTGTAGGTTTGAAAATAATAGTTCGGGATGTTTGGACTTCATGGTAGACATACCAAGTATGCATAACATCTTTTAAAATCAAAATTGAGGGGTTTAAGTTCGCAAACCCAGTTCGCAAACTGCTCAAAGTCATGAAAATTCGTTTGCAAACCCGTATGCATACTTGCCTGTAGACGTCGATATTCGGTAAACTTGTTTTGGCCGTAATTTCTTCGTCCGAACTCGGAATGACCTCATTCTTTTTGCATTCTCTTTCTATTTGAATTCTATTCAAAATGGAGATGAGAAACCTCGAATTTGGATGAGTTAAGATTGGTATTTGTCTTGTCTCTTATTTTTGAGTATTTTGCTCCGTTTCGTCACACTTGGTCCACTTCCCTTGGAATTGGGCACTTGGATTCTTGGAGTACTACTATTCTAAAGCTAATTTGTAGCTTTTACAAGAATGTTGTTGGTGAATCACAAAGAAGGGAGTTCAAGAATGGGCAGTAGTACGCATTACTATGGAATTCTTGAATATTCACAATCATTTTATGTGAACTATGGTGCATGGTCGTTAATGACTTTGTATGGGCACTTGGATTCTTGGAGTACTACTCTTCTAAAGCTAATTTGTAGCTTTTACAAGAATGTTGTTGGTGAATCACAAAGAAGGGAGTTCAAGAATGGGCAGTAGTACGCATTACTATGGAATTCTTGAATATTCACAATCATTTTATGTGAACTATGGTGCATGGTCGTTAATGACTTTGTATGATCTTCTTTGTTAATAAAATATTTTTATACGCCTTTGGTACCTATTCTTGGTATAAATCCGAGCGAAAAAGATTGATTCTACTCTCTAAGGACAAATCATCTTATATGTGCATTACGAGTTTGTCTTGATGCCTAGGAAACTTCTTATGAGAATTTATTCTTGTTTTTAAGAAGGATTACTAGAGTTTGGAATAGCCATTATTGTGATTTCACATAGCTATGTCCAACGTTTTCATCCTCATGTTTTTAGGTTTATTTGTTTAAATTCTAAAATTGTTTGGAAGATGATTTTTGCAGTATTAATCTTTATGGTTTTATATATTGCAAATTGTTATGGGATATGTGTGTTTGCGTCCGTGAACTGTTATTGTACCATACCTTGTCAAAAGTAAAGTCTTTCGTATGTCGATATGCATGTATTGAATGAATGGACTTTTAACAAATACAAAAGGTAGGCCTATATTGTCAATTTTTGATGGAAGTTAGGTTAAAATCTTTTGTTTTCAAGGATTATGTCTATTGTTTGTCATTGTGCAAATGGAGATGGAAAATAGAATGAATCCTTGTGTATTCCTCAGTAATTGATCTTCCCTGATTCATATTTTATGTATTACTGTGAGGCTCCGTAATGTGTCTTATGTTGAGCACTAAACAACCAAGTTGATTATTTTATGATTAGCTTTGTTGTTGTTCCGTAAGGTACTTTATGTCGAGCATTTTTGAACTAAATTAATCATCTTGTTTGGTTATTTAGTTATAACTCCATAAGTTTTCTTATGTTTGAGCATTTTTTACTGGGTTGATTATTTTCATGATTAACTTAGTCATTGCTCCATAGATTCTCTTATGTTGAGTATGACCAATTAAATTGATTACTTTTGTGATTAGTTTGGTTGTTTATTTCGATTAGATTAATTATGGGTTCTCTTGTGATTAATCTAATTGAGTATTTTTGAGTCTCCATAAGTTCACTTGTGTTGAGCATTATCGATTAAATTAATCATGAACTTCTTATGGTTAATTTAATTGAGTATTTTGGATTCAAATTCATACTTGTATGTGATTTGTTATGTCCAAAGAAATCCTTCTTTTCTTTCAAAATTAAGGTCGCTCTTGTTGTTCTTTCGGGAATGACATATTATGGGGGAGAGTTCTTTTTGAACTTGTGCTTAATTGCCAAATCTTTGTGGGGAGTGCGGCTGTGGAATATTATAGGGGTTGTCTTGTATCTTTAAAATCCTTGATGAATGCATTTAGCTTCGGATTTATGATTGCATCTAAATAAGATGATATGTGTTTGTTTCTTTTGGTCATGAAATGTCTCTTTCGGAAATTTCATTAGGATCCCGTTCTTGTACCTTTGCCAATTTTATTGACAAAAAGGGGGAGAATTAATATGTAGTTCACACTACAAATACATATGGTTTTCGGATCATTATGTAAGGGGGAGTGGTTTCCATGTGAGATGGAGTATTGACAAAGGGGGAGTGATACATATCACCATAGTATTGTTGTTGAAGTTGTGATACAATTGGACTTTGACGTTGTGTAATGATACTATGACACTGTATAACAATGATTGAGAACTCTTGTTTTCTTGTTGTTATAGATACGGATTTTCAACAACGGTGATGCTAAACTTACAACCTTTGGGATCATTGGAGTACTTGGAAGTGACGAAGATTTCGAGTAATGTTGAAGATTAGGCATGTGGAATAGGAGCTACAAAAGTTAATTTATTTATTTTTTGTATTCCATATGTATTAATAGTTTTCCCACTAAAATTGACAAATGGGGAGATTGTTAGAGCATTGCTCGGTCGAACTCGCATGCATTGCTATCTCAAGCATGTTTGTCAATGTTAGTGATCAAAACTATAAGTCTTGATTTCTAGCCTATTTTAGCTAAAGGTCTCGAACTAGGATAGAAAGTGTAGTTGAGCTCAAGACTCCATGGCAATCATCATACAAGATGAAGGACTACTCAAGGAACTGGTGGAACTTCATCGACTAAAAGGTATGTGGAGACTTGAACTTATCTGTCACTCAAAAGTCTATTTACTCTATCTCCTATTCTTGAGACAAAATTCGTTTTGATGTATAACTTTCATTATAAACATTTGCTATTTCGAGCCGAGTTCAACTCGCTTATCTATTTCTCGAAATATGTGTTGGTAAGCTTTCACTTTAGCCAAATTCATCTTTACCTAGTAACGAATGTCATGTTATGTTTCAATCACTTTGAAAATTGCTCTGACGAAAAATGGTCTATGAATAACGGCTATATAACGTCCTCTGAGAATATTTCAATGATTGAAATGAGAGTTTAGATTACATAAACATTGGTAGGATATAAGCATTGTTGTGGAAACACATATATGTATAAGTCCTTATTCCTTGAACCAAAGTTTGCGAACTTTGTTGATCAAGAGAAATGGAATGTGGCATGAGCCAAGTCTGCGAACTGGCGGAAGTTCTCGACCCAAGAATTTCTGCTGTAGTTTGTGAACTCCTTCCGCGAGCTTAAGTCCGCGAACCCAGTCCGCAAACTTGAGAAGGTTATATCTAAAATCGGTTGTTCTTGAACTCATGTTTATATAAACTAAGTAATGCTTTTGCAAACCGTGGTTATAAAGTTCATGAACCGATTCGAGTGAATCAAACCGTTTTTGCTTCGATTGTGTCTTGTGTAGTTTATATAAGATCTAAGCAATTGAACAACTCTCTAACTGTAGTTGCAGGAAATCCCACAATACACCCCTCATTATATTTTGTTTAACTAATCCATTTAAAGGATAATAGATGAACAATTACCAATGTTTATTAATAACTTTCTTGAAATCTTTACACAGGAAAATGGAATTACATTTAAGGACTTACAAACATTCTCTCTGTTTCTCTCTCCTAATGACTTACTCTCCAATCCAAAAAGACCTCTCCCTCGACAGATTCACTCATCCCTTTATATAGGGTAATACATGGTGAATGACAGCTAAGCTGTCCTTTATTTTCGGGAATGTCTCGCGAAGCGTCGCAGACATACAAATATTCATACTCGCGACACTTCTTAACCTTCGCCAGATTTCATATCCTCCTATCGTCATCCAGTGCGTCATTTATATCTAACCCTCTGCGACTCACTCGCAATGTCTTTATCCGTTGTCTTCGCGAATTGTTGTTGTGGCGATATTATGATCCTACATCTTGCCTCTTCTCATGTCTTCTCTGCGAAGGAGAGAATGTCATGAGAATCAATATTTTTGAACTGCCGCAACTGTTTATTTGTACTTGTCTCAGTTTCATCTTTCCATACGGACTTTATCACAGATGTCTACTCCTCCATTCTATTCCTGACACGTCTCTTTCAATCGTTTATTCTTGACCATTCACGTCCCTTCTCACATTAAATGCTCTCGTTTCCCCCGAGGATGTTTCTCTCTATATATATTTTTCATATCTTTCTCTTTTCCTCTTTCGTCTTCTCTCTGCAACTTTTCTTTTATCTTCTTCTTCTGCAAGCTGTGCTTCTATTACTGCAAATCTTCGATCTTTTTTTATCATATCTTAATCTTCGATTTTTTATCCATTCCCATATTGATAATGGCTTCACTTAGTCGTATGTACAAACCTCGCTTTATTGAGATTCAGAAGAAGTTGCAAGATGAAGGTTTCACCCTTTCTACCATTCCTAATCAAGGAGGTTCATCTATACTCACTGCCAAGCTTTTTTCTGATCATCAATGTGATGATCACAAGATTATTGTTTCGCTAGGTCAACTTCTCGCAGGACTTCCCATTCCTTTATATGATCCTGAGATGCCACTCTTTTATGAAATCCTTTCCCATCCGAACTTCTCGCGAGCTGTCTATCAATTATGCGGCGATTGTATCCACCTAATGCTTGAGTTTTCCAGTAGTGGGCTGGCAAAGGATCTCTATATCCCAACAATGCCGAGATCCCGAATATGTAAATTTAGAAATAATCCCCGAGAGATACACCGTAGAAAACTTCTTTGAAAATTATGAAGTAATAGGCATGAGAAACAAGAAATCTCGTTTGGGGCGCTCGATTGAAGAGAAAAGATAATATCCCCGAGGATAAATTACTCATGCAAGATATCGGCGGCATTCGGGTAAGAACACTACTCCTCGCCACTCTAAAGATGAGAGGTGGTGGGTTGTTCCTTTGCTCTTAAGTGGACCTTACATAGCAGGTTCGCATGTACTCCCCGCAAATCTCGCAGCTATCATCCTTGGGAATTTAAGTGGCCCAAGAAGGCGGAAGAGGTATGTCCCCACAGTTTGCTTTTGCAATCCCTCTTTCCTCTTGTACTCATTGAGTTTGTAAATTTTCTAGATTGTCAAACCGAGGACAAGTTACAAGGCAAATCCACCGGCAAGTACCTTGGCAATACTTCGATCGCTTACGGATGAAGTAAGAAATATCTTTTTATGTTATTTAACAATATTGTTGCCTCTATTTCTTATCTTCATTTGTATGCGAAGGTTGACGCGAGGAAGTGATAGTCGCGAAAGTTAAAGGCAAAACTAAAGCCAATGCTCGCAAGGATAAGTGTTCTGTTCCATTATCTAAGAAGCGAAAAACTCAACCTTCCTCTCATCTTAGCTCAAGTTCTCAATCTTCCGATGAGGATGATGATGATAATGTTTTGGATTCAACTTTCCAAAATGAAGCTCAATCGGCCAATTCTCCTATGGATCAATTGTTCAAAGATCTTCTCGGATTCTCTTCAAGGAATTGGAGATACTCATCTCGACTTCTATATGCGAGAACCTCGCCACCATATGTAATGCTACACTTTGGAGGGCAATGACTCTTTCAAAGGAGTTTCTAGATCTGTATCCCCTAGCTTCTTAAATGCACTTAATTCGTTGGTATGTTCGAACTCATATTTCTCCTCCCACCTTAGCTTTTAATTTATATTCTAATAACCTTTTTATCCTTCTTCGCAGGCTGGAAAAACTTCTTTTGTGGTTGCCTCAGATCTTGAGAGGAGGTATAACGTTCAATTGAAGAAGAATACCCAATTTTGCACAAAGATCAAAGAATTAGAAGTTGAATCTGCGAGATCTCGCGAAAAGATCCAACAAGTTTGAAACCGAGTTTTCCGCCTGGAAGGACAAAGTTACCACTCTCCGTAACGCTAATCAAAGAACTTTATGGTATAAAATTTTTTCTCTCTCATTATTTTCATTTTATCAGTTTCCTGTTGCTACCTGACTTATCACTTTCGCAGATGTATATAACCTCTCCGAAGAAGCTATTGATGCGTGTCGTAGGTGCAATCAAATTAATTAATACTTTACTACCTAATTAACAAGTAATATAGGGTAGTCAAGGTCGATCCCACGAGGAGCACGAGATTCTAGTTGTAAAAGTTGTCACGAAAGGGGGTGTAAAAAGCAAAAGAAAAATAAACAAAGCAATTAAAATCGAAAGATGAAAGATGAAAGCAATAAGAGAGAGAAGATCAAGGAATCCTTCTTCGTTACGAAACAATGATTAAAGTTATGTTCTCTTCTACTTGTTATTAGTCACAGATTATCACCAACCGTAGGATAGCGGTCCGCTTAGCTAGCCCCAAAATCCCTAATTTCACCGAGTAACAGTCCGCTTAGTTATCGATTCTATTCAAAAGAACCACCTTGAGGTCCGCTTACAAGATGTAATTCCCGTAATGCATTAAGATTTATGAATTTAGGTTTAGTACTAGTAGTTAAACTCGGTTCGCTTGGTTTACTTTCTAGCGTTGTTTCTACACACAATTGCTCCACGGAATCCCTCCGCAAGGTCTCGTGTTTGCTACTTATGTAAAGAGTCAAGAAACGATTACTTATCCCCTAACTTTCACTAGCTTTAGATTAAACTAACAAATCAATTTAGCATGCATTCTAAACAATCTATCAATCAATCATGAATGTCTTTAAGATCATTCCTATTAGTAAAAACAATCGATAATCATGTGAAAACTTCAAGATAGAATTAAAAACAAAAACTCAAATCATATTAAGAACTAGGAATTCATCCTCAATCAATAAAATTAACTACTCATGTTAAAAAGTTCACACAAAGAATAAGAAAAGAAAAGAATTGTGTGTGTAGAGATGTGTAAAAGATGTCTAGAAGTTGTAGAACACTTCTCTATTTATAGGCTTCAATATTCTCCAAATCTTCCAAGGAATAGAATCCTTTTCCTTTAGCCATTCAATTTCCAAATTCAAGTCTTTCTCTTCTCTTCATCTTCTCTTTCCAAATTTGAGTCCAATTCTCCATCCAATTCCTAGCCCAAGTCTTCACACCCATGAGAGAAGTCCATAGAAAATTCTGGAATTTTGCTCGCCGGAAAACTGGGATTGTGGCCGGAATTTGGCCGGAATTGTCGCCGCCGGCCACCTGAGAATTTCTGTCGTCGGGAGAATATTCGACGGAATATTCCGTCCGGTCCTCCGTTAGGACTAACGGTCAAACTAGTCAACCCGTCAGTCAACTGTTAGTCACGGTCAATGTCTAGGTCATGAGTCGAACCGAGTCGACATCGAGTCCATTAACGGGTGACTCGGCTAAGTTGCCATGGCATAAGCCATTACTCCGCGTAGCCGTGTGTTAGTCATGCACCATGATGGTGCTCCAAGCAATTCCAGCCATTCTGGCTTTTCCCTTCATCTCACACCCATTCTCATCTTGGTTCCATTACCACCAGCTGCCCCATTTCAGTTGCACACTCTTCTTTACACATCTCCACATTCCCTGAACTCGAGTTACTTCTCCTCGCCACAATGCACCCTGACCTGCCAACACATATTCCTCTGACAGCCCTCATTTCAGCACATACCATTCTCATCTCTGCCTGCAACACTTGACACCAATCTCAGTGCTTTCAAGCACCAGTTCCTGTAATGCCATCACCCGAGTTCAAACCAACTCACTCTCCTATAATTCCACCGTAAATACAACTTCCAAAGAGCCACCACCACGTGATTCCAAAACTCCGCAAGCTCCACGCTTCCAATGCCAGTAGCTGCAGCTTCAACTCCACCTCAGTCCAAATTCCAGCCATCCTTTGCACTGCGCATAACACCAGTTGCTTCCATTCTTCCCTGCAACCATCTCAGAACTCATTATTCATCTTCATACACTGCACCTTCAATTTGAACCAACACAAGCTCAAAGATCTCTCCACGATCCATCCTTGCCTATTTCGTATCTTCAATTCTCACAATCCTACTACCACCACTTTGGAGAAACATATGCATTTCCACTTTCACCTTGAATCAACAGTTCTTCCGATTCGACTCTGACCACACAAACCCATTAATCTCTTCCAAATTCAACCAGGAAGACCCATTTAATTCACATCGCCAACCATCTCAGCATGCCCATCTCACAGCACCACCAGGACTCAAACGGAGATCACCATCTTCAATTTCAACCACAAAACCCCTGAATCCTTACCGTGCTTCAATTCTAACCGAACCCATCATTCAATCAATCTCGCTCAAACCCATTAGTTCAACCAATAAAGCCACCAACAGCACTGAGATAGTCGAACCCATCACCATGGAAGCAAAGATCAGTTCTCTGAATCGACCCTTAACCCTTCCATCATCCATAGCAACGGCTCAACTATCATTTCCTCCGAATCTCGATCTCTCGTTCAATTCCAGACAAACCCTCAATTTAAATCGAATCCAACTTCTCTGCAATTTCTTCTCAATTCAATCTCTCATAATCGGATCCATGTTTAACCCATTCATCACCGATTTCCCCGAGTGTTTTCCATCTCAGTTTCAATCCTCATATGAGTCGACCTTCAACGGCAATCGATTTGGTCTCCCTACTTCACTTGGACCACAAAGCAGACGACCACTCGACTGTTTCTTGATTTAATCTCTCCTCACTTTCAAGCACTCTGACAAGATGCATGCCCATTGTCTCTCGATTTTGGGTGAAATGAATGGAAATGATTGAGAAGATTACCCTTCTCAATTTCGTTTCAGGGGAAAGAATGATTTGAGAGATGGTTTCTCTCGATAAGTTTAGGTTTTAATTGCACGGATCCGGGTCGGGTCTGGATATAAGCCATGGATAGGACTGACCCAATTGGATGCTACCCAGCATAACCATCCTCTGGATAAGGGCTACCCAGTGTTAATAACACCCACTGCTGAGTGATAAGGGGTACCCTGAATGAGAGCCCCTTAACCACCACTGGGTTCCGGATAGTGTTCGCCCGTAAAATGACCTTTTTGCCCTTTTGACTTAAATTGGGTGATTTCTTCTTCTTTTCCTCCGTGCGACTCCAAAGTAGCTATAAAACTCAAAACATGCGTAAAATACATAATTTACAAGAAAAATAGCAAAGAAAGCATAAACTACTAGATAGTAAATTAGGTGTATTCTACACCTATCAAATTCCCCCACACTTAGACTTTGCTAGTCCTCGAGCAAATCAAACTAAAAACTCACAACTTCAAAGCGTTCAAGCGTCACAAGCATCCAAAGAGTTATGAGGACATAGAATTTCTGCATGCTAGTAATAAGAAGTTAGAAATACCAAAGAACATATTCTCATTCTTAAATGTTGAGTGAGAAATAACCACACCATAATGAGAGAATGCGTGTTTGAGAAACGATCAATAAGCATTTCGCCTCGACTTCGCCCCTCACCAAAAGGATTTTATGATAATTGCACTCAGAAAGACAGCTTTTTTATGGTTCTCACATGTGTGCAGGTAGGAATGAAGAGAGAATTCCTGCGACACGTTGAAAGGTGGGAAGGATAACTTCCGAAATTTTGAAAAACCCACATCTTTTAATATTTTAAAAAAAAAACATTTTTCTGACGATCTCTAAGAAAGGAAATCAACCATTTTTATCGAGGATGAGATTACTTACTCACCTTCACATCCGATCGCCAATTATGATAACACCACTCTCACGGTATCCAATAGAAACGTCTTCCGCTCCTCGTCTTGATCTTCATGGTCTTCGTCTTCGGTTTCAACTATTGGTGAAAAACTCTCGAATTTCATAAATCCTTAACAATTCTTAACTCTTTTTACCTTAAAATCCTTGTCGCTTGAAACTTTCTTATAAATTTTCCTTCCCCACGGCTCATTGAACAAAAATAAGAACAAATATTTCTCTTGTTTTTCTCTTTTTTTTTTTTTTTTTTCTTTTCTTATTTTTTTTTTTTTTTTTTCAATTTTTTTTTTTTTTTTTTTTTTTTTTAAAACAAGAGAAATTAAATACAAAATAAATCATGGCCGTGGAAGAAGTATTTTACCGCTTGATTCTTCACAACTTGTATTGTCTTTGAAATCATAAACTTTCAAAAATTCTCACCTTTTAATTTTCTTCGCTTTCATGAATAAGTCTTCATACTTGAATATAAAATTACCTCATTGTAGTGTAAGTCTTCAACATATATGTAAAAATCTCGCACTTTGTATGTTGCTTTACTTGAATTTGAAATTTGCTCTTTTTCTCGTCCGTTGCTTGTAAACCTTAAACTTTTTCCAACTTTCCTTGTAGATTTTGATGTCGCTCCTTGTTGATGATGAATGTGTTTCTATGGATCCGTTATTGTCGAGAGAGAAAATGGTGCTAACTGCAAATCGAACTACAAGAAGGAAGCTTTCATCCATGGACGTCACCCTCATGATTGACAAAATTAGCACTCAAGAGATCAAAGAGTAGTGCTTTTATTAGTGGGAGGTTGGGTAGCTCACCATTCTACCCGAATTAACTTACGGTGACACACACTCAAAAGAAGCTCTTTAGTAGATGGAAAATTTCTGGTCGGTGCCTCACATGATATGAATACGGGTAGTCTCCACTAATGATTGATCAAGCAACTCTAATAATGCACTTCTCCCGCACCAAATTCGCATCACCGGCATGATTAAATCCATTATTTAACACTCAAACAAGCAAGAAATCCGAATGTAGTTCTCTAACATTTCCAAGTTCAATTATGTCGGTCAAAATCTCTATGTAAACATACCTAGAAATATGCTAGTGACTCTAAAATCTTTAAAAGTTGGAGTTTTTATGTAAAACTTTTTTTTTTTTTTTTAAAAAAAATTTAAATTTTTTTGTAATTTTTGTTTTAAAAACATGCTTAACCACTCCCCCACACACTTAAACCTTACATTGTCCTCAATGTAATTGAATCCTCCTAGTAAAGTCAAGGTGGGAAATTTTAACATGATAAGAACAAGAAAAAGAAATAACAAAAAGCAAAAAGATAAGAAATACAAAACCTATGGGTTGCCTCCCATTAAGCGCTTGTTTTAAAGTCGACGGCCCGACTTAGCTCTTGCAAGATTCATTCCCCATATACTAACAATCGGAAAATTTGAGGATCCACCCATAATACCGTTTTGCAAACAATAACTCCATACAAATATTAGCACAAGAAAACAATAGTGATGTTATCGCTCGATAGAAATTTCCCCACACTTATTCTCGTCCACACTCGAAGTGTATAAAGAACATAGAATTTTGGAACTTCCATGTATTCCTCTTGGCAAACCTGCATGGTGTTAGCATCAAGTGTTTCCAATGGTGGATATTTAGAAACAAAATCATCCAAAAATACTTTCAAGCACATACATTCAAACCAATAAGAGGTAAAGGAGAAGAATCAATATGCAAAGGGTTAGACAAACCTTGCACAATCTCTTGTATTATAGAATCCTCGTCATCCTTAAAAAATTCAAGTGAACTACTTACCTCATGTATATCGTGGTCCTCTATTAAACCTTGCAACCATTCTTCGTCGTTTTCTACCTTAACCAAAGTCTCGGCATCATTAAAATCATTCGCAAGTTCAATTGGGTCTTCCACAAAATCAATGAATGTGGTTTCATCCTCTATAATCATCTCTTCAACATTCTCATCATCGAATCGGGCCATTCACTAAAATGATTTTCATCGGTATAGATTGTAAAATCTTCTTGTGCGGGTGTTACACCGTTTACAACAATAGGTAAGTCACACCCAATCTCCTCCTTTGAATAGGTGAAGGATCGTTATTATGATCCGGAGTTGGAATAACTTCCTCATTGTCGGAACATTCATACACTTCCATGGACTCCCATCTTTCCCTAAGAAATTTTTTCCAAGCAATAAATGCATCTTCCTCAAGCTCTTCCTTTTGAATAGGTGATTGATCATTATTAAGATCAAGGCTCGAGTAATCTACACTAGCGTCATCAAAAGTCTCTAAAGGTTGATTAATTTGTTCGTATATTTTCTCCGAATTCCTTTGAATTTCTCGATGTGGTTCCTCCCAAACATAAGGTTGCTGGTCTTGTAGTGATTCTTGCAACTTTTGTTGAAGATCCCCAATCATGGCCAACATCTTATACGCAAAACTAGAGAATTTCGATCATAAACAAAACTATCCTCCCATCCTTGTGATTGTCCACTTACATACCCGTCATAAGGTTGTTGATATGTATGAGAATATCCATAATGTTCGTAGGAATTTGATCATAGCCAAAAGATTAGTTTTGATTGTATCCTAAGGATGGTTGGAAGTTGCCATAATGTTGAGGTTGAAAACCGTATTGATTGTTGTAATATGCTTGCTCTTGTCCACCGTACATGGAAAACTGGCACCTGAAATAAGATTCAAAAACCAAGTTAGATACGGAATAGAATCCAACAAAGCAAAAATAAAGCAAAAAGAAAAATAAAAACAACTAAAATCATCCGTCGCTCCCTAAGCAACGGCGCCAAAATTTGATGCGTGTCGTAGGTGCAATCAAATTAATTAATACTTTACTACCTAATTAACAAGTAATATAGGGTAGTCAAGGTCGATCCCACGAGGAGCACGAGATTCTAGTTGTAAAAGTTGTCACGAAAGGGGGTGTAAAAAGCAAAAGAAAAATAAACAAAGCAATTAAAATCGAAAGTTGAAAGATGAAAGCAATAAGAGAGAGAAGATCAAGGAATCCTTCTTCGTTACGAAACAATGATTAAAGTTATGTTCTCTTCTACTTGTTATTAGTCACAGATTATCACCAACCGTAGGATAGCAGGTCCGCTTAGCTAGCCCCAAAATCCCTAATTTCACTGAGTAACAGTCCGCTTAGTTATCGATTCTATTCAAAAGAACCACCTTGAGGTCCGCTTTACAAGATGTAATTCCTTAATGCATTAAGATTTATGAATTTAGGTTTAGTACTAGTAGTTAAACTCGGTTCGCTTGGTTTACTTTCTAGCGTTGTTTCTACACACAATTGCTCCACGGAATCCCTCCGCAAGGTCTCGTGTTTGCTACTTATGTAAAGAGTCAAGAAACGATTACTTATCCCCTAACTTTCACTAGCTTTAGATTAAACTAACAAATCAATTTAGCATGCATTCTAAACAATCTATCAATCAATCATGAATGTCTTTAAGATCATTCCTATTAGTAAAAACAATCGATAATCATGTGAAAACTTCAAGATAGAATTAAAAACAAAAACTCAAATCATATTAAGAACTAGGAATTCATCCTCAATCAATAAAATTAACTACTCATGTTAAAGAGTTCACACAAAGAATAAGAAAAGAAAAGAATTGTGTGTGTAGAGATGTGTAAAAGATGTCTAGAAGTTGTAGAAAACTTCTCTATTTATAGGCTTCAATATTCTCCAAATCTTCCAAGGAATAGAATCATTTTCCTTTAGCCATTCAATTTCCAAATTCAAGTCTTTCTCTTCTCTTCATCTTCTCTTTCCAAATTTGCATCCAATTCCTAGCCCAAGTCTTCACACCCATGAGAGAAGTCCATAGAAAATTCTGGAATTTTGCTCGCCGGAAAACTGGGATTGTGGCCGGAATTGTCGCCGCCGGCCACCTGAGAATTTCTGTCGTCGGGAGAATATTCGACGGAATATTCCGTCCGGTCCTCCGTTAGGACTAACGGTCAAACTAGTCAACCCGTCAGTCAACTGTTAGTCAGCGGGTCAATGTCTAGGTCATGAGTCAGAACCGAGTCAGCATCTGAGTCCAGCTAACTGGGCTGACTCGGCTAAGTTGCCATGGCATAAGCCATTACTCTGGCCAGAGCTGTGTGTTAGTCATGCACCATGATGGTGCTCCAAGCAATTCCAGCCATTCTGGCTTTTCCCTTCATCTCACACCCATTCTCATCTTGGTTCCATTACCACCAGCTGCCCCATTTCAGTTGCACACTCTTCTTTACACATCTCCACATTCCCTGAACTCGAGTTACTTCTCCTCGCCACAATGCACCCTGACCTGCCAACACATATTCCTCCGACAGCCCTCATTTCAAAGACATACCATTCTCATCTCTCGCTCGCAACACTTGACACCAATCTCACCGCTTCAAGCACCAGCCTCGTAATGCCATCACCTCGAGTTCAAACCAACTCACTCTCCTATAATTCCACCAAATACAACTTCAAAGTAGCCACCACCACGATTCTCCCAAGAACTTCTGCAAGCTCCACGCTTCCAATGCCCAGAGTTGCAGCTTCAACTCCACCTCGCCCAAATTCCGACCATCCTCAGACTGCGCATAACACCGATTGCTTCCATTCTTCCCGCAACCATCTCAGAACTCATTATTCATCTTCATACACGACCTTCAACTGAACCAACACAAGCTCAAGCATTCTCCACAGTCCATCCTTGCCTATTTCTGTATCTTCAATTCTCACAATCCTACTACCACCACCGGAGAAACATATGCATTTCCACTTTCACCTTGAATCAACAAATTCTTCCGATTCGACTACAGCCACACAAACCCATTAATCTCTTCCAAATTCAACCAGGAAGACCCATTTAATTCATCATCGCAACCATCTCGGCATGCCCATCTCACAAAGACCACGAACTCAAACGGAGATCACCATCTTCAATTTCAACCACAAAACCCCTAAATCCTTACCGCTTGACTTCAATTCTAACCGAACCCATCATTCAATCAATCTCGCTCAAACCCATTAGTTCAACCAATAAAGCCACCAACAAGACCAGATAGTCGAACCCATCACCATGGAAGCAAGATCAGATTCTCGTAATCGACCCTTAACCCTTCCATCATCCATAGCAACAGCTCAACTATCATTTCCTCCGAATCTCGATCTGTTCAATTCCAGACAACCCCTCAATTTAAATCGAATCCAACTTCTCTGCATTTCTTCTCAATTCAATCTCTCATAATCGGATCCATGTTTAACCCATTCATCTTTGATTTCCCGAGTGTTTTCCATCTCAGTTTCAATCCTCATATGAGTCGACCTTCAACGGCAATCGATTTGGTCTCCCTACTTCACTTGGACCACAAAGCAGCGACCACTCGATCCGGTTTCTTGATTTAATCTCTCCTCACTTTCAAGCACTCGGACAGTAGCAGCCATTGTCTCTCGATTTTGGGTGAAATGAATGGAAATGATTGAGAAGATTACCCTTCTCAATTCCGTTTCAGGGGAAAGAATGATTTGAGAGATGGTTTCTCTCGATAAGTTTAGGTTTTAATTGCACGGATGGGTCGGTGCGGATATAAGCCATGGATAGGACTGACCCAATTGGATGTTACCCAGCATAACCATCCTCTGGATAAGGGCTACCCAGTGTTAATAACACCCACTGCTGAGTGATAAGGGGTACCCTGAATGAGAGCCCCTTAACCACCACTGGGTTCCGGATAGTGTTCGCCCGTAAAATGACCTTTTTGCCCTTTTGACTTAAATTGGGTGATTTCTTCTTCTTTTCCTCCGTGCGACTCCAAAGTAGCTATAAAACTCAAAACATGCGTAAAATACATAATTTACAAGAAAAATAGCAAAGAAAGCATAAACTACTAGATAGTAAATTAGGTGTATTCTACACCTATCAGCTATTCTTCTCCATTCATTTCCTGAGCCTATGGATAATGACACTCTTCTCGCTCATCTCAACAACTCTTTAAGTAGTTCGTCAAAGCGAGAATTAATCCTCTTTCATTAAATGAACTCCAAACCAAGTACCGCCTCTTAGAAATTGAGCATAGATCTAGTTTAAGTACAGCCAACCAGTTTAAACAAATGTACCTTGAGTCTCATGAGGAAACCAAAATTTTAAGGAAGAAAGTTAGTGACCATATAGATGACAAAGATCGCATTGCTAATAATGGTGCCCAGGCATTAGCAACATTTCAAAAGTCCCTTCTCGAAGTGCAAATGGAGCGAGTGATCGCTGTCGTAAGCGTCAAAAATATAATTACACTTTCTTACTACTCAAAATATAAATATAGCAAGGGCAAGAAAGGATCGATCCCACAGAGAGGTCTAGGTTGTCAAATTTGTGTGGTTTCCTATATAAATTACTAGGGTGTTTTTCGATTTTTATGAGAGTAAAATAAACTAAAAGCAAATAAACAAAAGTAAACAAATAAGATAGAAGAGATATTGGTTAAGGATTTCGTTTTCATTCACTAACATGCTTTTCACAATAACTAGAATTGATATTTAATCTCAACTTTTATCAAAGACCCTAGAATACCTTGATCGCAAGAATATCCCGCAAACCTCCTCATGTCATCAACAAACACATTAAAAGATCGAATATGAATTCTACCTAAAGGAACAACCTAACGTGTAAAAGCACTAATCAAGTTTAATTCCCTAGATGCGTTAAGTTCTATGAAATCAGGCCAATCAAAGCAATTGAACGTGGAAAGCGCACTAATTCAATTTAACAAAGGTTACGATTCACATATGATCATAAGAATATATCACTACAAACCATAATCATATTATGCTACTTGTATTCAAGGAATATCACTTTTACGTATAATAAACCCTAAACTAGCAATAGATGTGATTAGAAGTTCTACCAATTTGCAACTTGACAAAACAATCAATCAATCATAAAACAATATTTCAGAGAATTGCAAACGATAATTATGAGACAAAACTAATATATTGAATCAAAGAATCATATTATGTGAAATCCAACTATTCCATAACCAATAATAAACTTAGGTACTCATATTCAAGGAGTTCATCACAAGAAGAAAGAGAAAAGACTTCATGGTGTAAACCCTAGAACAAAGTAGAGGAAATAATAAAACGTGGTCCCCCAAAAATTGTAGAAGTCTTCCCTTTTGTAGTCTTTTTCTCCTTCCAAAACTAGGTTTTGTCTTCAAAGTCCATTAGTTGGAAATTCACCCGGCCCACCATGGAGAGAAACCCGTGCGAAAATATGTCCCAAAACGCTCACGGAAAACTGGGATTGCGGCGGAAATATATCTCGTGGTAGCGCAAAGTCCACCCGGCCACCGAGTCAACGGGTCAGACCGAGTCATCTCGGGTCAAGGCAGTGAGCCAAACTGGTCGAGATCATTGAGTCGGGTGAGTCGGGGTCGGAGTCGGGGTCACGATCGGGACACTGAATTGGTGAGTGAGTTTGAATGGCTCGAAGCCATTCACGGGCCCGTAGTTACGTTGCACAATCATTACGCTTCACAACCCCGCACATCAATTTTGTAGCTCATTCACTTCTTGCACCAGTTACACTTTAACAACTTCATTCCCTAACTTCATTCGCACTTGATGAACAACAAACCATCACCAAAACCTTCTTAGCAACACTGTCATATCTTTGTCGCTCTTCAAATCTTCTCAACCAACTCCAAGACCACCAACACCCCGCAAGTACCACCAAGTTTGAACATTGCATGACCTTGCTTCTCTCAGTAATATCTACTTCACTGCAAATTGAGCTACTGACCCTAGCGACACCAGAAGAAGATCGACATCATTGCACTCTCCATTTCGTCCATTCTAATACCACTATCTTCATTGCCATTCTGTTCTTCTTCAGAAATCATTACCACCATTTGCTAAGCTGCTGATCCTAGCACATTGAAAATTCATACACCGGCATTCACAAGCTCCAACTCACTTCCATCCCATCCTGCTCATAATGAACCGAACCTAGCCTATAGCTTCCTTGTAATGCAACCTCAAACACACTCATTCCTCCTTGTAGTTCAAGCTCAACCTAACTGTCACGACTCTCATTTGCACAACACCTCAATTCTTTTTGGACCACCACAAACCCAAAGACTATCAGCACAACAGCTTCATCTCTACTACCAGCAACATCTCAGCCATCCTGCAATTCTATGGATCATCACCATTCCACCTGCTCTTCTAGTTCAGTCCTGCAACTCATATTTCAACAATGTGCCGGGCCGAGGCGGACCAACCTCTTCCATGCCACCTGCAATTAAATGCCAGCAACAATTCCAACTCATTCAGATCCCTTTCAGTTCCCATCATTCTCAGAATCCACCATAACCACTTCATAGCTCAACCTGTGAAAAACCCATTGTGAATATCCAAACAGCTCTAGCTTGAACTACCAAAACCCCTAATTCAATATAACACCAAACCCAATCAGCTCTGACTTCAACTCATCTTATTGACCTCCAATTTCTTCATCCGAGTCTTATCTAGAACTGACAACCTAGCTTCCCTGTTAAAACCCAAATTCACCATCTCATTTCACAACACCACCAATTCAACAACAACATCGATTATTATGACCCTTGAAATTCTTCCACTCGAGTATGATTTCTACTCGAATCCTTCTTAATGTCGTCTCTTACCTCAACGACAAGAAAAGTCATCAACGAGACCCCATTTCATCTCGTTTGGATCGAACTAATTTCAAAACCAACTTTAATTAGACTCATGCACAACCATCGCATCTTCCTCCTCTTTATCGACAATGAATCGAACCTGGACAACCACCATCTCTCGCCTCTCGATCTCCTCCTCTCAAATTGATTTATTGCTTTGTTTTCTCCTCCTCTTTCACAACGATTGAATGAGAAATGTTTTCTCGATTTAGGTCTAGGTTAATCGGCTAGCTATTTGCACCCCACATATGCAGCCCAGGATATCTACACTTATTCATGGATGATAAGGGACACCCAGATGGATACCCCTTAACCTTGATTAGGTTCCAAAAAGTACTCGCCTAGGAAATGACAGGCTTTGCCCCTTTTGCTCAATTTTGGTGATTTCTCCTTCTTTTCCTCCGCGCGACTCAGGAGTACCTATAAAACTCAAAAGCACGCGTAAAGTACATAATTCACAAGAAAAATAGCAAAGAAAGCATAAACTCTATATAGAAAATACGGTGTATTCTACACTATCGATTCCCCCACACTTAGACTTTGCTAGTCCTCGAGCAAATCAAACAAAACAATAAAATACAACAACTCCGTGTCGTCGAGGCTACGGTTAATTTTAGCATAAATAACAAGCCTTTAAACCCCTAGGTGTCCCTAGTGGACGAGTTATAGTCTCGTGAAGGTTTACTAGAGATATACCTACAAAACCTATATTTCAAACTCCGTCTATTTGTGACAAATCAATGAATGAATCCAAAATGACTACAGGAGGAGGTACCTTGCAAATTCAATTTATATATTAGTAATAAACTCTAATTAGATAGTCGAACAAGCCACAATACTCGGAAACTAACAAACCACAATCACAATGAAAAGATTAAGAAGATGGGTATAGATGTAGATGTTGGCGAATATTCACAAGTGTTCGATGTTTCCCATATCTGTTCGAAGGTCACTTGCTAAGATGAACCTAATCCTATTGGATTGAGCTATCGGTCTTGAATGCTACATCAAATCAATTGGCATATACAAGGGAACCAAGAGTGACTTTATTCAACACAATAATATTTTTTTTTTTTTTTTTTTTTTTTATAATTTGATCAAACTGGATCCAATTTCTCTTTTTTTTTTTTTAGACGGCATGATTAAAAAAAAAAATTATATTTGTGTCGGCTGACAACCGGTCAAATTTTGGCGCCGTTGCCGGGGAGGCAGCGGTTGTCAATTGTTTTTGGTTTCTTATTTTTGTTTTTAGTTTTGTTTTATTTTTTCTTATTTTCTGGGTTCTAACCTTGATTTGAGAATCTTATTTCAGGTGCTTATTTCGATGGACGGAGCATATTGGAACAATGGATACGGTTTTCAACAACCTCAACAATACGACAACTACCAATTCCATGGGTATAATCAAAACCAATTTATTGGTTATGACCAATATTCCATGGAACCTTATGGTTTTCCTCAACAACCTTATGGCGGGGAACAACCACAAGTATGGGAGGATTCTTATGTTTGTGAACAAAAAGTCTCTAACTTTATAGACAAAGTTTCCACCTTTTTACAAGAGGAATTTCAAAAAGCTAAAGAGACTACAAACGAGCAACTCCAAGAACTTCGTGAAGGTATGACTATCTTGCGAAGAGGCATTGATCAATATAAGGAAGATATGGATAATTCTAATGTGCATATGGTTTGTGATGAATATTTGATTGATGCTAATGTTGAAGAAGGCGAATCCTTGGGCACTTTCGTGGATAATTGTGTAGTTAACTCAACTCTTGATCTTAATAATGATCATTCACCTATTCAAAAGGATGAGTTAGAGATTAGCAACACTAAATTCAGCGAGGAACAATCTTATGTTGACTATGATAGTGACGGTGATTATGATACATTGCTTGAAACAACTCATGGTGACATCTCCGAGGAGTCTTTTTGGGATCAAGATGAAGACGAAGAGGAATATGTCGACACTTGTGTAGATTACTCGAGCATTGATCTTAATATTGATCAAGAGCCTATTCAAAGGGTGGAGCTTGAGGATGATGCATTTTCGAGTGTTCTAAAAAAGTTTCTTATAATAAAATTTGGATCCGCAAAAGAGTATGTGCCTTACAACAAGGAGGAATATGTTGAGACTGGGACCGTTATAACCAATATTGTGGAAGACCCAATTGAGCTTGCAAATGATTGTAATGATGATGTTTATGTCGATACTTTGGTTAAGGCAGAAACGGATGAAGAATGGTTGCAAGGTTTGATAGAGGACCATGATACACAAGAGGTGAATAATTCACTTGAGTTTTTCAAGGATGAAGAGGATTCCGTGATACAAGAGATTGTGCAAGGTTTATCTAACCCTTTGCCTATTGTTTCTTCTCCTTTACCTCTTATTGGTTTGAATGTATGTGCTTCGAGAATATTGTTGAATGACTTTGTTTCTCGTTTTCCGCCATTGGAGATACTTGATTCTCATACTATGCAGGTTATGGAACCAGAAACCGTGGAGGTACCCGACTTCTATATTCTTTATACACTTCCAAGTGTGGACAAGAATAAGTGTGGGGGAAGCTTTTATCGGTTCATAGCTTTACTTTTGCTTTATTGTACTAATATTTGTGTGAAGCTAGTGTTTGCAAAACAGGTTCTATGGAAGGATCCCCAACTTTTCAGATTATTGGTGTATGGGGAATGAATCTTACAAGAAGCTAGGTCGGGCCGTCGACTTTAAAACAAGCGCTAAGTGGGAGGCAACCCACCGGTTTTGTATCTCTTATCCTTTTGCTTTTTATTTTTGTTTCGTTTATTTATTTTTTACTGTTTTCAGATCATATTTGCATCCCTATGTTTAATTTCATTGAGTCCGTAATCTATCTTAGAAGAGAATTATGACGAATACCTTTTCGTCGAAGAAAATTTCAGACTGCGCGTAGTTCAGTCCAGAGACCATAACTGTCAGACCGTTTATCAAAACACTGTGAAATTTTGACACTGTGTAGAAAACACGTAGGTGAACAACTTTTGTGAAATGGAGTTTTTCCAAATTCCTTACCAATTTGCACAGTTTTTGCGTTTTATCTGCTGTTACGTCAGAATTCAGAACTTTCGGTTTTACACATTGAGGACAATGTGAAGTTTAAGTGTGGTGGAGCATTTATATGTTTGTATAGTTTGTTTTTGACACCATTAGTGGATGGAACCATTTTGAATGCAGGAGTTGAGGAACCAATTAACTAAAAGGGAAGAATATAGCTCAGAAATCACGAATTAACATGATAGTTGTTACCATATCTCGGAATATCACCATATCACATTCTATTTTTATTTTTTCATATTTATCTATTGTTCTCTAAGTGCTTTGGTGGGTCACTAAAAATCGACGTGTTATTACTGCTAGGATGAAATAGAGTGGTTGAGTTACTAAAAAAAAAAAAAAAAAAAAAAAAAAAAAAAAAAAAAAAAAAAAATATATGAAAAAAAAAAAAAAAAGGACCGATCAATTAGACCAAAACGGAATAAAAGACACTTGGGAATAGCAGTATGTGTGAAACGTAGTCCCTGTCTCCGTCGCCTAAACAAGCGTGGAATGCAGGATCCAAGGCAACTATCATGTACTTGCTGGACAGAAGCATGCGCTTGGATCCAAAAGATCTAATCATGCCGTCTAAAAAAAAAAAAAAAAAGAGAAATTGGATCCAGTTTGATCCAATTATAAAAAAAAAAAAAAAAAAAAAAAATTATTATTGTGTTGAATAAAGTCACTCTTGGTTCCCTTGTATATGCCAATTGATTTGATGTAGCATTCAAGACTCGTAGCTCAATCCAATAGGATTAGGTTCATCTTAGCAGTGACCTTCAGACAGATATGGGAAACATCGAACACTTGTGAATATTCGCCAACATCTACATCTATACCATCTACTTCATGGTGTAAACCCTAGAACAAAGTAGAGGAAATAATAAAACGTGGTCCCCCAAAAATTGTAGAAGTCTTCCCTTTTGTAGTCTTTTTCTCCTTCCAAAACTAGGTTTTGTCTTCAAAGTCCATTAGTTGGAAATTTTGACCCACCATGGAGAGAAACCCGTGCGTAAAATATGTCCCAAAAACGCTCACGGAAAACTCGGGATTGCGGCTAGGAAATCGGCGGAAGTTGGCCTGAAATATATCTCGGGTGGCGGCAAAGTCCACCGGCCACCGATCAGCGGGTCGGGACCGAGTCATCTCGGGTCAAGGCAGTGAGCCAAACCGGTCGATCATTGAGTCGTGAGTCGGGGTCGTCGGTCACGATCCAGGACTGAATTGGTGAGTGAGTGAATGGCTCGGAGCCATTCACGAGCCGTAGTTCTCGTTGCACAATCATTACGCTTCACAACCCCGCACATCAATTTTGTAGCTCATTCACTTCACCGTGCATCAGTTACACTTTAACAACTTCATTCCCTAACTTCATTCGCACTTGATGAACAACAAACCATCACCAAAACCTTCTTAGCAACACTTGTCATATCTTTTCTCGCTTCTTCTAAATCTTCTCAACCAACTCCAAGACCACCAACACCCCTGCAAGTACCACCAAGTTTGAACACTGCACAGCCTTGCTTCTCTATGTAATATCTACTTCAGCTGCAAATTGAGCTACAGCCCTAGCACCTGTAGCAGCATCGACATCATTGCACTCTCCATTTCGTCCATTCTAATACCACTATCTTCTTTGCCATTCGATTTCTTCTTGCAGAAATCATTACCACCATTTGCTAAGCTGCGCTGATCCTAGCACATTGAAAATTCATACACCAAACATTCACAAGCTCAACCTGCACTTCCATCCTCGTCGCTCATAACCCAAAGAAGAACCTAGCCTATAGCTTCCCTGTAATGCAACCTCAAACACACTCATTCCTCCTTGTAGTTCAAGCTCAACCTAACTTCATCTGACTCGCACCGCACAACACCTCAATTCTTTGCTTGGACCACCACAAACCCAAAGACTATCGGCACTGACTTCATCTCTACTACCAGCAACATCTCAGCCATCCTGCAATTCTATGGATCATCACCATTCCACCTGCTCTTCTAGTTCAGTCCTGCAACTCATATTTCAACAATGTGCCAGGCCAGGCCAGACCAACCTCTTCCATGCCACCTGCAATTAAATGCCAGCAACAATTCCAACTCATTCAGATCCCTTTCAGTTCCCATCATTCTCAGAATCCACCATAACCACTTCATAGCTCAACCTGTGAAAAACCCATTGTGAATATCCAAACAGCTCTAGCTTGAACTACCAAAACCCCTAATTCAATCTAACACCAAACCCAATCGCTCTGACTTCAACTCATCTTATTGACCTCCAATTTCTTCATCTGATTCTTATCTAGAACAGCAACCCTAGCTTCCCTGTTAAAACCCAAATTCACCATCTCATTTCACAACACCACCAATTCAACAACAACATCAGATTATTATGACCCTTGAAATTCTTCCACTCGAGTACAGTTTCTACTCTGAATCCTTCTTAATGTCGTCTCTTACCTCAACAGCAAACAGTCATCAACGAGACCCCATTTCATCTCAGTTTCAGATCGAACTAATTTCAAAACCAACTTTAATTAGACTCCGCAGCAACCATCGCATCTTCCTCCTCTTTATCGACAATGAATCGAACCCAGACAACCACCATCTCTGCCTCTCGATCTCCTCCTCTCAAATTGATTTAGCTGCTGTTTTCTCCTCCTCTTTCACAACGATTGAATGAGAAATGTTTTCTCGATTTAGGTCTAGGTTAATCGGCTAGCTATTTGCACCCCACATATGCAGCCCCAGGATATCTACACTTATTCATGGATGATAAGGGACACCCAGATGGATACCCCTTAACCTTGATTAGGTTCCAAAAAGTACTCGCCTAGGAAATGACAGCTTTGCCCCTTTTGCTCAATTTTGGTGATTTCTCCTTCTTTTCCTCCGCGCGACTCCATTGCACCTATAAAACTCAAAAGCACGCGTAAAGTACATAATTCACAAGAAAAATAGCAAAGAAAGCATAAACTCTATATAGAAAATACGGTGTATTCTACACCTATCAGCGAGATGAATTGCTTCGCCAGAACTCCTTACTTAGTGAGCGAGAAAATCAAATCCGTTCACTTCTTATTATAAATAATGACGATGAATTCGCTTGGGCTGCGAAAATCTTAGATAATGCCAGGAATAACTTAGGTGTTGATGTTAGTCTTCATACCGAGCATACTTCCTTGGTTAAAGATATAATATCTGACAGAGAAGGTTATTTATTATACCTTACTGTTTCTTACCTCGTAATATTCTTTGTTGAGTTGTTAATTTATCGTAATTTATTTGCAGAGTCCGAAAAAAGATTTCAAGCAAGGATTGAAGAACTTGAATCTGAGAAAGCACAGCTCGCAAAGAATCTCACCCTTCGCGAGAATAGATATTCCAAGTTGAAGAAACAATTTCAAACTACCGTGGCAAATTTTAATAATGATGCCGTTCGTTTTCGCAATGAAGCCATGGAGTATGTTTGTAATGATCATAAAATCCCTCTTTGTTCATATCCTTGGCTTTAGAAGAAGTTTCGAGAATTTGCACTGTCTCGGACGTTTCGATAGTGAGGCCAGCGAAAAAGAAAACTCTGGCGACGAGAATAATGAAATTGAAGGGTCAGATAAAGGAGAAGAATCACCAAAGAGATAATTCTTTTTGTTTCTTTCGCTGCCTGTAATATCTGTACATTTCTGTATCTCTTTTTTGTAAACTTCTTGGGTTTATTGCCCATAAATTCAATCTTCATTCCCCTTTCTTGGTAGTTTTTTCTTGGGTTTTGTAATATAATTGGCTAACATTATTAATGTATAACTCTTTCATTGGAAGATGGATAATAATATTTCGTCTTTTCCATTCCCGTATTTGCCTCTGTTATGCATCTTCATATGAAAGAATGAAATTTCTGAGATTCGCATTTTCTTCCTCTGACCAAGAATGATGTTTAAATTTATAATTACGACGAGATCGCCAGTGATTTTTATAAAAGAAGAAATCTATTGATCTCGCCTTATCATTTTTGGTGGTCTTCTAAGCTTGACCTTCCTAAGTAAAGGTCTTACTCTGCCACCCCTTATTGCGACAAGGTCGCAGGACGTCTTTACACTTGCATGTAAAAACCCATTGACCTTGTCTTATCATTATTCAAGTATTTTTGCCTCTGCAGGATATTTGGCTTGCGACAATATGACAGGCCTAAATAATCTTGCGAAAATAAAGCCCGTGACATTGACGTCTTGCGACGAAATCGCGGGGACGTCTTTACACTGCATGTAAGGACCCATTGATCTCGTCTTACCCTCGCGTTAGTATTATTGCCTCTGCAGGATCATTGCACAAATATGACAAGCTTAAGTTTCCTTGCGAAAACAAAGCCTCGTGACATTTGCGTCTTTGGCACTTATCGGCTCCCTAATGGAGGGTGCCGCCCTTATCATCTCCCCTGGTTGCCCCTTCAAGGAGGCGTACATCGGCCATACAAGGCTAGCTCCTCCCATCCGGTCTTAACAACAACCGAGTTGTTTTCGCAGCCTCTTATCCCTTATACCTATAGGGTTTATGGTTACAAGGCTGCACCCTAAGTGGAGTTTTCTTCGGGCGAGTGCGGCATGCGCCAAGACTTGTCAAGAGTGGTAAGGAAGTTCCATGCTCCCCGCACTCTTGACTCAACCGTGTACCTCGGCGCCTTGATCATACGGCGACTCCTTGAAAGAGACCCTCGGTCGCCCAACCAGGAGTATAACCTACATATATAGTTGGGAATCCAAGGTACCTCCTCGGATAGGCTTTCATGGGCCCCAAATCTGCATGACCCGGGTTCCCGGGCGGTGTAACCTTTTCCTGAGCCATGTTAAGAGATGCCCCCTTATATGACGCACTTTAGGTCTTACATTTGCCTCTTATGAAATGTAATTCGCGAACTAGGGTGTACGCCATAAAGGTTCGTCTCATTCATTTACTCATTCATTGTTGTTAAATCATTCAATCATTCATATTTAATTGCTGTACGATATTTAATTTGCAAAGACATCGCACAATCTTTGTTTCATTTATTTTTCTCTCGGATTCTTGTACATTCTTCTTGTCGAAATTCTCACATATCATTTCTTCTTTGTCTTGCCGTTGATATATCTTTGTCGATTACTTATCACGGACCATTCATTTTACTTTTTATGCCTTTTGTTCATTGCACTCTTTGCCTCAGCGTTATCCCAATCCTTAAAGGACTCCTTTCCATCATAACGTTCGTCTGCTTCCATGCATTCTTCTGCGGCACTTCGCAATGTTTCTACGGCACTTCGCGATGAACTACAACCAATTATTTTTGCAGCATCGTAACATTCGCCTATTGTTGCGGCACCTCGCGATGCTTCTTCATTTCTTATCTCTATAGTATCCACCATCTACGTCTCTTTTCTCTGTTCATCTTTGATATTCGTTTCCAACCTTTCCTTTTAGCATTTCTCTCTTCACGAGCTCTCTACGTCCACCTCATAACATTTCGACCTTCCTTCCAATCTCCCTTTATAATTCCAATACCATTTGGATGGGGAAACTTTATACATTGATGATATGTTGATGCTACTCCCAAGATTTCGTGCGACCATGGTCGCCCGATTAATGCGTTATAAGGAGATTCCACGTCAACCACGCAGAATAAAATGTCATTTTGATAATCCTTGTAAAGGTATCCTCATGTGAACCTCTCCTTTAGGTTTGTTTTTTGTCCGTTAAAACCGTAGATTTTGTACGTTGAAGGAATCAAATTTTCATCATCTCCACCCATAGTCTTATAAGTATGGTAAAACAGAATATTCACCGAACTTCCAGTATCGATTAGGATTCTATTGATTGCTGATAGGTGTAGAATACACCGTATTTAATATCTAGTATTTATGCTTTCTTTGCGAGTTTTCTTGTAAATTATGTATCTTATGTGTGCTTTTGAGTTTATTAGGTGCAATGGAGTCATTTGGAGCAAAAAGACCAATTGGAACTCGTTCAAATACAAGATTTCTACTTTTCATTGTGTAGAGGACGAGAAGACGAAGGCAATGGCGAAAGAACGGAGTCATTATGAGTTCGTATGGAGAAGTTACGAGCAAAACGAGAATTTGAAGGCTAAAAGAGCAAAATGGTCGACAAGTGCTATTGGCAACCCCACTCTAAGTTAAGGGGCAGTCACTCTGTTAAGGGACAGACATTTCAGAGAAACCGCTAAAGGAAGTCAGGTCTATTGCTATGGGGAGTCACTGGGATTCGCTAAAGAGAGATTATTCTTCGTTATGGGGCATCCATTGGGGTATCCCTTATCTAATGCAAAGGGGTGTCATTATCCAATATAATCCTAAAAACTAAAATCGAGAGAAATGTTATTTTCTCTAACATTTACTAGTTTTTCCACCTGAAATGATTGAGTCGATGGAGTTGAAGTGGGATGAATTTGTGGCTGCCGAATTGGAGAAAAGCAGATCGAGATGAAGGAGGAGAGTGAGTTGCTATTCAGATCGAGAAGAAGGAGGAGCAGCTGGTGTTTGAAATGTTAGCAGTGATGGGTCTGTTGAAATGGGGTTTGCTGTTGGTGATTGAGAGCAGTCGGGAAGTCAGGATTTACGGTAGTGAAGATGATGGACGGGTTTAGGTTGATGTCTCCGATCGATTAATGGAAATGGTGATTCAAAGCTGGGAAGGAGAGTATCAAAGGGGTTCTGTCTGATTAAGTTTGGAAAATCGAGAAGTGGAATTTGTGGATGTAAAAATTAAGTTTTCAAATTAAGAGATGACCTGAATTTGAGAGTTTGGTGGTTGAAGCCGCTGCTGCCATGGTCGAACTGGAGGTGAATTAGGGTTCAATGGAAGAATTTGTGAAGATTCAGGTGGTTTTCATTTACAGTTAGGGTTTTGATTGAAGAGAAGAACCAGAAGAGGATGAGTCCTGGTTCGATTTAGAAGACGGGTCTGTGGTGTCAAGAAGGTCTTGTGCTGTTATGAATTGAGGCTGTGGGTTGAGACAAAGATAACCTTCAGGTGAAGCAATTGGTATGGTTAGTTTTGCTGTGGAGCTGTTCTTGCAAATGAAGAACTTGAGGTGGATCCAGGGACAGGAAGAGGTAGGTCTGATGTTGAGATTACAGGAAATCAGTGCTGTGGAGATAGATGGGTTCATAGTGGTTTGTGCTTAATGCTCAAGTTCAGTTGGTGATAAGGGTGGAAGCTGTCGATTATTGGTGGCTGCGGTTGGAGCTAGTGATGATTTGAAGCTCTGTTGATTGAATGAATGTGTGCTTGAATTGAATTAGGTGATGCTAGAACCGGCAGGGTTTAAAGTTGGGTTGCTATGAAGTGCAGGTGGAAATGAAATTGGTGGTATGGCTCAGACTGAGAGGATGCAGTGGTGGTGATGTAGAGATTGAAGTTGCAGTTCAAGTAATGGCATTACAGGTGCTGGTTCTGGTTTGTAATGGTGGTGGTCTGGTATTGGTGCAATGGAATTGAGCTAGACAGACAGGGTGATGTGATTGAATTGAAAGGATGCAGCTGGAGGTGGTTTTGCTTGCTAGGAGCTGAAAGAAATTGCTAATGCTGTAATGAAGTGTGTTACAGATGTTCAAGGGATGTTGGCAGTGAGCTGAGATGGCTGGTGCTGTTGAGAAGCTGATAAGAATGTGCAGTTGGCTCAGGGCAAGAAAAGATGGTGTTGTAGCTCAGGTTGTAGGTGCAGGCTGGGAATGCAGAGAAGAAATGGGAGCTAAGAAGATGCAGATGCAAAGCTGAAATTGCAACTAGGCTGGAGTAAGTTGCATAGCCATCATGGTCAGTGCGATCATGGCTCGATGGTTCTTCTTTGAAGCACAATGATTGTGCTGCAGGTATGGCCTGTGCAATGGCCTGGCCTGGCTAAGTTAAATCAGCCAAGGCAGATCCTGACTCACTCACCTGACCCGAACCGACTCAGACCTGACCCGATCCGACTCGTTGACTCGCCGATTTGACCCGGTTGACCGGTGTCAAGTGGACTTTGCTTGGTCACGGGAGACACTTTCCGGCGACTATTCCGTGCGGATTCCGCCATAACCCGATTTTCCACGTGAGCGTTTTTGGGACAAAATTTCTACACGGGTTTCTCTCCATGGTGGGCGGGTGAATTTCCAACTAATGGACTTTGAAGACAAAACCTAGTTTTGGAAGGAGAAAAAGACTACAAAAGGGAAGACTTCTACAATTTTTGGGGGACCACGTTTTATTATTATCTTCTCTACTTTGTTCTAGGGTTTGACAACATGAAGTATTTTCTCTTTCTTCTTGTGATGAACTCCATGAATATGAGTACCTAAGTTTATTATTGGTTATGGAATGGTTGGATTTCACATAATATGATTCTTTGATTCAATATACTAGTTTTGTCTCATAATTATCGTTTGCAATTCTCTGGAAATATTGTTTTATGATTGATTGATTGTTTTGTCAAGTTGCAAATTGGTAGAACTTCTAATCACATCTATTGCTAGTTTAGGGTTTATTATACGCAAAAGTGATATTCCTTGGATACAAGTAGCATAATATGATTATAGTTTGTAGTGATATATTCTTATGATCATATGTGAATCGTAACCTTTGTTAAATTGAATTAGTGCGCTTTCCACGTTCGATTGCTTTGATTGGCCTGATTTCATAGAACTTAATGCATCTAGGGAATTAAACTTGATTAGTGCTTTTACACGTTAGGTTGTTCCTTTAGATAGAATTCATATTCGCATCTTTTAATGTGTTTGTTGATGACATGAGGAGATTTGCAGGATATACTTGCGATCAAGGTATTCTAGGGTCTTTGATAAAAGTTGGGATTAAAATATCAATTCTAGTTATTGTGTTGAAAACATGTTTGTGATTGAAAACGAAATCCATGACCAATACTTTTCACATCCTTGATTTGCGTGTTTACTTTTATTTGTCTTTATTTGTTTTATTTTAGTTTATAAAATCACAAAACCCCCGGTGTTTATTATAGGAAACCATAACAATTTGACAACCTAGACCTCTCTGTGGGATCGATCCTTTCTTGCCCTTGCTATATTTATATTTTGAGTAGTAAGAAAGTGTAATTTATTTTTGACGCTTACGACAGCGGTCAATTGCCCAACAATTTTCTGCTTCGTCATCTTCTCCATCAACTGGTCTTGGATTAATGTCCAGTCGCACCACCAACGGGCTATCATGTGCTTCTCTTCCTTTGGGTACCTCGTCTGCAGAGAAAGAAATAATTTTTAGTCGCCAATCTTTCAATTGCGACTTTCTCACTTGAGTTCATCACTTCTTTGTTATGAAAATCTCTTGCATATACTCTACTAAGCACATTATCGTGAAAATCTTCAATTGTACGATATGAATGAACGATAGAGTTGCAAAATAGATTTTTGGCCTTTGTTCCCACTTCTATTACGAATGCTTCTTTTCCCTTCTTTGAAACTGTTCTTTGCACTTCTGATGGTGATGTTGTTAGTACTTGCTTCCCTTTGTCTTTATCTTTTAGAAAATGAGTCAACTTCCCCGATCAATCATTCGAGAATGATTCTCTTTATGTTTCGCAATCATTTGTTAGATGTCCATGAAAGCGATGGTAAGAACAATATTCATGACTTGTCACTTGGTTGTGGTTCACTCCCCGCATTCCATGGTGGTGGTACGTCCTCCATTACAAGTATAGCTTCCCAAATTTTTCCACACTAGCATTTAGTGGTGGCATTCGATCTCTTCCCATACCACTCTGCGATTTCTTGGCCTTCCATGGTTATTCTGCCTTCGTCCTCCATAAGTTTCTTACATATGATCTAATCTCTGAATTTTATTATTGTTGCCGCGGTTGTAGTAGTTCCTTTCTCTATCAAACTCCTCCTGATCTCGGCTTCCCATAGCCACTTTTTTCTCGCTGTCCATCATCAACTCTATTTTCCGGTTGCCCTTGCGAAGTGGTCGCCACGAGTTTAAAAATTTTGGTAATAAACTTGCATTCGTAGCGTTTGAACTTGTATTCGCAATTGGGTATGATTCCATTTCATTTTGTCTTTCTTCCAAAGCAATATATTCTTCTTGGAGTTCTCGCACTCGACCATTGTAATCGTATTTTTAATTGAATATTTGAATGTATAGCAAACTTGTTGCGAACAGAGCATTTACAAATGATAAAATGAGATATCTTTCCTCTACCCTTAGGCCATTTCGTTGCACATTGTTCTCCATCTCATTGTCGGATGTCTTAAACTCTCGCCAACTCTTTGTTTCAATCAATACATCTTCAATTCCTGGTCGCATGGAATTGTTACTTATATAAGCTCCCAAGAAAATAGTTTGTAAATGGTTGAATGATGAGATTGTGTTTCTCGGTAATCCTTCAAACCATTTCAAGTGCTTCTCCAATTAAGCTTGATGCGAAGTATTTGCACAATATGGCATCATGATTCTCCCATTGTAACATACATCTCATATAAGCCTTGATGTGTTGTACCGCACAGGTTGTTCCATCGAAAATGTTGGTTAATGCGGGCAGATTGCATTTAGGTGGTATTCCTCCCATTTGTATTTTATTGTGAAAGGAGTCTTGGCAGCCTTCCGCGATGGCTTCATCCAACTGTCTTCTTCCTCCTTCCTTCCTACTATTTAACAATTTCCTCATTTCGCTAGTTCTTTCAAGATTTGCTCATTTTCCTCGGGATTTGATTCTCGCTGGTCTTTTTAGCTCGCCTCTCGCCTCCCGCGTTCATGCCTGTTTTGACCTTCTTGTTCACTATTTTCTTCTCTCCTTTCTCTGCGACTTTCTTCTTCGCCTCTTTCATCAATTCGCACACCATTATATCTATCGTTATCTCTTCTGGTTTCTCTATCAACTCTCCTCTGCATCCTTTCGTATTCTCCATTGGTATTTCTATTGACACGATCTTGTGCTCGCCTCCTTTCTCGGTTGTCGTGATTATTTTACCGGATTGCTTCTTCCAATTCTTGGTTTTCCATTTCTGCTCTTACTCTCTCTCTCTCGCGGGCTAAGCGTGCTTGTTCAGCATAATGTTTCTCAATGTCGTCTACGATCTCTTTTTGCCTTCTCAATGCTTCTCTTCCATGCAGTATTGCTCTTCCTTCGCCGGCCATTTGGATCATTTGGCCCCGAAATCGCCTAGTTCCCCGATTTTCTTCATTCTCGCTCCTCTTGGAAATTCTCGGGATGGGGAATATAACGATCTTCTCCGCGTCCTCTCTTCTTTCATGATGTTCGAGCCGAGATTTTGTGCTTCCCGTTGGTTTTCTACCGCTGTAATTTTCGTTGGTAAGGCTCTCCTTCTTTCTTCCCTAGTTGATCTTGAACTCGATCTCGCAGTGCTTCTCGATCTTCTATTTTGCAATCTCATATTTTCCATTCTTAATTCATGATTCTGTCTTGTCAAATTTGCTCGCTCTTCTGCCTCTAGTCGCCTTTCTTCATGTATTGTTTGTCTCAATGTTTCCAATTTTGTGATTTCTTCATTTCCTAGATTCATTTCTTGGTCTCCTCCTTCTTGTCCGTTATTCATCAATCGCTGCTCTTCTTCCCTTTCATCCTCGAATTCGACCTCCAAGTATGTACACTTACTCTATCGTAATCCACGCTTTATTTGTTATTGGAGGAATTAAACATTTGAACATGGTTTTCTTCATCATTTCTCATATTCACCCTTGACGATTCTCCTTGTTCAATTCTCCTTTCTCCAGCAAGTCTTCCACTTCTTCTCACAGGTTGTTCAAGTACATTTCTTCTTCTAGCCATTGCTCTTTTAGTAAATCTTTTGAAAATTATCGCATTCAAATTCTTCCAAATCTCTATGCCAATCTTTTCTTAGTTCACAAGTTTCTAGCGCCAATATGTAGTTGCAGGAAATCCCACAATACACCCTCACTATATTTTGTTTAACTAATCCATTCAAAGGATAATAGATGAACAATTACCAATGTTTATTAATAACTTTCTTGAAATCTTTACACAGGAAAATGGAATTACATTTAAGGACTTACAAACATTCTCTCTGTTTCTCTCTCCTAATGACTTACTCTCCAATCCAAAGAGACCTCCCTCTAGACAGATTCACTCATCCCTTTATATAGGGTAATACATAGTGAATGACAGCTAAAGTCTGTCCTTTATTTTCGGAATGTCTCGCGAAGCCTCGCGGACATACAAATATTCATACTCGCGACACTTCTTAACCTTCGCCAGATTTCATATCCTCCTATCGTCATCCAGTGCGTCATTTATATCTAACCCTCTGCGACTCACTCGCAATGTCTTTATCCGTTATCTTCGCGAATTGTTGTTGTGGCGATATTATGATCCTACACTAACTAGTTCATTTGAGTAATTTGAACTAGTTATGGTGAAGAAGAATATGGTTGATATGAAATTGCTCATATGGCTAACCATTTGGTTAGCTATTGTTGAACCAACAAATGTCCATGTTTGGGAACGGTTACATAAACCCAAAATTGGACATTTCGTTTGTGTGTAACAAGCTAAGGTTTCGATCCAATGGTTGAGAAATATTAGCTTGAATCTAATCAGGTTTTCATCTAACGGTGAATATTGAATGCTTTGTTACTAAGCTAACATTGATTGCAAACCCTGATTTGAAAGACTATATAAGGGAGAACTCTAGCAACTGGGAAACCTAATTCCCACACCTTACGTGTGATACTAGTTGCATAAGCTAGAGTCGATTCTCCTTTAACCTTGGGTTTTCTTCTCTAAACTAGGTTAACGACTTAAAGACTTCATTGGGATTGTGAAGCCAGACCGATACTACTTTTCTTGTAGTTATGTGATCTGATCTTGTTGTTTCTATCGTACGAGTACAATTGGAATAATTGGCTTGAGATTTATATCTCTGATAGGCAAGATAGAAAATAAATCACAAACACTTTGTCTCATCGTTTGTGGTTCCGCGATATCTTTTTTTGCTGCGTCGATTAAGATTATTGTGAGGTGATTGATAATACTATGTTGTTCTTCGGGAATATAAGTCCGGGTTATCAATTGGTTCCTGTTCACCTTGATTTATCAAAAGACGGAACAAAAACTCATATGTATATTCGTGGGAGATGGATTTATCTATTATCGTAGACTTTTATGTGTGATACAGATTTGTTTATTAAATTCTTCGACTTTGGGTCGTAGCAACTCTTAGTTGTGGGTGAGATCAGCTATGGGAATCAAGTACGTAGTATCCTGCTGGTATCAGAGGTGTAGGAGCATAACTGTACCTCGGATCAGTGTGAGATTGATTGGGGTTCAACTACAGTCCAGGCCGAAGTTAATTTGGAATAGGCTAGTGTCTGTAGCGGCTTAATACAGTGTGTGTTCAATCTGGACTAGGTCCCGGGGTTTTTCTGCATTTACGGTTTCCTCGTTAACAAAATTCTGGTGTCTGTGTTATTTCTATTCCGCATTATATTTGTTTATATAATTGAAATATCACAGGTTGTGCGTTGTTCAATTAATTAGAATATCCAACCTTTTGGTTGTTGATTTAAATTGATTGACACTTGGATATTGGTATTTGGTACCATCTAAGTTATCTCTCTAGTATTTGACAAAGACTCGCAGATTTCTATTTGCTTGAGTATATATCAAATCGAGAGATTGAGATATAAACTCTTTGATATTCTTTTTATCTAGATTGAGTCTGACTGTCTAGTTGATTCTCTAGAAAGTATATTGGAGTTTGTCCATACAGATTGCTAATCGAAATATTGGGTGTGGTTGTTGTACCCCCGCTTTTTCATGATCGATATGTTGTAATTGGTATGACCAACTCTAGACATTGGGAAACCGATCCTAGTAAGAGGTGCAACCAATCACAAGTGTGTGGAATCAATCCTTGTAAGAGGTGCAACAAGTCTTAGTTATTGGTAACCGATCCTATGACTTGTGCAACCGAATACAAGTTAAATACCATAAATATGTGGTAACCGATCCTAGTACCTAGTCAACCAAATTTTGGAAAGCTAGTGTGACCAATCCTAGTACCCACATGGAGGTAGAACCGAAACTTGTTTTGGTAGAACCGTGAAACCCATGATCGGTGATTTGATAGGATAATCAATCACATAGTTCTTAGAAGTCATATGAACCAATTATAAACTTGTTTGGAAGTGTGGCAAATCGGTTCCAAGATCGTAAATATGAAAAAGGATTTACAAAGTAAAGATGTCGACATACTTTGAACATGTGCAATAACTCTTATCTTTTATTGTTCAAAATAAAAATTTCCGGGAATTATGGAAACCGAATTTGGAAATATATTGCATATCTTGAGAATATTTTCGGTTTTGGAAATTCCTTAGTGTCCAAACTTCCTTGGTCTATAAATATTTAAGTTTGCATTTCGAGCAAACTAATCCTCAGAGCCAGCAAAACTACCTTGTTGTGTTGTTACTGGTGGAGCCATCAATTAGGAGAGGAAAGTACCCTAATTAGGCGAAATCTCTTACGACTGCCCGTTTTAAAGACTTCTTTGGGATTAGGAAGCTCTACGAGTACCATTGGTGGGAAACTAGATAAATGCAGTTTATTATTAGTTTTCGATTGATTTGATTGACTAACGGTTGTTGAACTTTGATTGCACCTAGCTTGTTTATGCTTGAGAATCTTCTCTTCTGATATAAGATTCACTCAAACTAGATCGAAGTTTCGACGGGGATATTTAGACTTGTTTGTAGATCTAAAGACGTCTTGTGATAATCCATTGTTAATGAGACTCATTCGTGTGTGATTGATCACAAGAGATTCAAGTTGTGTGCAGGTGTTTATTGAAGATCTAAGAAGATTTGAAGACAAAGAAGATTTTTGATTTTAGTTCATAATCTTTGGTGTGCACAAAACTTGATCGGCTGGGGATCCAACTATAATCGGTTTATCTTTTTGATAGATTTGATTGATTAGTTGAGTAGATCGGCATCAATACAATTCTTTGTGATTCAAAGTATTGATTGCATAGTCTTAACAATTACTTTGGTAGTTATTTAAAAGATAAATCTAAGAACCTGACAAAGGAGTTTATTGGGATTAACGGAAGAGCCTTTTGTCAAACTCATATCACTTGTTTGAAAAGAGTTGTTACCGAATAGATTTGTTGTTCCTTTACTGTTTGGAATACGAACCAAAGGAATTGTTCCAAGTGTGTGACTTATTACAAGTTGGAGGCGCAGGGATACAGACGGAACTAGGTGAACTATATGTTTAGTTGCTTGGTCTCAACTATACGAAGTTGGTTTAGATTTTGTATAACGGCTTAATCCTGAGAGTATTCAATTCTGGACAAGGTCTCGGGGTTTTTCTGCATTTGCGGTTTCCTCGTTAACAAAATCTTGTTGTGTCTTTTACTTTTCTATTTCCGCAATTATAATTGTTTTTATTATAATTAGAAGTAAAATACATAAACGTTAATTCTTATTTACTTGATAGCAATCCTATTGTGTTTGGTTAAGTCCGAACCTATTATCAAGTAAACATACTTCGTTGTTGTATTGTCTCGATCTTGTATCCATAGTCAATCACACAAGTTATCTTGTTGTCGTATTGTCTCGATCTCGTATCTATAGACGATCGCACGAAGTGTGAACCGATTAGTTGTATTGTCTCGACTCACTCCATAGAAAATCACTTTCGGAGAAAGGACTTATAGGTGGAAAAGTTTTAGATTGAGGTATATTTGGGTACCCTCGTCTTTTCAATTGGTATCAGAGCAGGCAAACACGAAAAGATCTAACAATCTGTGTTTGGTGCGATCTAACCTATAAGACTGGAATCTAAGAAATGGTTTTTATTGAACCTGAGAATGATTCAGTTAACGTAAAGCAAGACATCAAGAGTTTTGAATTAACACTTGATGATGGCATCTACGATTCAATATTTGAAGACCTTCATGAAAGGGAATCTACTAGACAAGTTCATCTTGTTAATAATGTAGAAATTGGTGATAACTGGGAATCATGCCTAGAAAATCAGTTGGATGAAATATCCGATGACGGTGACTCAGTTATTGATCGAGATGTGGATGATGATATCTCAAAATACTCCAAGATACTGAAGCCTTTGGGAAAGAGTAAACTCAAAACTTTTGATGTCATTGATATCTTAACTCCTCTCTGTCGATGATCGTTGTCGTATGCGTCAAAAATAATTTCAGTTTCTTACTACTCAAAATATATAATGAAGCAAGGGCAAGAAAGGATCGTTCCCACAGAGAGGACTTGGGTTGTCAACATATTTTGGTTTCCTAAAAGTAACAAGGGGGTTTTCTGATTTTTATAATCTAAAAGTAAAATAAAAGCAAACAAAACAATAAAGCACACAAATCAAGGATGAGAAAATATTGGATAAAGGTTTCATCTTCATTAGCAAACAAGTTTTGAATGTATGATTAGAATTCGTATTTAATCTCGCTATCATCAAAAGCCCTAGAATACCTTATTGCAAGAATACTCCGTAAATTTCCTAAGTTCATCAACACACACATTATAGCTGCGTATGTGAATTCTTTCTAAAGAATAACCTAACGTCTTGCGCTAATTAAGTTCAATTCATAGGAGCATTAAGTTTCAGAAATAGGCTAATCAATGCAATTATCATACATTGCGCATGACAATTCGGACAAAGGTCAATTTCTACATATGATTACAAGGATGTATCACTACAAACCGTAATCATATCATGCTACTCGTATTCAAGGTTATCGCTCGATGATGAACCCTAAATTAGCTATAGATATGGATGTGAGTTCAATCAATTCTAGACTTAACTAAACAAAAATTCAATCAAATTGCAATACGTAAATCATGCAATTATTATACGCAGTAGAAATCAAACGATAATATTGAGAGAAAACTAATTCATAAAATCAATAACTTAGTTGCAAAATCCAACTTTATTTTTAACCAATAATAAAAACTTAGTTACTTGTGTTTTTGGAAATCATCATAAAAAGCAATGAAGAACTATCATGTGAAACCTTAGAAAACAAGTAGAAGCCTCCCTAATGGAGATATCTAGGTTTAGAGAAAGAATTTTCTATTTGCTTCTCTAATTCCAAAAGGATACTCTTTCCAAAAGTAGGTCAAGTCTTCTTAAAACCCGTCTCCAATTGGTCCACCAATCCCATATGTTAAAACATCTCTTATGGAAATTTTGGGTCCAAAACTGGTCGTCGAATTGCTGACGTCATTACCGGAATCCGGTTGCTGTCGTCGGAATCCGGCACCGGGAAAACTACTTTGGCCACCTGAGATATCTGAAACTTTCACCGGGCAAATATGTACTTCCTGCAACTCATCTCTCCTTCTCTATGTTCATACATTCACAAAAACCATCTAACCCAACTTCTTATTTCTTGCGAAAATGTACCCAAAAGTGTGACTCCAAACTCATATATGTCGCGGCCAACTCTTGCATCCGACTCATACCCCCTTCACGATTCACTGAAATATTACAATCCCCACTTTCGGTTCGAAAATACGGCAACAGGAACTAGTATCACCGGCGCACCAATTCTTTTCTCTTTTCGCACAGTTCTGCACTCTGGTTCAAGCACTCCGTCTCTCCCTGTAATGAGCAGCACTTTTCATTGTCTTCAGCTCTATCTCTGCCAGAACTACTTGCACTTACAGTAGTTCACTCCTACAGCTGCATCGCCATCAGCAGCACCACTCAGCCACAACAAACAACTCCACTGTCACCTGCTACCCTTCATCTCAACAAAACCACCAACTTCAATTGCAGTCACCAGCAACAACTACATTGCGACCACCATTTGCAGCTCAGCTGCCATCTCAGACCATCCAACATCATTCCCATTTCATTACAGCTCATGCCTGCTTACCAAATCAACCTTCTCTGCAGCTTGTACTCATACCACCAACTGCTTCCATTCCAGCTTCATAGCTTCTCAATCTTCCCTGTATAGCAATCCACAAAAAGTACCAGTGGCTGCACCTGCAATCTCCCATTTATCCTCGAATCCTGCTCAACCAACACAGCCACAAACCTTTCTGCATCACTGCCTCATACTCAGACCATCTCCTTTGTTGTCTCAGAACTTCATATCAACTCCCATTTTTTGCAGTTCAGGCCTGCAACATACTAGCATGTAGCACCATTCACCACTCCAGCTGCAACACTTCATTCTGTGGCATTTCTTCCCTGTATCACAGCCAGCGAACCCATATCATCACAGTATTTACATCATTGCTTCTGCAAGACTGCAATTAAGCCACCACCAAACACAAGACCCTTCACAGCAGCACCTTCTAATCCACCAGAGCCATATCCTTCCATTAAACCCTGGTTCACTCTTCCATGTCTGCAAAATCGAATCACTATCTCAGCTTCAATCTCTCAAATTCATCATCAATAACAGCTCTGATCCCCTTTTTGTACCATCTCAACTCCATAACAAATCTGCTCTTCTGTAACCCTAACACAATCATATAAATCCACTAAATCTGCACGACTAGCACCTTCTCAAACACAATTACCACCAGAAACTTAATCTTGAGACAAACCCATGTCTTAATTCATTACAGAGCTTCATTTCATATAGCTTCAAAACCCAAACTCAATCTATGTCTCAGCATCTTCAAATTAAACCCAATTTCATCTCTTCCTTCAAAACCCTAACCAATAAATTATTTCTTCCTTACTCAAATCGCTGCTTCAAGACCTAATTCTTTTCAATCTGATGTACCTCCATCAGCAGCTCAATCTTCTTCTCGATCAATTTCAGGTTAACCCCCTGGACCTCAGTTCTGTTGAACATCAGAACAAAATTTGGGAAAGAAAACTTAAGAGAAATGATTTCTCGATTTCAGGGTGTAGTGTAATAACTAGGACGGCTATCAACACCCATGGGTGATTTTAGCAATTGTTGTTAGACTCCAACTAGTTGTCCCTTATCCTCGACTGGGATCCGGATAGCACTTGCACCTCAATTGACTGTGATCTCTTCTTTTGCTCCAAATGACCTCAAAACACCTAATAGACTCAAAAGCAAATATAAGATACATAATTTACAAGAAAATTTGCAAAGGAAACATAAATACTAGATATAAAAGTAGGTGCTTTAGACACCTATCAGTCGACAGAACAAGAAGTTGAGAAAAGTTTTTCAAGGACAATATTGTGGTTCTCGCACCACTGAATATCTTCTTAAAAATCATATAAACGATCTAAATTTTAAGAAATTAGAATGTGAAAATCTTCGAAGAGATCTGTTTTTGTCGGAAAAGAAACGTGCTGAATCGGAAGTAAGGATTAATTCTCGACAAATACAGGATCTTGAAGAAAAATCCAGTGCTAGTCTCTCTCAAACAAAACTGTTAGAGAAAGAGCGTGATGCTGCTCTTGAAAAGATTCACTTATTGGAAGAGAAACTTGTTGAATCTGATGCAAGGAACAAAAGAGTTTTGAAGAGAAAGAAGGTGTATATCTCTCACGAGAAAAACACCTTGAGGCTGATCTAGATGGTGCTCTTGATAAAATCAAGATGTTGGAAGAAGAAAATTTGTACTTGAAAAATCCAATGATAGCACAAACAATTTATCCTCATTGTTAGAAGCAGGAAGATATCATGGTGATATACGAGGATTAAGATATAAGGAATCAGGTGCTTCCAACGATAACAATGAGATAAAATTTGTTAAAGCTACAAATTCTTCTCAACCAGAGGCTTCCACTGATGACAAAGATGCTCCTATTTCTTTTAAGGAAGAAAGTCTGTCAAGCCTAAGAATAGTGTTCAACTAGCAGTAATCAAATAAGGCATTTATGCTAATGTAAATAAAGCAACAACGTTGAACAAAGATAAGAATGAAAAGAAGAAAAAAACTCGTCGATCTCCAATGCAAGAGGATCCACAAAAAGTTAACATTAAAACTCAGTCTTCGTATGTTACTAAGCATTGTTATTATTGTGGTAATAAAGGGCATTTGCAATGGGGATGCAAAGTTCGTAAGATGCAAGATGCACTTTCTTTTGTATCAAACGAATTGGCTAAGATTCCTCCCCAAAGGAACTCGGATCGCTATTGTCCAAAGTTTAGGCAAAATAATTATTATAATGATAGTTCAAGTTTTGTCCACATCTCATAAAAAACCCTACTATAGGAAAAGAGATGAGTTTGCAAATACGAAGACTAGATCCGATGTTCCAAATTGGAGAAAGAATGTTTCGCAAAATATGCAAAAGGGAAATGATCATAATTATATGAAGGAGAAAGTTTCTCCTGCGAAACCCTCCTCTAAATGGGTCCCAAAATCCTCCATAGCCAAAAAGGGACCAAAAGTTAGTCACAAGAATGACTCTCAGCTGTTAATTGTTGGTGACAATAATTACAAGAGTTTTCTTGAAAGACTAAAGAGAGACATCATGTCTGAAATCTCTTGTACTAGTGAACGTTGTGATAATGACACTCTTCATCACAAGTCAAAGTTGAAAAACAAGATATGGAACAAGAGAAAACAAACCAAGCAAGAGGTTAAGAGTGATGATTTTGTCTTAGTCACCCGTGACGAACAAGACAAGGCTCACCAAAACACAACCTAGTTGTGTTGGAATGTGCATGCTTACCTTTGTGCTCAATCTTATGATGGGTGAGTAAGCACATTATCTCTCGGTTATTATATGACTAATTAACATCTTTAGGGAGATTCCTCTTCTATAATTGAGCTTTTGATAGAAACGGTAACTTTGAGTTTATGATGTTGATATCTACTGATCATATATGTGTAGCTCTTGTTTATATGGTTAAAACACTATGTGTTTAATATTGGATGTTTGATTTCGGTTTTCATAACCTTAATATTCGATCTCATATTGTGTGAACCCTAAACGGGTGACTTTTTGGTTTAGCAGGATTAAGTTCTAGCCCATGTTGGTAGGCTTTATCAAAGGATCATAAGGGGTTCCGATTGAAACTAATATGTGAAAAGTCACAATATGTTGAATCATTTGGTTTAGCATAAAAGCATATGTGTTTCGGGGTTTCAACTTTTGCATTGCAATAGTTAAAACCGGTTTTCAACCTTTCTATGGTAAAGGTTGGTTTTTGTTGTTGTTCTTTTATCTAGCGAGAGGATGACAACATCAGTGGGGAGAGTTCTAACTTGAACTGGCACTTAATAACATATCTTAAGGATGCGGAATTTGAGGTAACGAATTTGTTAGTTAATCGTTTTCCTGTTTAAGAAAGCCTGATTTTATTGCATAATTTTATTGCTTTTGCTTAACAAAATTTCGGTACAATTGATGTTTATTCCATTATTTGTGTATGGATGTGTGTGTGATTCAATTGTTTCCGGTTAAGAAAAACTATTGTTATCTTGCTTTATTGGTATCAATGGTTTAGGCTTACAAAATTATTGGTATCAATTGTTTGGTGCAATTGCGGTGCTTTAATGTCTATGTTGTTTCAATTGCTTCCGGTTGAGATAAATAATTATGCAAGTTGATTTATTTGGTTTGTATGAATTGTTTATGGCTTAACAAAAAGGTTTTCGGGATGAATTGTTTAGTCCAATTTTATTCCGGATAAGAGAAACTAAGTTAATTCTGATCTTAGTTAGACTTATCAAAGTGGAGGTTTCGGTTATTCAAGTCTAATCGAATGCCTTAACAAGAAATGCTAGTTAACTAACCTAGTACTTGTCTTGTTTAAAAGTTAAAGGTCTAAGTTATTATTTGAATAATTAGATACTGATGATAAAAATAAAGTTAATTTTGATCTTTATTTTGGTCTTATCGAACAAGTGATTGTATTTGTGCAATCGGTTTAGCAAAATAACTAAGGTGCTTAGTCGATTTTGGTATGCTAAACTATTAGGGAAAATTGCTTCAGGAAATTGGTTCCTTGGTAACATATCAAAACAAAATTACTTTGTAGTTTTGGTTTTGATATTGGTTATCAAAAATGGTGTGTGGAACCCTCGTGCTTAACTCTTATAGGTTGCAAGTCTTTTTGAGATTTGTAAGATCCTTTCGGTTTGTCTTTTATTTGCTCGTACCTTTGTCATTTTGTGACAAAAAGGGGGAGAAATATATGGAGTAAACAAGTGATTTGGTATCACTAAGGAAAGGACAATGGTGCTTAAACGTTATATCTAATGAAAGAGTAAAACATAGACTAAGGGGGAGTAGCATATCATATTGATACTTGTAGTTATATGGACTACAAATGGAATAACAAAGACGTGCAGATTGAAAATCTACCTATCTTACCTTTAGGGGGAGTATTAGCTTTGTTATTATAATGTCAACAGTGGCATTTGTGGACTGAATGTATACAGGTTATTGTGATGTTGAATTTTGGAATCAAGCGTATGTATAATGAATTCTTGTAATTTGTTTATCCATATGATGTAAGAGTTTTTTCACTAAAATTGACAAAGGGGGAGATTGTTAGAGCATAGCTCGGTTGAACCCACCAAGCGTTGGTATGTCAAGTTTGATTGTCATATTTTAGTGAACCAAAACTCATTTAAAGAGTCGCTTGATTATGTACTAGAGTCAACTTCGTATAGGTTAGATTGAAAGTATTAGGATATGAGACATTACAAGTATTACGTGAAGCCTTGAAGATTGTGAAGAAGTAAGGAGCTACAACGACGACATCATCCTTCCTCTTGAGGTTAGTAATATTTGACTTGAACTGTTTCATTCCTAATGTATCTTTCAAGTCGTGCATATTGAAGCTGTGAATGATTATACTCTAGTTGGAAATAGTATTAAGGAATTACAATACGAAGTATAACGTCTATCTTTTGAACTTCGTATATAAGACATCGACATAATCGTATGAATGCCATTGTGATTATGTATGGGTATGGGTGAAGATTTCATCCTAGGAAACAATTTTTTTACATTCGTTTAAAGGAAGTACAATTCATAAACTTGTTTTGTGAATCGAAAAGGAAATCGCTAGGCTTATTGGTTGTTATTCATTGCAAATATTTGGATTACCAATATGTGTGCTTAGTATAACCACTCATAACTTGTTTATGTATCTTGGTAAAACTATTCACAAGGCCTGATTTTTGTATTGGTATGACTTTTATTAGTGAAACCAATCTTAAGTAATCACCTGAGATGGTATGATCGATATGCTGTAATTGGTATGACCAACTCTAGACATTGGGGAACCGATCCTAGTAAGAAGTGCAACCGATCACAAGTGTGTGGAATCGATCCTTGTAAGAGGTGCAACAAGTCTTAGTTATTGGTAACCAATCCTATGACTTGTGCAACCGAATACAAGTTAAATACAATAATATGTGGTAACCGATCCTAATACCTAGTCAACCAAATTTTGGAAAGGTAGTGTGACCGATCCTAGTACCCACATGGAGGTAGAACCGAAACTTATTTTGGTAGAACTATGAAACCCACGATTGGTGATTTGATAGGATAATCAATCACATAGTTCTTGGAAGTCAGATGAACCAATTCTAAACTTGTTTGGAAGTGTGGCAAATCGGTTCCAAGATTGTAAATATGAAAAATGATTTACAAAGTAAAGATGTCGACATACTTTGAACATGTGCAGTAACTCTTATCTTTTATTTTTCAAAGATATTCCTTAATAGATAAAGGAGAATCCCGGATCGAAATAAATTTAGAATCTTTTAATTAAGGTTTTTATTTTTATATGCTTTTAATTTCCAGAAATTAAAATGCATATGTTTAGAAAATAAAAATTGGTAATGTGCATTTACTAATTGGAGATTTTCTACTGAGATTTCGGTCAATATTTGGACAAAGCATTTCTGTTAGAGCATAGCTCGGTTGAACCCACCAAGCGTTGGTATGTCAAGTTTGGTTGTCAAATTTTAGTGAATCAAAACTCATTTTAAGAGTTGCTTGATTATGTACTAGAGTCAACTTCGTATAGGTTAGCTTGAAAGTATTAGGATAATGAGACTTACAAGTATTACGTGAAGCCTTGAAGATTGTGAAGAAGTAAGGAGCTACAACGACGACATCATCCTTCCTCTTGAGGTTAGTAATATTTGACTTGAAATGTTTCATTCCTAATGTATCTTTCAAGTCGTGCATATTGAAGCTGTGAATGATTATACTCTAGTTGGAAATAGTATTAAGGAATTACAATACGAAGTATAACGTCTATCTTTTGAACTTCATATATAAGACATCGACATAATCGTATGAATGCCATTGTGATTATGTATGGGTATGGGTGAAGATTTCATCCTAGGAAACAATGTTTTTACATTCGTTTAAAGGAAGTACAATTCATAAACTTGTTTTGTGAATCGAAAAGGAAATCGCTAGTCTTATTGGTTGTTATTCATTGAAAATATTTGGATTACCAATATGTGTGCTTAGTATAACCGCTCATAACTTGTTTATGTATCTTGGTAAAACTATTCACAAGGCCTGATTTTTGTATTGGTATGACTTTTATTAGTGAAACCAATCTTAAGTAATCACCTCGAGATGGTATGATCGATATCTTTGTAATTGGTATGACCAACTCTAGACATTGGGGAACCGATCCTAGTAAGAAGTGCAACCGATCACAAGTGTGTGGAATCGATCCTTGTAAGAGGTGCAACAAGTCTTAGTTATTGGTAACCAATCCTATGACTTGTGCAACCGAATACAAGTTAAATACAATAATATGTGGTAACCGATCCTAATACCTAGTCAACCAAATTTTGGAAAGGTAGTGTGACCGATCCTAGTACCCACATGGAGGTAGAACCGAAACTTATTTTGGTAGAACTATGAAACCCACGATTGGTGATTTGATAGGATAATCAATCACATAGTTCTTAGAAGTCAGATGAACCAATTCTAAACTTGTTTGGAAGTGTGGCAAATCGGTTCCAAGATTGTAAATATGAAAAATGATTTACAAAGTGAAGATGTCGACATACTTTGAACATGTGCAGTAACTCTTATCTTTTATTTTTCAAAGATATTCCTTAATAGATAAAGGAGAATCCTGGATCGAAATAAATTGAGAATCTTTTAATTAAGGTTTTTATTTTTATATGCTTTTAATTTCCAGCAATTAAAATGCATATGTTTAGAAAATAAAAATTGGTAATGTGCATTTACTAATTGGAGATTTTCTACTGAGATTTCGGTCAATATTTGGACAAAGCATTTCTGTTAGAGCATAGCTCGGTTGAACCCACCAAGCGTTGGTATGTCAAGTTTGGTTGTCAAATTTTAGTGAATCAAAACTCATTTTAAGAGTTGCTTGATTATGTACTAGAGTCAACTTCGTATAGGTTAGCTTGAAAGTATTAGGATAATGAGACTTTACAAGTATTGCGAAGACTTGAAGATGTGAAGAAGCAAGGAGCTACAATGACAACAATCATCCTCCCACTTGAGGTTAGTGATATTTGACTTGAACTGTTTCATTCCCTAACGTATCTTTCAAGTCGTGCATATTGAAAACAAAACTGCGAAGCATATTTGAACTCTAGATAGACATAGTATTAAGGAATATAATACGAGGTTTATTGCTTAACCATTAAACTTTGTAGATAAGACATCGCCATAATCATTTGAATGCTATTGTGATTATGTATGGGTATGAGGTAAGGATTTCATCCTAGGGAACAATGTTTTGCATGTGTTCTAAGGAAGTAAGTTCATAAGCTTATTTTTGAATAGAAAAGGAAATCGCCAGGCGTTATCGGTTTTGTTATTCATTGTATATCTTATGAACAACCAATATGTGTGATTAAGTATAACCGTTCACGACTTGTTGTTCTTGGTAGAACTATTCACAAAGGCCAGACTTATGTAGTATGACTTTTATTAGTGAAACCGATCTTAAGTAATCACCTGAGATGGTATGATCGGGTTTCGATTTTCCGTCGACCAAATATGGGAAAGGGGAACCGATCCTAGTAAGAGGTGCAGACATCACAAAGGGGAACCGATCCTTGTACGAGGTGCAGCAAGGTTTATAGCAGAAAGGGGAACCGATCCTATGAACATGTGCAACACGTTTTTAGGCAAAGGTGAACCGATCCTATGGACATGTGCAACACATATATATAAGTTAGATACCAAATATATGTGGGGAACCGATCCTAGTACCTAGTCAACCGAATTTTGGAAAGCTAGTGTGACTATGCACAGTATTCACATGGAAGGTAGAACCGAAACTTGTTTTGGTAGAACCGTTAAACCCATGATTGTGATTGAATGTTATTTGATCAATCGCATAGTTCTTGAAATTCAGATGAACCAACTCTAAACTTGTTTGGAAGTGTGGCAAATCGATTTCAAGGTTGTAAGTGTGAAAGAGAACTTACAAAGTTAAGATGTCGACATACTTTGAACACGTGCCATGAATGTTTATTTCTTTCATTGTTCAAAGTTATTCCTTAATAGCTAAGGGAAGAGAATCCCAGGATCGAAACATAAATAAGTTAAGAATCTTTTAATTAAGGTATTTAACTTCATTTTGTAGGGAAATAAGAATTAGTAATGTCCATTTACTAATTATAGATTTTTCGAGAGATTTCGATCATTATTTTTGGACAGAGCATTTCCAGGAATTATGGAAACCGAATTTTCGCTTTAATGAATTTCTTGAGAATATTTTCGGTTTTGGAAATTCCTTGGTGTCCAAACTTCCTTGTCTATAAATACTTGAAGTTTTCCTTTCTAGCAAACTATCCTTCGTAACAACAAACTTCCTCTCTGTTGTGTTGTTACTGGTGTAGCCGCCTATTCAGAGAGGAGAGTAACCTAATTAGGAGAAATCTCTTACGGCCGCTCAGTTTTAAGTCTTCTTTGGGATTGAAAAGCTATACGAGTACCGTTGGTGGGAAACTAGATAATTGCGGTTTATCTTTTGTTTTATTTGATTTGATTGACTAACAGTGGTTGAACTTTGATTGCACCTAGTTTGTTTATGCTTGAGAATTTTTTCTTCTGATATAAGATTCACTCAAACTAGTTCGAGTTTCGACGAGGATCTTTAGATTGTTGTTAGTTCTAAAGACGATCTTGTGATAATCCATTGTTAATGACTCTAGTTCGTGCGTGATTGATCACAAGAGATTCAAGTGATTGTGTGCAGGTGTTTTGAAGATCTAAGAAGATTTGAAGACAAAGAAGATATTGAAGATTTCGATTTGTGGGTTCATAATCTTTGGTGTGCACAATACTTGTTTTTAAGAAAAGAGGATCCAATTAATAATCGGTTTATCTTTGTGATAGATTGGATTGATTAATTGAGTAGATCGGCATCAACACAATTCTTTGGATTAATAGTGTTGTTGGTTTAATCTTAAACGATTACTTCGGTAATTGAATATAAAATAGATCTAAGGACCTGACGAATGAGTTTATGTTAAGATAAACGGAAGAGCCTTTGTCCAACTCATATCATTTGGTTGAATAGAGTTGATACCAAACAGATTTGTTGTTCCTTTACTGTTTGGAATACGAACCAAAGGAATTGTTCCAAGTACGTGACTAAGGTCGGAGGCGTGGGAATACGAGATTTAATTAGGTGAACTATAGGTTTAGTTGCTTGGTCTCAACTATACGAATTTAGGTGTGATTTTGTGTGGCGGCTTAATCCTGAGAGTATTCAATTGGACAAGGTCCAGGGGTTTTTCTGCATTTGCGGTTTCCTCGTTAACAAAATCTTTGTGTCATTTACTTTATATTTCCGCATTATAATTATTTTATTATAATTAAAGTAAATTACACTAACGTTAATTCCTATTTACTTGATAAGTGAATCCTATTGTGTTTGGTTACATCCGAACCTTTTTATCAAGTAACATACTTCTTTGTTGTATTGTATCGATCTCGTATCCATATACGATCACACGAAGTGTGAATCGATTAGTTGTATTGTCTCGACTCAGTCCATAGACAATCACTTTCGGAGAAAGAACTTATAGGTAGGAAAAGTTTTAGCTAGAGGTATATTTGGGTACCCTCGCCTTTTCAATTTGTATCAGAGAGGCAAACACGAAAAGATCTAATAATCTGTGTTTGGTGCGATCCAACCTATAATAATGAATCCAAAGGATGGTTCAATTAACATAAGTCAAGATGAAAAATCAGGTCTTGAAGATAACACCTTCTGTGAATCTACTGATCAGGCTGATCTCTACAATGTAGACTCTGGTGATTGGAAAACTTGCCTTGAAAAGAAACTTGATGAGATTTCTGAAAATGGTGACTCAGAAATTGATCAAGATGTTGAAGATGATCTATCTGAATACTCCTCTCTTCTTGGAGCTGTCTCCACAAAAGACTGTCTTCCTCATATGTGATTGGACTTCTTGCTCCTCTCAGCAGAGAAAATAGGAAACTGAGGAAAGTTTTTTCTGGTTTATTCTATGGATATCAGAGTTCCAGATATCTTCTTAAAGACTACAAAGAAAGTCTTCACTCAAAAACCCTTGAGTTTGAGAACCTCAACAGGAAACATTACTTGTTGAATAAAAAACTTCTTGAGACAGAAGCTTTGATTAATTCGCAACATTCAACGAGCAATGAACGGCTTGAGTCTGACTCCTTGAAGAAAAATCCTCTTGAGGATCAACTAACCAATGCTCTTGAAAAAATCAAGGTGCTAGAAGAAGAGGTTGTAAGGCTGAGGAGACTTAATGATAACACAATTAACTTATCTTCCATGATAGATGCAGGAAGATGTCATGGCGACAAACGAGGATTAGGATATGATGGGATTGATACTTCATCGATCAACAAAGAAGTAAAATTCGTAAAGGTTTTTGTCTGTCTACTCCTGAAGATCCACCCGTACAAGTATGCTTGCATGATTCGCCCAAGTGCTCAAGTGAGAATCCAACAGAAAAGGTCTCCGAATACAAACAGAGGAAGAGTCCAACTAAGAAGCAGTATCATGACCGAAAGTCTCATAAAGGTAAATCAAAAAACTATAAACCTTTCAATAAATATTGTTTTTGTTGTAGAGAAAAAGGTCATATGCAAAGGGAGTGTAAGATTCGGAAGATGCAAGAATGCTCTATCATATGTCTCAAAATAATTGGATAACTTCACTTCCAAAAACCTCTCGAGATCACTATTGTCCAATTAGACAAACGAATTTTTACATGAATTCAAAATCATATCCAAAAAGAAATGTAAAAGGTAATACCTTTTTCAATAAGGATATGATATCTGATGTTTCAAGGTGGAAAGATGCAATGTCTCTTGAAATGAAGAATCTTCATTCAAAAACTACCTACAAATTGATACCAAAATCTGAGAAGGTATCGAAAAAGTCATCTAGAACAATGTCTAAGAAAACCAACTCGTTATAATTTTAGACAAAGATGACTATGAAAGTCTAGTTATTAGACTCAAACAGGATCTAGAGATATCCAATAATATCAATGTGAAAACATCTTTTGATTATTTACTACAAAGTAGAAAAACAAAAAAGGGGTCGAACAGGTTTCTGGAACCTTTCAAACCATTGTAATTGTTTCCTCACTTCTGTAAGGAAAGAATCGTTTTTCGGTTCTGGTTAGGAATTCTTTCCTTTTTGAGTTTAAAAATAGGGATTATAAATAAGTCCGATTGTGACCCTCTTGTAATATCATGCTACCATGCTTTCACCATATGTATAAATTGAGGAAGACTTGACAAGAGAAATTTCGTAAATAATTAGCTCATGCATTACCTTGCCCCGTTCAAAAATTCTTTACATGATTCCTTTCATAGTGGAAGGAAAACAACGGTATGATGTTGTCGGTGATTATTGTGTTGAAAAGATTGAAAGGACTCTTGAGTCTAGCTGAACATATTATGAGAAAAGAATATATGGAATCTGTTCTGATTATTGCTCCTTCTCTATCAAGACAACTCTTTCAACAATTCTTGCTCAAAATTTGTTTGAGGGAACAATGGAACTCATTGGAAGAAGAGATCTTCTCAAGGATGATCTTATTTATGCCAAGACGAGTATCTCTGGATACAAAGAATCTATTGCAAAATATAGATGGCCTGAAGACCTTGGAGAATTTAGAAGAAATTTAGAAGATTCTAAAGAGGAAGAAACCAAAATTGAGATTCTTTTAAAGGATTTCTCCAGTAATGCATGCAAATCAAAGATAAGATTAAATTCTTATTTGAAACTAGGCTACTTTATGTAAAGTCTATTAAGAATAAAACAATTATGAATAAAATTATTTGATTTATAATTTTTCTTGTGATAGTTTTCGGTTTACATAGCCTGTGCTTGAATGCTTTTATCTTATTGCTATGTATGTTTATGGGATGTTTGATTTCGTTTTTACTACCTTAATATTCGATCTCATATGTTGTGAACCCTTGTGGTTTGGGTGACTTTTTGTTTTAACAGGATTAAGTTCTAGCCCATGTTGGTAGGCTTTATCAAAGGATCATGAAGTGTTCTGGTATAAACAATATGTGAAAAAGTCACAATATGTTGAATCGGTTTTGGTTTAACATAAAAGCATATGTGTTTCGATGGTTTTCAACTTTTGCTTACAATTGTTAAAACTGATTTTCAACCTTTCTCTGGTAAAGGTTGGTTGTTGTTATTCTTTTGTTTTTGGCATAAGGATGACAACATGATGATATTTCGATATCAATTCTCCCCTGGAAGAAGATGCAATCATATTGGAGAAGTGGATGCGAAATTTGAGGTAACAATCTTGTTAGTTAATTGTTTTCCTGTTTAAGAAAAGCCTGAGTTTATTTCATATATATTTATTGCTTTTGCTTAACAAAATTTCGGTTCAATTGATGTTTATTCCATTACGTGTGTATGGATGTATGTGTGATTCAATTGGTTCAGGTTAAGAAAAACTATTGTTATCTTGCTTTATTGTGTGGTATCAATTATTTAGGCTTACAAAATTTCGGTGCAATTGCAAAGTGCTTTTAATGTCTATGTTGTTTCAATTGCTTAGGTTGAGGTGAATAATTATGCAAGTTGATTTATTTGGTTTGTATGAATTATTTATGGCTTAACGAAATAAAAGGTGTACGGGATGAGTTGTTTAGTCCAATTCAATTATGGATAAGAGAAACTAAGTTAATTCTGATCTTAGTTAGACTTATCGAAGTGAGGTTTCGGTTATTTAAGTCTAATCGAATGCCTTAACAAGAAATGCTAGTTAACTAACCTAGTATTTGTCTTGTTTAAAATTTAAAGGTCTAAGTTTATGGATATTTAGAACCTGATGAGAAAAAGGTTATTTTGGTCTTATCGAATTAAGCGATTGTTTTTGTACAATCGGTTTAGCAAAGGGACTAAGGTGCTTAGTTGATTTTTGGTTTGCTAAACTAAAATGGAAAAATTGTTTCGGACAATTGTTTCCTTGGTAACATATCAAAATAAAACTACTTGTATTTTCGGCTTTGATATTAGTTATCAGAACATGATGTGTGGAACCCTCGTGCCTAACTCTACAGTTGCAAGTCTATTGAGATTTGTAAGATTCTTTTCGTGTTGTCCTTTATTTTTCGTTTCTTTGTCATTTTGTGACAAAAAGGGGGAGAAATATATGGAGTAAACAAGTGATACTGGCATTGATTTTATATTGATTGGTATCGCTAAGGAAAAGAACATTGGTGCTTAAACGTTTTATCTAAACGAAAAAATGAAAGCACAGACTAAGGGGGAGTAACATATCATATGAATTGGTACAACAAAGACGCGCGGATTGAATATCTACCTATCTTCCTTAGGGGGAGTATTTTCTTTGTTATTATAATATCAACAACGGCATTTTCAAGGATTGAATGTAAGCAGTTTACTGTGTTGTTGAATCGGAAATCAAGCGTATGTGTAATGAATTATTGTAATTTTTTTATCCATATGATGTAAGATTTTTGTCACTAAAATTGACAAAGGGGGGGATTGTTAGAGCATAGCTCGGTTGAACCCACCAAGCGTTGGTATGTCAAGTTTGGTTGTCATATTTTAGTGAATCAAAACTCATGTTAAGAGTCGTTTGATTATGTACTAGAGTCAACTTCATATAGGTTAGCTTGAAAGTATTAGGATAATGAGACTTTACAAGTATTGCGAAGACTTGAAGATGTGAAGAAGCAAGGAGCTACAACGACAACAATCATCCTTCCACTTGAGGTTAGTGATATTTGACTTGAACTGTTTCATTCCCTAACGTATCTTTCAAGTCGTTCATATTGAAAATAAAACTGCGAATCATATTTGAACTCTACATAGACATAGTATTAAGGAATACAATACGAGGTTTATTGCTTAACCATTAAACTTTGTAGATAAGACATCGCCATAATCATTTGAATGCTATTGTGATTATGTATGGGTATGAGGTGAGGATTTCATCCTAGGGAACAATGTTTTACATGTGTTCTAAGGAAGTAAGTTCATAAACTTGTTTGTGAATCGAAAAGGAAATCGCCAAGCGTTATTGATTTTGTTATTCATTGCATATCTTATGAACAACCAATATGTGTGATTGAGTATAACCGTTCAAGACTTGTTGTGTTCTTGGTAGAACTATTCACAAAGGCCTGACTTATGTATTGGTATGACTTTTATTAGTGAAACCGATCTTAAGTAATCACCTGAGATGGTATGATCGGGTTTGTGATTTTCTGTCTGACCAAATATGGGAAAGGGGAACCGATCCTAGTAAGAGGTGCAGTACATAACAAAGGGGAACCGATCCTTGTATGAGGTGCAGCAAGGTTTATAGCAGAAAGGGGAACCGATCCTATGAACATGTGCAACACGTTTTTAGGCAAAGGGGAACCGATCATATGGACATGTGCAACACATATAAGTTAGACACCATATATATGTGGGGAACCGATCCTAGTACCTAGTCAACCGAATTTTGGAAAGCTAGTGTGATTATGCACATTATTCACATGGAAGGTAGAACCGAAACTTGTTTTGGTAGAACCGTTAAACCCATGATTATGATTGAATGTTATTTGATCAACCGCATAGTTCTTGAAAGTCAGATGAACCAATTCTAAACTTGTTTGGAAGTGTGGCAAATCGGTTTCAAGGTTGTAAGTGTGAAAGAGAACTTACAAAGTTAAGATGTCGACATACTTTAAACACGTGTCATGAATGTTTATTTCTTTAATTGTTCAAAGTTATTCCTTAATAGCTAAGGGAAGAGAATCCCAGGATCGAAACATAAATAAGTTAAGAATCTTTTAATTGGACCGACCGAGCGAAGCGAGGGAGGACCTTTATATGGCCATTTTTTTGTAAAATGTAAGTGATCAATTGACACAAAAAGATTGGAAATTATTAGGGCCGAAAAACCAAAAGTGTCCCTCCCTTTTAGTCCAATTACTATAACTCATTATGTATCCTATCTTTTCAGGGGTATAATTGGAAAGCAAACTTTAATATAACATATCTAAAAATCCGTACCTTGGAATTTTACAAATTTTATCTCGTCGGAAAGGTTATAAAAAACTCTATGCAACGAATACAAACAACAATATCAAATTTAGAGTTTTTACGAAAAATTTGGAGGTATTTATCATTTTAGGCATAATTTTTGAAAATTAAATGTATATCCATTATGCAAACCACCACAAAGGATACATAATACTTTTATGTAGCAAAATTTTGGTTTATGCATCAACTAATTTTCCGTTGCAACTAATAAAACGATGTACTCCCTCTGTTTCAATTTCAAGAAAAATGATATTTTCATTTAAGGCACAATTCTCGAAAATTGAATGCATAGCCATTACGCAAACCACCACAAAGGATGCATAACACATCATGCAACCATATTTTGGTTTATGGATCGACTAATTTTCCTTTTCAGAAAAAGTGATACTTTCACATCGCGTTTCGGGAAAAGTGATACTTTCGCTCCGTTTCGGGTTGGAAAAGTGATACTTTCGCCTGTTTTGAAAAAAAAGTATCACTTTTCTCGAAACAGGCTTAAAGTATCACTTTTTCCGAAATGGGGCGAAAGTATCATTTTTGTTGAAACGGGGATAAAGTATCACTTTTTCTGAAACGGGACGAAAGTATCACTTTTTCTGAAACGGGGTGAAAGTATCACTTTTTTTAAACGGGAAGAAAGTAGTCGCAGACAAACCCCATCTTCAGATTCTTCTTAGGTCGGCCCTCCCACCGTGGCAACGGTCGTACTAGTTTAGGTATTTAACTTTATTTTGTAGGGAAATAAGAATTAGTAATGTACATTTACTAATTAGAGATTTTCCGAGAGATTTCGATCATTATTTTTGGATGAGCATTTCCGGGGAATTATGGAAACCGAATTTGTGCTTTAATGAATATCTTTAGAATATTTTCGGTTTTGGAAATTCCTTGGTGTCCAAACTTCCTTGTCTATAAATACTTGAAGTTTGCCTTTCTAGCAAACTAATCCTTTGTAACAACAGACTTCCTCTTTGTTGTGTTGTTACTGGTGTATCCACCTATTCGGAGAGGAGAGTAACCTAATTAGGCGAAATTTCTTATGGCCGCTCAGTTTAAAGTCTTCTTTGGGATTGAGAAGCTCTACGAGTACCGTTGGTGGGAAACTAGATAGTTGTGTATTATCTTTTGTTTTCTTTGATTTGATTGACTAACGGTGGTTGAACTTTGATTGCAACTAGTTGTTTATGATTGAGAATCTTCTTCTTCGATATAAGATTCACTCAAACTAGTTCGTAGTTTCGATTTTGTGGATCTTTAGACCGTTGTTAGTTCTAAAGACGATCTTGTGATAATCCATTGTTAACAGACTACGTTCTGTGTGTGATTGATCACAAGAGACTCAAGTGATTGTGTGCAGTTGTTTATTGAAGATCTAAGAAAATTTGAAGACAAAGAAGATATTGAAGATTTCTGAATTGTGGGTTCATAATCTTTGGTGTGCACAATACTTGTTTCGGTAAAAGAGGATCCAATTAATAATCGGTTTATATTTGTGATGGATTGGATTGATTAATTGAGTAGATCGGCATCAACACAATTTTTTGGATTAATAGTGTTGTTGGCTTAATCTTAAACGATTACTTCGGTAATTGAATATAAGATAGATCTAAGGACCTGACGAAGGAGTTCATGTTAAGATAAACGGAAGAGCCTTTATCCAACTCATATCACTTGGTTGAATAGAGTTGATACCAAACAGATTTGTTGTTCCTTTACTGTTTGGAATACGAACCAAAGGAATTTTTCCAAGTACGTGACTAAGGTCGGAGGCGTGGGAATACAGACGGAACTAGGTGAACTATAGGTTTAGTTGCTTAGTCTCAACTATACGAAGTTAGGTGTAATTTTGTGTAGCGGCTTAATCCTTGGAGTATTCAATTCTGGACAAGGTCCCGAGGTTTTTCTGCATTTGCGGTTTCCTCGTTAACAAAATCTTACTGTGTCGTTTACTTTATATTTCCGCATTATAATTGTTTTATTATAATTAAATTAAATTACACAAACGTTAATTCCTATTTACTTGATAAGTGAATGCTATTGTGTTTGGTTAAGTCCGAACCTTTTTATCAAGTAACATATTTCGTTGTTGTATTGTCTCGATCTCGTATCCATAGACGATCACACGAAGTGTGAACCGATTAGTTGTAATATTGTCTCGACTCAGTCCATAGACAATCACTTTCGGAGAAAAGACTTATAGGTAGGAAATTTTTTAGCTTGAGGTATATTTGGGTACCCTCGTCTTTTCAAAATATAATCTTTTATTTTTATTCTGCAATATGGATCCTACGTCAACCCCTCAAGAACATAGCGCATTCATAACGACATGGATCGCAGTAAAGTCAGTTCCAGTTGTAGAAGGAGCTGAAACAGATGAAGATAACTTTTGGCAACTGGTACATAACCATTTTGTTGCAAACTTTTTGAATCCTAAGCAAAGAACAAGAGATGATATAAGACACCGTGTTTCAAGAATACTCAGGCATGATCGGATTATGTTATCATCCAAGCTAAGTGTTAGAGAATAGCTCGGTTGAATGCACCAAGCGTTGGTATGTCAAGTTTGGTTGTCATATTTTAGTGAACCAAAACTCATTTAAAGAGTTGCTTGATTATGTACTAGAGTCAACTTCGTATAGGTTAGATTGAAAGTATTAGGATATGAGACATTACAAGTATTACGAAGACTTGAAGAAGTGAAGAAGTAAGGAGCTACAACGACAACATCATCCTTCCACTTGAGGTTAGTGATATTTGACTTGAACTGTTTCATTCCCTAACGTATCTTCCAAGTCGTGCATATTGAAAACATAACTGCGAAGCATGAATGATTACACTCTAGTTAGACGTAGTATTAAGGAATACAATACGAAGTATAACGCTTATCTTTTAAACTTCGTATATAAGACATCGACATAATCGTTTGAATGCTATTGTGATTATGTATGGGTATGAGGTGAAGATTTCATCCTAGGAAACAATGTTTTACATTAGTTTTAAGGAAGTAAATTCATGAACTTGTTTCGTGAATCGGAAAGGAAATCGCTAGGTTTTTGGTATTGTGTTTCATTGCATATCTTTTGAACTACCAATATGTGTGATTAGTATAACCGTTCATGACTTGTTTATGTTCTTGGTAAAACTATTCACAAGGCCTAACTTTTTTATTGGTATGACTTTTATTAGTGAAACCGATCTTAAGTAATCATCTGAGATGGTATGATCGATTTAGTGTTATTGGTATGACCAACTCTAGGCAAAGGGGAACCGATCCTATGAAGAGGTGCAGCCGATCACAAAAGGTGAATCGATCCTTGTAAGAGGTGCAACACGTTTTTAGTAGATGGGGGAACCGACCCTATGAACATGCGCAACAAGTTTTTAGTGAAAGGGGAACCGATCCTATGGACATGTACAACAAATACAAGTAGTTACCATAAGTATGTGGGGAACCGATCCTAGTACCTAGTCAACCGAATTTTTGGAAAGCTAGTGTGACTATGCACAGTACTCACATGGAGGTAGAACCGAAACTTGTTTTGGTAGAACCGGGAAACCCATGATTTGTGATTGAGTATTCTTAATCAATCACATAGTTCTTGAAAGTCAGATAAACCAATTATAAACTCGTTTGGAAGTGTGGCAAATCGGTTTCAAGATTGTAAGTATGAAAGAGGACTTACAAAGTAAAGATGTCGACATACTTTTAACATGTGCAGTAACGCTTATCTTTTATTGTTCAAAGATATTCCTTAATAGCTAAAGTAAAAATCCCGGATCGAAAAATAAGTTGAGAATATTTTAATTAAGGTTTTTAATTTTATTTTGGAAAATGAAAATTGGTAATGTGCATTTACTAATTGGAGATTTTCTAAGAGATTTTCGGTCAATGTTTGGACAAAGCATTTCAGAATTATGGAAACCGAACTGAATATATTGCATATCTTGAGAATATTTTCGGTTTTGGAAATTCCTTGGTGTCCAAACTTCCTTGGTCTACAAGTACCAAAGTTTGCATTTCAAGCAAACTAATCCTCAGAGCCAGCAAAACTTCCTAGTTGTGTTGTTACTGGTAGAGCCGCCTATTCGGAGAGGAAAGTAACCTAATAAGGCGAAATATCTTACGGCCGCTCGGTTTAAAGACTTCTTTGGGATTGAGAAGCTCTATTAGTACCGTTGGTGGGAAACTAGATAATTGTGGTTTATTATTAGTTTTCAATTGATTTGATTGACTAACGGTTGTAGAAATTTGATTGCACCTAGTTTGTTTATGCTTGAGAATCTTCTCTTTTGATATAAGATTCACTCAAACTAGATCGAAGTTTCGACGGGGATCTTTAAACTGCTTGTAGATCTAAAGACGTCTTGTGATAATCTATTGTTAACAGACTCCGTTCTGTGCGTGATTGATCACAAGAGATTCAAGTTGATTGTGTGCAGGTGTTTATTGAAGATCTAAGAAGATTTGAAGACAAAGAAGACTTTGAAAATTTCTGATTTGGGTTCATAATCTTTGGTGTGCACAATACTTGCTTCGCTTAAAGAGGATCCAACTATAATCAGTTTATCCTTGTGGTAGATTGGATTGATTAGTTGAGTAGATCGACATCAATACATTTCTTTGTGATTCAAGGTATTGATTATAAAATCTAGACGATTACTTCGGTAATTGTTAGTAGATATATCTAAGGACCTGACAAAGGAGTTTATTGAGATAAACGGAAGAGCCTTGTGTCGAACTCACATCACTTGGTTGAAAAGAGTTGATACCAAACAGATTTGTTGTTCCTTTACTGTTTGGAATACGAACTAAAGGAATTGTTCCAAGTACGTGACTTATTGCAAGTTGGAGGTGTGGGAATACAGACGGAACTAGGCGAACTATAGGTTTAGTTGCTTGGTCTCAACTATACGAAGTTGGTTTGATTTTGTATAACGGCTTAATCCTGAGAGTATTCAATTCTGGACAAGGTCCCGGGGTTTTTCTGCATTTGCGGTTTCCTTGTTAACAAAATCTTGCTGCGTCTTTTACTTTTATATTTCCGCAATTATAATTGTTTTTATTATAATTAGAAGTAAAATACACAAACGTTAATTCCTATGTACTTGATAGTAATCTTATTGTGTTTGGTTAAGTCCGAACCTCTTATCAAGTAAACATACTTCGTTGTTGTATTGTCTCGATCTCGTATCCATAGACGATCACACGAAGTGTTTACCGATTAGTTGTATTGTCTCGACTCAGTCCATAGACAATCACTTTCGGAGAAAGGATTTATAGGTGGAAAAGTTTTAGATTGAGGTATATTTGGTTACCCTCTTCTTTTCACTAAGCTATTCAGAAACCTCGCATCTGGTTATAATACAAATAATGTCGTAAGTAACTATTGCTTTCGTTCCTTCTTTGTAAAACAATATTTTTGAGGACGTAATGAATGGGTTTATTGTTGAGTGCATGTAGGAATCGATGGCGAAAAGACATTTCTTACAGGAAAATGATAACAGTTTTGAGTTTTATGAATGATACGTCCTTTTGAAGGACGTCGTGGATGACTTCAACCTGTTGGCGCAAGCAAGAAGCTTTGGGTAATGTCACAGTATCAGCATTATTGGTTTTGTGGGTATACCTATTGTAAACCCTCCCGAGACACCACTCGGCCGCTAGGGATACCTACCGGTTTAAAGGCTTGTTGCACGTGCTAAGTGCAATCGCGGTGACTGCGACAGTGACTTAACCTATTATTGCACTTGTATATCGGATCGACGTACGTGTAGTAATTTTAAATTAATGAAATAATTTAAATTATGTTTCAATTCACTAAAATTGTTACTGGACGTTGTCTCCTAAAAAATATCTTTGGGGTTAAAAAACACAATCATTCAAAAAAATTATCCTTTTATTTATTCCTCATTTACTTCTTCCGACAAGGTAAACTATGAATGATAAATCATGGAAGTGGTATAAAGTGTCTAACATGTTGGGTTTTTTATTGGGTCTTTCAACCAACTTGCAAAACCAGATAAGCCTTACACATCGTTGCTACAGGAAAGGACTGTTACACAAAGTCTTTTATAAAATCACAAGTTCGTCAACCAAAATTATAGTGACAAATATAAGATATTCCAATCCATCCAGTTACATCTTCTCCGGGAATATCGGTTCATCTCCTCACTTCTATCCGGAAAGCACAACACACATATAATGGCTCTGTATATCGTGGAAGAGGATGTCGCAATCACAAATTCGTGGGCAAGTGTTGTTACCCTCCCCGAGGTTGACCATCATTTGGTTCCGGCTAATATGGTTTGGAACCGCATATTCGAAAATTACACACAATAATTCACAAATATTCATCAAAGAACATCGGCAACTATAAAGGTTAGGCTCGGAGTAATAAAAAAGGGAGTGAGGGTTTACGTACATTACCAGAAAGAAATTTATATTGCCCAGAACCGATCTCCTCTATGGACAGTTGAGAGACTTGTAAGTGGTTTATCTTTTTACTCCGACCCGTTGGTCGTATTCTTCACCAAAAACACTAACCTACTTATGACGTTTTTTTGTAGGAGCGATATGCAAACATGAAATATGCTCGGGATACAGGAAAAGAATTCATGTTTTATCAATGCTACTTAATCATGAAGGCTAACTACCCGGAACTAAACACGATACAACCACCACCTAATCCTCCTCAAGATGGAGAAGAAGATTAAAACAACCGCATCAACGATATTACTGGTTTTGTGGGTATACCTCTATGTAAACCCTCACGAGACAAAACTCGTCTGTTATGGCCACATAACGGTTTAAAGGCTTGCCACACATGCTATGTGTTTCCGCGCTACCGGCAAAATTTACCTACGTTTAGAATTCAATAATCGTTTAGAAAAATGTCAATGTCACTTATTGAAATTAAAAAATACATGCTTGAGTACATCACTGGAACCTTCGGTGATCTTTATTCATAATGGTCTACCTTTAACCAACGCTCACAACGATAAAGTTTACAAGAATAGAGTGATGTAGAACGTAAAAGTGTAAACGGGGTGTAGTATAAAAAAGGTCAAACAAATATAAACCTGGGACACCATTTGTCTTGGTGTCTAGACAAGAGGCCATTCCTAATGGTGTCTGATGCTTTTTAGAGATGTCATTCCTAATGGCGTCCCAGTGTTGCTTCCATCTCACACACAAACAAACTAAAGACAACTCGTTGAATTCAGCCAAACTGAGACACTTAAACGACACTTCTGGGGGAGAAATTTTGAACCTTACTCCCCCATTAGACTAAGCCTTAGAGCATTTCCTATGGAATGAACAAACTATCTAGTTTGTTCATTTTGCTCCCACTATGGACTCAACAAACATGAAAAATGGATGTTCAAACCAACAAGTTTGTTGGTTTGTTCATTGAGTTGGAGGATGTAGCGAGCGTTTGATGATAGGTCGGGCGAGCTTGCCTCAAACGCTAGAGTTTTAGACAAAAGCGCTGACATTTTTCGTTCCAGCGCGCGTTGAAAGTTGAAACTCCAGCGTTCATCCTAAAAGCGCCAACGGCTCCTTCAATCCAACGGATGATACTCTTTTTTATTTCCATATCAATTCAGTTCATATCCGGACTCAAACTCACACCTTCTTCATCACTACCTCAAAATTACACAATTTCATATCATCTCTAATTTTTCTTTTTTTTTCTTCAAACAAAACTATTCATATCAACTCAATCTACTAGAACAAACCTCATCTCTCCACATTTCATTTCTAACAAATATGACATCCTCACAACAACGATCACAACAACGATTACAACAACGAGCACAACAACGATCACAACAACAAACACCACAACAAACACAACAACAATCACAACAACAAACACCACAACAATCACAACAAGAAACATAACAACCAAGAAACACAAGAATCCGTGGTGTCAAGTATACGATGGATGAAGACGAGTCACTTTGCATAAATTATGTATTATATACATTAGATGAAATCAATGGTATTTATCAAGAAAGAAAAAACTTTTTATGATAAGATTTTTCAAAAAAAATTGTGAAGAAACAGGTAACCCCAATAGACGTGATGGCGATGGGTTGTCTCATCGTTTTTGCACAATTTCAGGAGGCGTTAGTGAATATGTAGCTTTGATCACTCAAATGTGGAATAACAAAAAAAAATGGTGAAGGCGAACCGGATGTGGAACGAAGATGTCGGGAAGAGTGGCAAAGATCCCACAAAGGTTCCAGCTTCCAACATGAAAAGTGTTTTACCATTTTGAGGGTGCTTAACAAGTTTAATCTATACTTGCTGGAAGGTCATCAAGTGCCTGCAAGATCACCATATGGTCCAGTCTCGCGGGATTTTCAGAATGGGGGGCCTGCTTCCTCACCTGATAGAACTCCAAGTAGTCAGGAACAACACAACACTAATCTAGACGTTAACACCAACATCAAGAGAAGAAGATGAGGGGGTCAGAAAGATGCTAAAGCAGCGAGAGACGCAGCCCAACGAGCGGCAGAAGGAGGTTCAAGCGAGTTCAACTATGCTGATCACAAGGAATTCGAGATGCAGATAAAGGCAAATAGAGTCAGGGACCATGCCATTGCTTTAAATAATCAACAGAAAAGTCATCTTTCGCGAGAACAATACTACATGGATTGTGAGCTAAACAAGTTACTCTCCTTGGACGTTGGCAAAATGAATGAACGGCAATATGCTGCATGGACTAATCAAATGGATGCGGCCGAACAACAACAAGTCCAGGCCGAACAAGTCCCCCTCAACAAATCAAGTCCCCCTCAACAAACCGCGATGTGAATGTGGAAGAAGACGAAGATGATGCCTTGGAAGAAAACGAAGATGAATACAGTCTTGCAAACTGATTTTAATTCTTGTCTAGTTAAGTTTAATTTAATTCAATGTAGTCGTTTAATTTAATTTAATTTAGTTTAGTTTAATTTAATTTAATTGTACTCGTTTATTTAAAGTTTATTTAAAATTACTTTTAATATAGTTGCCTCAATTTTAACAAACAACTTTAGATTAAAAAAACATATTAATTAAAATAAGCAACAACACTAAATTGAAAATTACATCTATCTGCCTCTGCCTCTCCCTCGCCTCCGCGCACCGTCTGTTGCTCCTTTTAAAGCCCAAAGGTGCTTAGTTAAATCTTGTCTTAGTTGTCCATAGATTCCCCGGTTTTGGAGTCTGTCAGTGGCAAGTCTATATTCTTTTGCCGGACGCCCATGCTCTACCACAAGATCCTTGGTTAAATCTTCATCTGGAAAACTAGTCCAAGTTGGGTCACGCCTTGTTTCTTCAATGACCATGTTATGCTGAATGATACAAGTCAGCATAATTTTGTTCATTTCTTGAATATAAAAAAAGCATGCCGGCCCAGCTACGATGGCAAACTTCCTTTTCAGTATGCCAAAAGCGCGTTCAACATCCTTTCTGCATTTCATTTGTTGGGTATTAAAGTACTTCATATCCTTCGAAGTCGTCGGACCAAAACCTACCTGTTTATAAGATTAAACCATAGTTGACCATTCTGCATAGATTCCGTCTGCTAGATAATAACCCTGAGTGTAGTGATGATCGTTGATGGTGAAATCACAGTGCGGCGTGACCCCATTCTTAAGATCTTCAAACAATGGTGACTTACAAAACATTGAGATCGTTATTTAAACCCGGGAGTCCAAAAAAGGCATGCCAAAACCAACAATCATAGCTAGCTGAAGCTTCTAAAGTTACAGTTGGTTTTGGATAATGACCCTTATATTGGCCTACCCATTCAACCGGACACCGGGACACGCATGCCACGTCCAGTGCATGCAGTCTAGACTACCTAGCATTCCTGGAAAACCCCTCGCGGTGTTTTCTGCAGTTATTCTTTGAACATCTTCTTGAGTAGGCTTTCTTTAAAAGGTTGGACCAAAATGCTCGACTATTGTTTCGCAAAACAATTTGAGATACCTAAAGGCAGTTGTTTTCCCAATGCGGATGTAATCATCCGTGGAATCCGCTGGTACCCCGTAACATAGTATACGGAGGGCCGCAGTGCCATTTTGCTCGGGACTAAAGCCTCGTACATGTCTGCATCATACTGATAATTAAATAAACGTTGTACCTGACAAAGCTCGGCAATAATCCTTTGCGTCAAGTTGCGGCCCATGCGGAATCGTCGCTGAAAATCCTCATTGGAATAGACACAATCATGATTAAAATAATCATGCATCATATTTTCGTGGTAAAAATGTCGATCTCGCCACGTTCATCTTCTAGTCGCAACTTCATATGGCTCTAAAGACTTTGGTATAATCCCGGATTGTAATTGCAACATAAAATTTCGCCTTCTTCTATCTTGATCTACATCTTCATCCATTTGACACAAATACTCCATACACATTTCTTCATCTTCTTCATACAAAATTTCATCCATCTCCATATCTTCCTCAGAAGAATCAAAATCAGAATTCATGGTTGATAATTGAAAGCAATTGAAAGAAAAGATTGATCGGATGAAAGATTGTTGTGAATTTGTAAGATCAAACTCGAGCCGTATTTATGGAGGAAAAAACTAGCCGGTAGAAACTAGCTGTTCCGGTGACCGTTGAAAAGTAGTCGTTGGCGACCTTGGTTCAAACGCCAGCGTTTGTGCAACGAACTCCAACGATTTACCTACGAGCGCTAGCGTTTCTATTACGGTCGCGCGCTTAGTTATCTAACGCCCAGTGCTTTACCATAGTGGAAAACACAGTTTGGCCATCCACCTGGCTCAACAAAAAAATGGATTTGTTGATTGCCATTGGAATTGCCCTTGGCAAGCATTTTGGCGTGTTTCCCTGTACTCGACCGAGTAATGGTGTATTTACTTTTCCCTATAAAATGGATTAGTTACCTAAGTGTGACAGCTTATAATGGCAATGTGGCGGGAGTGGTTATCGGTCTACAACCATCATGCTCATCATCCAGTATACCGAAACACAATTACTACGGATCAGATAAAATTGGAAATTTAAATTCCTACCTACTTCGTATATAACGATTTAATCAAAAGAAATCTGATCTCGTTGTGCTACCAACCATCCAGTAGTAATCCAGGGTTTAGCTTTAGGGTTACTTACTGAAAGAAAGAAAGAAAGAAAGAAAGAAAGATGCATTTGAGCGAGAATGAGGGAATTGAGGGAAGTATATTTCTGGTCACTGGTGGACTTGGTTTTGTTGGTTCAGCTCTTTGTTCTGAACTCATACGTAGAGGTGCAAGGGAAGTTCGGACTTTAGATCTCCGTTCTTCATCTCCTTGGTCTGCTGATCTTAATAAGATCGGTGTTAAGTCCATTCAAGGTATTACCTTTTTATATCAAAAAAACTTTCAATTTTACTATATGAGTTATTGAATTTGACCTACACTTACTTTGGTTACCTGTTTAATCAATCCAAATCTGTAATTTCATCCATACCCAAAAATGGGTTGAACTCAATTGTAAGTCAAATCCATCAAAGGTAACGCCTTTTTGCAAAAACAGCAAAGAGACAAACAATTTCAGTATTTAAGTGATTGAATTTGACTCTTTGAGGCAACTGATAGATACAAATGATAAAGGTGTAACCATGACTAGATTTAACTCTAAATCTTCAATTATGAAGTCAACTCACTCATGGGCATGGATGGAATTGTCTATCCTTGATTTGTAATTGGTTTTTATTTTCATTTTTTCTTTCTAATATGTGATATGTAATATCTTATACCCAGGGGATGTGACCAAAAACAAAGATGTTGCAAAGGCTTTGCGTGGGGTGGACTGTGTTTTCCACCTTGCTTCTTATGGGATGTCTGGCAAGGAAATGATTCAAGCTGGGCGTGTTGACGAAGTTAATATAAATGGAACATGCCATGTTTTGGATGCTTGTTTCGAGTTTGGGGTTAAGAGGCTAGTTTATGTGAGTACGTACAATGTTGTGTTTGGAGGGCAGGAGATTGTAAATGGCAATGAAGCCTTGCCTTATTTTCCCATGGACGACCATGTGGATCCGTATGGCCGTAGTAAATCTGTTGCTGAACAGTTGGTTCTCAAGAGCAATGGCCGCACCTGCAAGTAAGTAAACGTGTCTCTAAGTTTGTAGTTCCTGTAGAAGAACCTGCGTCAGAGGAAGTTAGACCCTTTCCTTATCTCCTGTTGAACTGCAATTTTATCATTTATAGGATGATCAAAGAGATTTTTAAGCCAGGAATGAATTGAGTGGGTTAATGCATTTACCTTACTACCATTATTAGACTTACGTTATGTGGTTGTAACTTTGATTTTATGTAGGAAGAATGGAACTCGTCTTTATACTTGCGTGATTCGTCCTGCTGCAATCTATGGACCGGGTGAAGAGAGGCATCTTCCTAGGATAGTCTCACTTGCAAAGCTGGGTCTGTTGGCATTCCAAGTTGGTGGTCCAACTGTGAAGTCAGATTGGGTATATGTGGATAATCTCGTGCTTGCTCTAATATTGGCAAGCATGGGACTCTTGGATAATATCCCCGGGAGAGAAGGAACTCCTGTTGCAGCTGGCCAGCCTTACTTCATATGTGATGGTAATATAATTTGTCTCTAAGAAATTGATTTTTCCAAGTTATTAACTAGTACTACTATCACTATACATTGAGTTGTTATATCTAAATTTTGGTTCAATTCCAAAAATTATTCTGTTTTATGTGTACGAATTTGACAGGATATCGTGTATATATACTCCCTCCGCCCCACTATTAAGTGACCTAGTTCAAGTTTGCACAATTTTTAAGGCAAAGCAAGGGGAAAAGTATTTTTAAGCACTTTTTACAATTATACCCTTATGGATAATAAATAGTGAAATTTTGAAATGATTTATCTCTCAAAATACACCACGGATGTTCGCAAACTTCGTACCATTGAAAAGCATTTTAAAACACCTACGTAACGAATGTAAACATGACTATCAAATTATGCATATTTCTTATAATCAATTAAAAGGATAATTTTAGGAATATCTCCTTGTTTAGTGATATAGGTCACTTAATGGTGGAACAAAATCTAAAAGTAACTAGGTCACTTATTAGTGGGACGGAGGGAGCATTAGGTTTCTGAACATCTGCTTGAACTCACATTGTTATATGGTTACCTGATCATTTTCAGGATCACCTGTCAACACATTTGAGTTTATCCGCCCACTGCTCAGAAGTCTGGACTATGATGTTCCAAAGGCTACATTGGACATTTCCCATGCACTCCTCTTGGGACGAATTTTCTGGGTAATTTATACAATTTTATATCCATGGTTGAATCGGTCATGGCTGCCTCAACCATTTGTTCTCCCCTCCGAAGTACATAAGGTAGGTTCATTCATTTCTTACCTCTTCCATGTGTTTGATTAAAGATATGTCATGAGTTCTCTTTCATGTTAGTTCAGGAGCATTATCACAGTACTTCCTAATCCATATCTTCAGTGTTGTTATGCATAAGGTTGAGTTTCATGCGTTCATTAGGCTGCACAAATATTCCATATCAACATTTTCTATGCTTTTGCCCCACAGGTTGGAGTTACTCATTACTTTTCTCCCCTAAAAGCAAAGAATGAGCTAGGATATGTCCCCATGGTGAGTCCCCAAGAGGGCATGTCTGCGACCATCTCGTACTGGCGGGAGCGGAAGAGAAGATCTTTGGATGGGCCCACCATACATGCATGGTGTTTCTGTGTGATTGGAATGTTTGCTGTATTTGTTCTCGCCTATTTACCAGTCTTAGGACCCGTAAAGCCACTTTCTCTCCGATCGATGTCCCCTTTACAAATACTTTTCGTCGCTTCAGTAGCTGCACATGTGGGTGAGGCTATATATGCTTGGTTTCTGGCAAAGAAAGTGGATCCTGCAAATGCTAAAGGATGGTTTTGGCAGACATTTGTTCTTGGGTTCTTTTCTCTGCGTTTCCTGTTGAAGAGAGCCAGAAAGGAGTGAGAGTCTGATCTCCCGTCTCATGTTCATCAAACCGATAGAAAATTCTATGTTGTTCTGCTTGTGTGTAGTTTACTCTGATGTAGCTCCACTTATAAGTTATAACAGTTGGTGCGAATAGCTGGTGAAATAATATTCGGGTTTATGTCAGAAACTTACTTATCATTTATCAATAGAAGAATGAGTGACATTTGAATTGCCTGATTCTGTTTCTTGTTTTTGGTAGTGGTGTAAGAACATTGATACATATTGTAATAATAAGAATAGGCGAAGAATATAAAGAGCAAAATGCAGAGAGATGTTGAATTTCTTTACAAGTCAAGTAGGATTGACTAGAGTTCAATTTTCTTTTTGTAGGTTTAGAAATTGGGGAAACAGGTTAGCTCTGTTGCAGCAGAACAGAGGGACCCATCATCCTCAGGTACCTCCAAACGGCTCCAACAATATCAGTGAAGCTGGGAGTTGCAGGCCTGAAAGTTGACTTTTTTTTTAATGTGACAGGTGCTAGTTGGTAGACTGCACTAGTTGTCTTTGTTTCGTGCACCCTTATCTCCATTTGCACAAAAACAAAATCTGGAGAGACAAACCGATCAAACTCTACCTGTTCAGAGTTACATGTGTCTTAGCACAGGAGTAGTGTAGCTTACTAATCTTTTGAAGAACCGAAAAAGAAGAATTGGAGAAGAGTTAACACTGTTAACGGAAGATAAACAACAGACCAGAGGAGGAGATGGTGGAGATTAAGGGAAATAAATTTGTTGTGATTTGGGGATTGGGTTTTGTGGGTTCTGCACTCTGCTCAGAGCTTATAAGAAGAGGAGCTAGTGACGTTCGAATTTTCGATTTTCTTGCTTCACCAACTAGTACTTGTGACTGTTATGATGACCTTAAGAGGATTGGGGTTACGATCATCCAAGGTAATACAATCACCTTAGAAAGTTCAATTATAACCACATTGACAGAGCCAAAGTGACCTTCACTTATCTTGAAAGTATGTTTTTGTGTTTGTAATGATTCGTAGCTATTTTTTGTTTGTTGTGCATTTCATTCAACAGGAGATGTAAGACAGAAAACGGATGTTGAGAGAGCTTTACGAGATGGGGCGGATTGTGTTTTTCATCTAGCATCCTATGGCGCGTCCGGGAAAGAAATGCTCCAAGTTGAGAGAGTTGAAGAGGTGAACATAAATGGAACCTGCCATGTAGTCGATGCTTGCCTAGAGTATGGCATCAAGAGACTCGTGTATATGAGCGCTAACAATGTAGTCTTTGGAGGAAAGGATATAGTGAATGGGAATGAAGAAAACACGACTTATTTACCCATGGATGACTACAGTTATGATCCCTATGGATTGAGTAAATCTGCTGCTGAGCAGTTGGTTCTCAAGAGCAATGGTCTTCTATCACAGAACGGGAATACCCGCCTCTATACATGTGCAGTTCGTCCCGGAATTATCTATGGGCCAGGCGAACAAGGCTGCGACCTGCTTCCTAGGATAGTATCTGTATCCAAGTTGGGTTTGTTGAGATGCAAAATTGATAAAGCACCAAACAGTCATGAAGCCAAGACAGATTGGGTTTATTTGGATAACCTTGTGCATGCCTTAATTTTAGGAAGCATGGGACTGGTAAGAAACTTGGGTGGTGGTGGTGGGAGTGGGAGAGAAGAACATGATTACAATGACCCAGTTGCTGCTGGGAAGACGTACTTTATATCTGATGGTAATGTGTTGTCAACCTTCCTTAGCTTCGACGCATTTAACTTTCACGAGTCGTTTCACAGCATGATTATCAAAAAATTAAGTATTAGCAGCGACATAAACTAGTGCAACAACGAACTTGAGAACATTCATTAATCATGTTGCTGTCTATAAAAAAAACTTATCCATTTTCAGGATGTCCTGTCAACACTTTTGAATTTACTCGTCCACTGCTGAGAAGTCTGGATCATGACTTGCCTAAGTACACATTAGATCTTTCCTATGCATTACTATTTGGAAGAATATTTTGGGCTCTTTACAGAACACTCTTGTATCCATGGCTGGACCACTCTTGGCTC
>JAJJWW010018947.1:0-51121 GCA_023531295.1 Papaver armeniacum
AGTGTGTCAATGATATAGTTGATAGATGGCGAACATGCTGGAAGTTCCAAATTGTCAAGCTTGAACTTTTTAGCAGGCTGATAGACATTAATCCATTGATCAAGTTCTTCACTAGTGGCTGATCTTAAAATGCCGGTACCGATGAAGAGCCTATGCCCGAGTTGTTAAGATAATTTTTCTTGCTCGGGATTGAGTCTCTTTATGGCGAGGGCTTGGCAAGTCACATCAAATGAGTTCGATTCTTCATGTCGGATACAAGGAAAATTGTAGATTTGAAAGGAGGTTGTATCTCCGAAGGTTGAGTTGGTGAATGAGCTATCATTTCAGAACTAAGAGTCTCAAAAGTGTCGCTTTCTTCAACTAGCGGGTTTACGAAATGGATCTTGAAGAGTCCTGAGGAGGTGCTTTAGAGTGAAATCCTTCTTGCCAGTAACCCTCTTCAATGAAGAAAGAGATCTCGGACTTGTCTTGATCATAGATATCATGGGATTCAATAGGGGTTGAAACCCAAATCACTCCAATCATGTCGGGTTCTTCAATGTCCACATTGTGCAACATCTCTTGAAAATAGTCATCATCATACTCGGGTTAAAAAAGGAACAAGAGCATGAATATCGACTTGGAGAGGTACTTGTGGTGGATCTTGAGCAGAAACTCTTGGTGGTTGAGCAGGTAAACCTCAATGCGATTTTGGTGTTCATGTCCTAGTCTGAGCAATGTCCGCAAAACAATCTTGGTAGCTCTTGATGACGAAATCAGTGCATTGACACTCCCTCGATCATTAGGTGCAGTTGTACCAAATTGAAGTGGCTGAGTAACATCAATTCTAAGCCTAATTTTCATGGTGTTGTAACCATTATAGTGGTGAATAGGGTCATCAAAAGCTATAAGTACACCAAATTTTTGAGTGTTTTCTATGACCTTGAGGATATTAGTTTTCTCGGGTAAAGTTTGGAAGTGAAATCTCAAAATTTGAGTTGAGATTTCAAAGTTATCTGGAGCACTGAGAAAATACATGGTTGAATCAAGAAGGTGTCCCCATAAATCACCCTAGTTCCTTGCCTAAGGACATTAAAAAACTCCAAGCTAGTATCGAATTTGATCAAATAAAAACCCCTACCAAGCTTGCTAACTGAGATTTCACCAGTAAGCTTTCATCTATATTTTAGAGCATTTCTTAAGAAAAATGAGTTTTTGTTCATTTTTGTTAGAAAACAACCAACTAGATGAAGCTGCCAATCTCTAACAGGAAGTAAAGCATTCCTAGCATGAGAATCAAGAAAACCATTGTATGCAACATCTCTAGAGCTAAGGCTAGACATAGCAATAACAACCACAAGAATAACAGAACATTAAAGGAAAAGGAAAAACCAGGCAATGAACTAGAGAGAGAGGATAAAAGGGTGAGGAAAATAGATTGGTTTGAACTAAATTTATAGATGACAGGATCACATAAAACTCTTTAGATTTTTTTATTTTTAATTTTAATTTTGAATTAAAAATTGAGGAAAAGGTTTTGCAGAGGGGGGAATGAAAATGGTTACAGCAAGAAAATAGGCTTAGGGTTACCTGTTTAAATCTCCAAATGCCACTTCAATTCTTTTATCTCCATAGGTGCAATATAAAATTGATCCGAGTGATGAGCGATTACTCATAGGAACTTGTAGTGAGGACCCGCGATTGAAAACCCGATTGACAGAGAGGAGGGTTGAAGGCTCATGATTAATTGTTCTTCCCGCAGGCGTAGACAACATCAATTTGACAAAATCAGATCCGAAAAAAGTACCATCAAATCCGACAAATCATTCTTTAGAAAAATTTGCTTGATATGAAGGATAGAACTATTTGCTTGATATGAAGGATATAACTATTGTAGAAACCACAACCATGAAAATTGCATCACCATAAATTAGGTTTAAGTAACACCAACATCTAATCAGATCTTTCCCCAAACTTTTAAAGACTACATTTTGAAAGGGCCGGTGGATAAGGGGTTTTAGCTAGAAGAAATTGTGAAGACCATGGAAGATGTTTTGGGGTTAGGGTTTCAGAAGGGATTGAATTTTTTTTGGAAGATGGGTGAGTTGACTCGTTTTCGCCAGATATGCAGAGCGTTTTATGTTCAATTTAGTTGATTCAACCTTTTACTATTTAAAATGTTATTATTTTATTTTATTTTGGTGCAATAAAAGGGTTTTTACAGTCTCAATACGAAGGCTATTATTGGGGCGTCACATTCCAATAAAGGCGTCACCTAATAGGACAAAAACGGGTGACTAAAAAACCCTTATTTAGTTAATTTTATTATAATTTAATTAGATAATAATTAAATTACTGAATTTTGTTATATACTAGGTGATTCCTGGGAAAGATTTTGTGGGAAGAAAAACTAGAAAGAAGAAAAAAAAGAAAAATTTTGGAGAATTTTTTCAAAACCTAGATTTTGATTCACTCAACCAAAATGAATGAAACAAGTTACCAATTCGAGGTGGGGTGAATCTTTGTATGATAGAGAAAACAAGTTATATATACCTCATGTTGGAGATCAAGAGATGGAGGGTTTAACACAAAGTGATGATGAATCTCAACCAATTGAAGAAATAAATCGACAAAGTGAAGAACCAATGGTTGAAAATGGACAATATGCCTCTAAACTATCTCCCATGAGTTCAATTTCGCACAAAATTAGCTAAAGTACGTAAGAAAATTCAGATTTTTAGACTTACATGGAACATTACGGTTGGGCTTGAGCTTCGTTTCCAACCGTAATCCCTATTTATGGTTAGGTTTGGATGAACTCCAAACCGAACTGGTTTTCAATAGGACAAAATAATAATTACGGTTGGGAAAATGGCATGAAAAACCCAACCGTAACCCATTATGTGCATGGGTATTTATTGCACGTTTTACGGTTGGGTTTCATACAATTCCAAACCGTAACTTTATTTACGTCTGGGTTCGATTTTTCCGTGCCATTCGTAAATAACTCGTGTTTTAAATTTTGTTCCTACGGTTGGAAATACAGACCTTACGGCTGGGAATACCACTTACGGTTGGGTCCGTGGCTCTTCAAACCCAATCGTAAGTGTAGTTTTCCTTCTTCTTATGGACTAATGTTGTGACATTTTGGTTGATAGATCGTGCTTCTACCTAGCCCAATGCCTTCTCAACCTGATGCAAACAAAATTCTAACTGAAGATCTCCTATCACTATTTGAATGACTTGGTAGGTGTTTTTTCTTTTTTGAAACTAATGGAAAGATATGTTGCTCATTCATTTGGACCATATCACTATGTTTTTTTTTTGACTAACTTTGAGTTTTTGGACCATTTAGACATAGAAAACGAAAGATGAGGCAAAGGAATGGGATAGAGAACATGGCAAGTTAATTATGTGTGTTATAGTTTGTAATTGATCAACAAAAGACCGCCACTTTCAAATGGTTACGAGTGTAGTGGAGAAAGTAAAAGTCATGTGAAAAAGGGTACCGAATATAAAGCAAAGACGAAGAGGAAGAATACTACTTTCACTAAGAAGACAAATGCCCGTTCAAGCTTCAATTTAAATATAACAAGAAAAGTAAGGTGTGGTATTTGGACAAAGTTGTATGCGGTCGTCATAACCACCTAATACAGTATACTTTGCTATCCCATCCTTATGCAGCGCGACTTAATGATGAAGAAAAACTGATTGTAAGTTCCATGACCGAAAACCGTATGCAACCCATTGATATACTTGGTCATATAAAGCGCCTAAACCCATTGAATGTTTCTACTTTGCCAATCATCTACAATGGAAAAACAAAATTGAAATATCAGCAATGGGAAAATAGAAATCAAATGCAACAATTAAGGCATTTGGGGGAGAAGTATAATTACTCGGTTTTCCATGATGAAGATGAGGGTGAAAAAAAAGCATCTCATATTGGCTCATCCCGAGTTTATAAAGTTGGCGTGGTGCTCCAGTCAAGTACTTTTAATGGATTGCACGTACAAGACAAACAAGTATGAGATGCCGGCGTTGAACATTGTTGGAAAAACTTCCACCAACTCTCCGTTTAGTGTCGCGTTTTGCTTCTTGGAAAATGAGCTTGAAAAGATTTATGTGTGGGCACTAAGACAAGTGAAGTTATTCTACGTGGAGGGATATACTCCAAAGGTTATTGTCACCGATAAGGAACAAGCATTGTTGAATGCAATAGCGAGGGTTTTTCCGGATGCTCATCATCTTCTTTGCATGTTCCACCTATGGAATAACATTGAAACTAAATGTAGGACCATCATTCGTCCAACAAAGAAAAGTCAAAATGGAGAGAATAAAGAAACTACCGGTTGATTCATCAACAAAATGAAGCGAAAGAGAAATTTAAGAAGGATGACGAGTTGGCGGAACTAAGATGGTCCAGTTTCCATGAGGATTGGGAAGCCATGGCATATTCTCTCACTGTGAAAGATTATGAAGAACGATCTCGTATGTTATTGGCTAGTTTGAGAAGTTATCCATTATGGTGAAATATTTGGTAGACAATTGGTTGGATCCGCATAGAGAGAACTTCGTATCCGCATTCACGAACCAATATAGACACTTCGGCAACTAAGCTACAAGTACGGTGGAATCGTATCACAACCGGTTGAAGAAGAAGCTTCATAGTGGTGATGGTGTATTTGTTACGGTATTCCAAGCCATGCATACCTATTTCCTCCGTGATCTCGATAGAGTGAAGGAGCATTTTGAAAAAACGATCTAGTAAACACATTAAATGGAAAGACAATCCTTGGCATAATGGAATTACTCATAAAGTGTCGCATCGTGCAATTGCTTTAATCATGAAAGAAGTGAAACACTTTGAGTTGGGTAACTTTGACGGAAGAGAGTGTGTTTGTCCTAACATGATAAGTTTGGGCCTCCCATGTCGGCATGTCATAGCCAATTACAATAAAAAAGTTATTCCGATACAAGATGTTGATCCCTTTAGGCAACAATTATCATTCCATGAAACAATAGTTGGTCAAGATTTTGGAGGAAAATTTGCCGATACCTACATCGGAAAAGTGTTAGCCGCGAAATATGATACATTAACACTGGGGAAAAGGCAAATATGGTTGAGTAACTTGAGTAACTTTGTATAACCACAAACTAGGAACGATATGAAGGAACCACCTAAGAGGAAGATAAAGGGGGGGCCTTCTACGAAACAAAAGAGGAGTGTAGTAATGAAAACAGCAAGGGAATTGTTGGAAGAATAAAAAAAAAAAAAAAAGATCCTTCGGGTTTTGAGTTGTTGCAAAAATCCTATGAAGCGGAGGATGAGATGGACGAGGATGTTCAAGGTAGAAACAAACAAAGAAGATGTCAAATGGAAAAAGGAGAACCAAGTCATAGAAATGTATAAGAAAAAGATATTAAGCCTCCTTCTCAAGAAAGTTCAACAAGCAAAGTTGATTTTAAAGGAAAAGGTTCGGTCTTTCATTCCAAACAATTAGCAAAAAACGAAGTTGTTAAAGAAAAAGGTTCCAAAGATAGCGAAACAAAAGATGGGGGAGTTAAAGGAAAAGGTTCCAAAACATGCACAACAAAAGATGGGGAAGTTAAAGGAAAAGGTTGCGAAGTTCCCCCCAAGGAAGCACAAGAAAAATACTTGGTGGTAGATACGGTGTTAAACAATTAACAAGAAATTTGGGGAAAATTCCAATGGTTAGAATATTTCCGTAAGTGAAAGAAAAGGGACGGTTCGTATTCCAAACGCAATGTACAAACCACCCCCTAGAGACGAGGAGGGTCGATATTTCCGGAACTTATATATCATCCATTAAAATTAACTTCTTTTTTTACCGACTTTGTTCATGAGTATATTAAGGCCACGAATGAGGTAGATGGAGATGGGAATTGTGGTTACCACGTCTTCGTGTGAACAAGTCGACTATGTAAGGCAAAAATGTTGAATTACGTGGTTTCCGAGATTATTACATACCAATGATGAGATTTTAAGAAGACGAGTCCGAGACGGTGTTAAACGAAAGGTTGGTCGCATGAGAACGGCGGTTACACGACAATAAATGTTTGACAAGTGAGTATTGTATGTCCATGCCAATAAACGACCAACTACTCGTCAATGCATTCAATCGTGTTGTCCATTATATCTCAAATGCATTGAGTTTCACATATGCACCAACAAGAATACCATTTGACGAAGAATTGGATAAAACAAGAAGAGTGGTGATTGGTTACGTGCACGGAAATCATTTAATAGGCCTCCAAATGAGTGAAGGATGCCATTACCTCCATTATTCGATTAGTGAAATGTCAAAGTCTTGGTGTAATAGATTCAAGGAAAGTTTTGAATTTTGGAAGGCAATACAAATGTCGAGGAGCAATGTCTCATTTGCATTTATGAGCGATGATGAGGATAACTAAACGTTCATGAAGGGTGGTGAAAATATTTTGAATGATTCACTATTGAAAAAGCGGAGGTACAACAACCACGCCCAATATTTCGATTATAAATCTGTGTGGACTAACTCCAATATACTTTTAAGAGAATCAACTAGACAGCCAGACTCAATCTTAATAAAAGTATATCAAAGAGTTATATCTCTGTTTCTCGATTCAATACTTACTCAAGCAAATAGAAATCTGCGAGTCTAATTGAATACAAGAGAAATCACTTGAACGGTACCAAAGACCAATGTTTAAGGATCAATCAATTTCAATCAACAACCAAAGGTTGGATTTCCCAATTGATCGATTCAACACAGAACCTGTGATATTTCAATTATATAACAAAATATAATGCGGAAAAGAAATAACACGAGACACCGGAGTTTTGTTAACGAGGAAACAACAAATGCAGAAAACCCGGGACCTAGTCCGCATTGAACACACATTTGTATTAAGCCGCCATGTACACTCAGCCTACTACAAACTAACTTTAGTCCGGACCGTAGTTGAACCCCAATCAATGTCACACCGATCCAAGGTACAATTGCGCTCCTTACATCTCCGATCCTGCCAGGATACTACACACTTGATTCCCTTAGATGATATCACCCATAACTAAGAGTTGCTTTACCCAAAGTCGAAGACTTTAATAAACAAATCAGTATCACACGTAAAAGTCTCGTAATAGATAAATCTATTTCCCATGTAAATACCTACAAGTTTTTGTTCTGTCTTTTGATAAATCAAGGTGAACATGAACCAATTGATAACCCAGACTTATATTCCCGAAGAAAAGCCTAGAATTATCAATTACCTCACAATAATCTTAATCGACTAGTGAAAGACGGTATTGTGGAATCACAAACGATGAGACGAAGATGTTTGTGACTTCTTTTATATCTTGCCTATCGGAGAAATCAATCTCAAGCCAATCCTTACAATTGTGCTTAGTACGATAGAAACAACAAGATCAGATCACAAAACTATAAGAAGATAGTATCGGTATGGCTTCACAATCTCAATGAAGTCTTTAAGTCGTTAACCTACATGGTCTCGATAGAAACCTAAGGTTAAAGGAGAATCGATGTAGCTAATACAACTAGTATCACACAGAGGTGTGGGATTAGGTTTCCCAGGTTGCTAGAGTTCTCCATTATATAGTCTTTCAAATCGGGTTTGCAATCAATGTTAGCTTAGTAACAAAGCATTCAATATTCACCGTTAGATGAAAACCCGATTAGATTCAAGCTAATATCTTTCAACCGTTAGATGAAACTTAGCTTGTTACACACAAATGAAATGCACGTTTTAGGTTTGTGTAACCGTACCCAAACATGTACATTTAGTTGGTTCGACAGTAGTTAACCAAATGGTTAGCCATATGAGCACTTTCATATCAACCATATTCTTAATTACCATAACTAGTTCAAATGACTCAATTGCTTAGATCTTTATAATAGACACAATTGAAACAAAAATGATTTGATTCACTCAAATCGATTCATGAACTTTATAGCCACGTTTGCAATTATGCATTCCTTAGTTTATATAATGTTTAAGTTCACAAATAATTGTTTTTAGAAAATAACTTAAGTTCGCATACTGGTACGGGGACTTAAGTACCCTAAATAAGTTTTTTTTTAGTTCACAAACTCCAGCAGAAATTCTCGGGATGAGAACCTCCGACAGTACGCAGACTTGGTACGCGGACTCTAGTTCCGGTTTTCCTGAACAATAAAGTACGCATACTTTGGTTCAAGGAATAAGGACTTACACACATATGTGTTACCACATAGTGTTTATATCCTTCCATGGTTATGTAATCTAAACTCTCATTTCAATCATTGAAACATTCCTAGAGGACGTTATATAGTTGTTATTCAGAAACCATTTTTCGTCAAAGCCATTTTCAAGCGATTTAAACTTAATATGACTTTCGTCATTAGTAAAGATGAACTTGCCAAAGCGAAAGCTTACCAACATAAATTTCTAGAAATAGATAAGCGAGATAAACTCGGCACCGAAATAGCAAATGTGTATAATCATAGTCTATATAGCAAAACGACTTTTGTCTCAAGATATGAGATAGAGTTGATAGACTTTTGAGTGATGGATAAGTTCAAGTCTCCACATACCTTTTAGTCGATGAAGTTCCACCAGTTCCTTGAGTAGTTCTTCGTCTTTGTATGATGATCTCCATGGAGTTCTTGATCTCAACTACACTTTATATCCTAGTCCGAGACTTAGCTATAGTTTTGATCACTAACATTGACAAACATGCTTGAGATAGCAACGCATGCAGTTCGACCGAGTAGTGCTCTAACAATCTCCCCATTTGTAAATTTTAGTGACAAAACTATCAATACATATGGAAAACAAAAATAGATAAATAAACTTTTGTAGCTTCTCTTCCACATGCCTGATCTTCTTGGTTCTTCAATATTACTCGAAATCTTCGTCACTTCCAAGTACTCCAATGATCCCAAAGGTTGTAAGTTTAGTATCATCGTTGTTGAAAATCCGTAGCCATAACAATGAGAAAACAAGAATATTCAATCATTGTTATACAGTGTCATAGTATTATTACACATCATCAAAGTTCAATTGTATCACAACTTTGACAACAATACTATTGTGATATGTATCACCCCCCCCCCCCCCCCCTAGTCAATACTCAATCTCACATGGAAACCACTCCCCCTTACATAATGATCCGAAAACCATATGTATTTGTAGTGTGAACTACACATTAATTCTCCCCCTTTTTGTCAATAAAAATTGGCAAAGGTACGAAAATTAGTGGGATCCTAATGAAATTTCCATAGAGATATTTCATGACCAAAAGAAAGCACATACCAACTTTTTAGATGCAATCATATAGCCGAAGCTAAATGCTTTCATCAAGGAGTTTATAAAGATACAAGATAACCCATATAATATTTCACAGCCACACTCCCCAAAAAGATTTGGCAATTAAGCACAAGTTCAATTAAGAACTCTCCCCCATAAAATGTCATTCCCGAAAGAACAACAAGAGCGACCTTACTTTTATAAGAAAAGAAGGATTTCTTTGGACATAATAAATCACATACGAATATGAATTTGAATCAAAAATACTAAATTAAATTAACCACAAGAAAACCCATGATTAACTTAATCGGAAATTCTCAACGTAAGAGAACTTACAGAGTCAGCACAATATATACATAAAATATGGATCGGGGAAGATCAATATCCCGGAATAGACAAGGATTCATTCTATTTTCCATCACTATTTGCACAATGACATATAATAGACATAATCCTCGTAAACAAAAGTTCATCCTATCTTCCATCAATATTTGCATAATGACATATAATAGGCTTAAAGTTTTTGTAATGTCAAAAAGTTCATTCATTCTTTTATCAATACATGCATATCGACATAAGAAAGACTTAACTTTTGACAAGGTATGGGACAATCATAGTTCATGGTCGCAAACACATATATCCCATAACAAATTGTAATATATAAAACCATAAAGATTAATACTGCAAAAATCATCTTCCGAACAACTTTTTAAAATTTAAACAAATAAACCTAAAAAACATGAAGATGAAAACATTGGACATAGCTATGTGTAATCACAATAATGACTATTCTAAACTCTAGTTATTCTTCTAAACAAAACAAGAAGTAAAATTCTCATAAGAAGACTTATTAGGAAAATAAAATCAACAAGCTATGAAATAAAGCAAACTCCCATGCCAAAGTCGAACACGAATCGAGGTCAAATAGATTGTTCACTATCCTCATGAGTCTTGAGGTCTTTGAGCTTGTGGGATCGATCGCATCAAATACATCTTTATAGAAGATATCCTCATTGAGAAGGTCTTTAACTTGTGCTTTTATGAGATCAAGATCGAAGTAACCTTTTCCAACTCGGTTCTTAACACAACAAGACTTTTCAAAGTATCAACGAGTATTAGTTTTTCTTCCTCAAAGTATTTAAGAAAATCATGAACCACTTCAAAGAAAAACCATATCCCCATTCTCAAAATCCTCATGAGTGTAGGCATAGTAACATGAGGCATTGGGATGACCATCTTCTACTAGAGTTATTTTCTTCCTCCCTTTGGACTCAAAACCAATACCTTTATCAAGAAAGCCTCTCGCAAAAACCACTAGAACGTGAAGATGAAGAGGATGACATTCTTGACAAACCACAAAATAACCCGGGAGTATGCATACGTGACTCAAGGGTTTGGTATTTATGGTTTCTTAGGGAAGTTAAACTTTAGGGTTTCCAAAATTGATTCGTAGCAGTAACATGGGTACCTGTACGAGCACAACTTGACCCAAATAACAAAAAACAGGTCGTATTTTTTGACACACAATTTTTTTTGCTATGTGAGAGTTTCACAAAGATTTATGGCTCAATAAATTTTATATCTTCATAGAGAAACAATTTAGAGCACAAACGTAGCAAGAAACATGGTTGCAATGACAACTTCTTTTATTTTAAAGATAACAAAACGAAAGAAAAACAACATTAGACACAACCAAAACTTTTAAGCAAAGTTGTTTGCAGACAATAGTTTAGCTATAGACGATAAGAAAATAGCTCGACTAAACAGAAAGAAACTTTGCCAACAAAGGTACACTGATTAATAACACATCTTACTCAACAGGATTTTTATGAGTAAGTTTTCAAACCTTGTGATTAATTGACAAAAGTATGAGCACTACGCTCATTAATTGAACAGTGTTTATGGTTGGGTCTCTTTTTCCTTTCAAATCTAGGAAGGAATCCCTTTTGATGTGAGAAATTATCATAAAACTTTCTGTTATCAAAATACGAGACATAATTTGAGTTCTTACCAGGAGAATTTTGACTTGAGGAGGTAGACAAAATGTTGACAATTTATTTATAACCTTTAATTATCTCCTTAAGGTTATCTCTTATATCATCATTTTTGCCCCTTTCTCCTGGAATTTTGTTCACATCAAAAGTAGCGTTATCTCCTCTTTTAACAGAAGAAAAGACTTGACCTTTCCTTAGGATTTAATGCCTGTTTCTTTTGAGCGTTCGAGGAACTCATTGAACTAACTTTTCTGGTAGCATACACAGGGTAAGTATGAAAACCAATTGGTTTAGACATACGACTGTCAGTTACACCTTTGAGAATTAAGTCTAAGGTGTGTTTAAGTTGAACAAAGAAATTTTTATCCAACTTAGAGTTTCCTTTTAAAGAGCCTTTTGCCTCACAAAAGAGACATACTTTCTTGATCATAGGATTGATTAGATAGTACATTCTTAACAGCCTCGTTTGGAGATTTCTTCCTTCCATGTGATGTGGAATATCCTTGATTAGAGGAGGTGATTAACACATCATTTCGATAGGAAGGGATTCGATTTTAATTCAACAAGGAACTTCTTGATTCTTGGTAGTACATGGCATATTAGACTCTTTAGAGCATCCTTGAATAGAGAGTTTACTTGAGCGATGTTCAATTTCCAAAGCATCCTTTTTGAGGCTTGCCTCAAGAATCATACGTGAAGAATGATCTTTAGTATTTTCTTTGAATTTACAGTCTCTTACTACACCAAGAAGAACATTGACATGTTTTTCAACCGATTAAATCTATCAGCTTGGATTCTAACAAGATTTAGAATCAGTTCACTCTCTTCAGCTATTTCCTTTCATTAATAGAGATAAACTCTTTTGAAGGGTAATCGGGATAACTCATGTCAAGTCATGTCATCCGTTAGAACATAAGGTTCGCCTATATTTGATATTGAAGAATCTTTGTCTTTAATAGATACAGTCGAGACATGACTTTTATTTCTGGTGATGCGTTTATCAGAGATAGTACTCTTGTCCGTAGAGTCAGACCGCTATAAACACAGACTTGTAAGGTCTTTAAACGTGTTTGCCTGCTCTGATACCAATTGAAAAAGCTGGGGTACAAAACCACACCCAATAATTGCTCGAAATTTGAGTGGACTAACTCCAATATACTTTGAAGAGAATCAACTAGACATATCAAACTAAATCTTTATAAAAGTATATCAAAGAGCTATATCTCAATTTCTCAATTCAACCGCAATCAAACAAATATGAATTTGCGATCCCGATTGAATAAGGGAAATAACTTGGACGGTATCACAAACCGATATCCAAGTGTCAATCAATTCAATCAACAACCCAAAGGCCAGATTCAAGAACTGATTGAACTTAACACACAACCTGTGATTTTTCAATTATATAGAAAATATAATGCGGAAAAGACATAACACAGACACCATAAATTTTGTTAACGAGGAAACCGCAAATGCAAAGAAAAAACCCGAGACCTAGTCCAAACTTTGAAAACCACACCGTATTAAGCCGCTAAAGATACTAGCCTACTACCAATGAAATTGATCGGAATGTAGTTGAGCCTTAACCAATCTCACACGGTCAAGGTACGTTGCGCCCTTATGTCTCCGAATCCCAACATGATTCTACGCACTTGATTCCCTTAGCTAATCTCACCCACAACTAAGAGTTGTTACGACCCAAAGTCAAGACTTGATAAACCAATCTATCTCACAAGAAAAGTCTATTGAAATAGATAAATCTGTCTCCCACAGAAATACCTACGAGTTTTGTTCCGCCTTATGATAAATCAAAGTGCACATGAACCAATTGATAAAACGAACTTATATTCCCGAAGAACAGCCAAGTATTATCAATCCTCACAATAATCTTAATCGTATGGAAGCGAAACAAGATATTGTGGAATCACAAACGATGAAAAGAAGATGTTAGTGACTTCTTTTAATATTACATATCTGAGATAAATCTCAAGCAAATCTTAGAAAAGATAATACTCAATCACCATAGTAGAAATAAGATCAGAACACGCAACTACAAAGAAAATATTTGTCTCGGCCACAATCCCAATGAAGTCTTTAAGTCGTTAACCTACATGATTTTGGAATAAACCTAAGGTTAAAGGAGAATCGACTTTAGTCACAACTAGTATCAAACAGGAGGTGTGGGATTAGGTTTCCCGATTGCTAGAGTTCTCCTTTATATAGTCTTCAAATCGTGGTTTGATAGCTTTGGAACAAAGCAATCAATATTCACCATTAGATGAAATATGATCTAAGAGCCAAGCAAAGTTTGCTTGAAACCAAAGAAATATCTCTCCACCGTTAGATGGAATTAGCTTGTTACACACTAATGAAATGTACCTTCATTTAAATATGGGTAAACCGTACCTAATCGTGTACACAAGGTTGGCTCAACAATAGTTAACCAAGTTAGCCATATGAACACTTTCATATCAACCTTATTCATCTTAATCACAACTAGTTCAAATGACTCAAATGAAACTAGTTATAGAGTTGTACAATTGTTATATTCTCATAGAAGTTTACAAGAACACTTGAAGCAAAATCGGTTTGATTCACTCAATCGTTCATGAACATTATAACCACGGTTTGCAAAGATTGCATTCCTTATTACATAAATGTATTTGTTCATGGCACAACCGACTCTAGATATAACCTACTCAAGTATGAAAACGAGTACGCATACTTAAGTAGCCTAACTTGATCGTGTCCGATAGTATGTGAACATATACGCATACTATCACACACCCAAAACAATGATTGAATTCGATGACGCGTGCATGAGTACGCATACTATAGTTCAGGACTTCCACAGAGTTCGTATACCAAGGCTTCCGGACTTTACTGACCTCGCCAAGACGCGTGCACGGGTATGCATACTAAATCGGTCTTGGATCAACATATATGCAAGTACACATACTATGTCTATAATCCAATCATGGTTAAGTGTTCTAAACTCTATTTCAATTAGTGAAACGTTCTAAGAGGATGCCAATAGTTGTTTTCACAAACTATGAGCATCAAAGAAAATTTTCAAGTTATTGAAATAATTAATACGAAATATTCCAGGTCTACATCAAATGACTGTCTCACACAAATCATGTAAGATGTTACTAGGCGATTTTCACATGATCATCTTTTGACTTTTGTCAAGAATATAACATGAACCTAATTCAAGCGAAATCTTACCAACACATATTTGAGAGATATGTAGCGAGTTAAACTCGCTCCCCGAATATCAAATGTGTATAATCAAATACTATATAGCTATACAACTTTTGTCTCAATATAGAAGATAGAGTAGAAACAGATTTTCCAAGTGATAAATGAGTTTCAGTATCCACATACCTTTTGTTGATGAAGTTCCACAAGCTCTCCTTAGTAGTTCTCCGTCTTCAATTGATGAACGTTGTGAAGTCTAAAGCTCAACTACACAATCTATCCTAGTCCGAAACATAGCTATAAGTAGACTAAAAATCAAGACTTATAGTTTTGATCTCTAACATTGACAATTAAGCTTGAGATAGCAACGCTTGCGAGTTTGACCGAGCAGTGCTCTAACATTTATAACTGGTCTTTAGTTTATTTACGAGTGTTACCCAGGGGATATATGAGTTTAATCCTACAATGCGGGTGAATCCGGATTTGAGAATCCCACCGTGTCTGGTCCATAGATCTTGCGAATTGGGTTTCACCCGCAATTTTACGGATGAATACGGGTGAAATCCGCGATTCTGGACTTTTTGCTCACCCTCAGGTGGAGGTGCTCGAGCCTCAACTGACGGGTTGTCGAACAAGTGATTGAATGTGAGTGGCCCTTCCTGATTCTTTTACTCTAATGGCCCTAGTTTGAAAAGGTTCAGAGATTTAGAGCCCACTTGGCCAAAAGAGAAATTTTAAGGGCCGGAAGATCCAATTGGAAGCGAAGAAAGGTCCACAAATGAATGAAAAGTCATGATTGTTAAAGGGGATGCCATGATTGCTAGGACGGGACCAATTTAGGAATCCAATTGTCATGATTATTTTGTTTTATATGAATGTGTATCCTCCCTGCTAAAACCGGTATCTGCCTTTAACAATTGTACAAAAATTTCTTTTTTGCCTTCCTCTCCTATCCCACCCCGTCCCAATTAGTGGAAACAAAATCTCTCATTTAATTTTTGTTTGAGTCATAGTTCGAGTTAGCCTTGAATGCGCCCATCAAAAGGTCGATGTACATAAGCAAAGTTTTTTTCTACGTCTCCGAGCTATATGTTTTTGTTTGATTTTAGTCATTGAATCAAATGAAACTTTGATGAATGACTAATTAATATCTTTTGTTCCAATCATTCTTTCCCCCCTAGTCTGGTCTCAACCAAAAAGTTGAATTAAGGTGGCCATTTGAATTGTAAGCATTGACAACCTCATATCAACACTTAAAGGGCTAGACAAATAAATTTCTCTCGTTAAACGGTGATGTAATCCTCGTTTTTCAATTTGATTAAATACGCATTTTGTGATGCAACAATTCCAACAAGAAAACTTAGCAAAGTTTGATTAGTGCTAATACTCCGGGGGTAAAGAAGACCACTTTCCAAATGACTATTGTGTTTAAAAATCACTGCATTTCTTTTAAACCACATACTTGGTTGTATTAGATCAGCGTCACCTACAATCGGTGAACAACACCTCAGATCGACGATCTATCATCTATGTGTGATAGTCTTTTATGAACGATTATTGTTAAATTCTATATCTAATCCTTAATAGGACTAACTCAATAGTGCGCCCATGTGAACGACAAAAAACCCACCTCACCATTTAACGGTGAACATTACCTACTCTTAACATTGCTTAAGCTAACAATTGGTGCAACATGTGCGATTACTATCTTTTCTCCACATATTTTGAGCCAAAATAAAAGGAAAAAAGAAAAAACAAAAATAATGCCCCGCCACACCAAATTAAATAAAATGGTTAAGTAATACGGACACAAACCTAGTTTTTAATTAGAGAAACCTATGTATCGGAGAAAATAAGAAAACACCACTTTGTTTATGGTATTATTATGAACCACAAAATTCGTAATGTAACGACCCGGATTTTTGGACTTCCAGTGGACACGAATTCGACCTTGTGGGTCGGGTCCGATCTATCTAGTAATTCCAAATTTTCGGACCGCCACTCGTACCATATTTTTCGTTCCAAAAGATTTTAATGAAATCCAAAACTCAACTCAAATGAAATTTATAGAATAAAATACAATATAACTTTTAAAATTACAAAACCGTAAAATAAACATTATGACATATTTGATCACTTAATAGTGTCTAAAGTTAATGTTAGAGCATTGCTCTGGTCGAACTCGCATGCGTTGCTATCTTCAAGCATGTTTGTCAAGATTATTGATCAAAACTATAAGTCTTGATTTCTAGTCTACTTATAGCTAAGTCTCGGACTAGGATATAAAGTGTAGTTGAGATCAAGAACTCCATGGAGATCATCATACAAAGACGAAGAACTACTCAAGGAACTGGTGGAACTTCATCGACTAAAAGGTATGTGGAGACTTGAACTTATCCATCACTCAAAAGTCTATCAACTCTATCTCATATCTTGAGACAAAAGTCGTTTTGCTATATAGACTATGATTATACACATTTGCTATTTCGATCCGAGTTTATCTCACTTATCTATTTCTAGAAATTTATGTTGGTAAGCTTTTGCTTTGGCCAAGTTCATCTTTACCTAGTGACTGAAGGTCATGTTATGTTTTAATCACTCTGAAAATGGATTTGACGAAAAATGGTTTGTGAATAACAAATATATAACGTCCTCTAAGAATGTTTCAATGATTGAAATGAGAGTTTATATTATATAACCAGTGTTGGATATAAGCATTGTGTGGCAACACATATATGTATAAGTATTTTTCCTTGAACCGAAGTTTGCGAACTTTGTTGATCAAGAGAACCGGAACAAGAGCCGTGAACTCGGTCCGCGGGCGGCGGAAGTTCTCGACCGAGAAATTCTGGGCTGAGCTTGAGAACTCCTTCCGGGGGAACTTAAGTCCGCGAACTAAGTCTGCGAACTTAAGTTGGTTATATCTAAAAACGATTGTTTGTGAACTTATCTATATTAACTAAGGAATGCTAAATGCAAACCGTGGCTATAAAGTTCATAAACCGATTCGAGTGAATCAAATCGTTTTTTGCTTCGATTGTGTCTTGTGTAGTTACATAAGATTTCCTCGCAATTGAAAAACTCTCTAACTAGTTCATTTGATTCATTTGAACTAGTTATGGTGAAGAAGAATATGGTTGATATGAAAGTGCTCATATGGCTAACCATTTGGTTAACTATTGTTGAACCAACAAATGTACATGTTTGTAAGTACGGTTACACAAACCTAAAATCGTGCATTTCATTTGTGTGTAACAAGCTAAGTTTTCGATCCAACGGTTGAAAGATATTAACTTGAATCTAATCGTTTTCATCTAATCGGTGAATATTGAATCCTTTGTTACCAAGCTAACATTGATTGCAAACCATGATTTGAAAGACTATATAAGGAGAACTCTAAACAACCGGGAAACCTAATCCCCACACCTTCCGTGTGATACTAGTTGTATTAGCTAGAGTCGATTCCCCTTTAACCTTAGGTTTCTTCTTGAAAAAACAGGTTAACGACGTAAAAACTTCATTGGGATTGTGAAGCTAGACCGATACTACTTTCTCGTAGTTGTGTGATCTGATCTTGCCGATTCTATCGTTTTGAGTACAATCGTAACAATTGGCTTGAGATTAATATCTCGATAGGCAAGATATAAAAGTATTCACAAAAATCTTCGTCTAATCGTTTGTGATTCCACAATATCTTCTTTAATAGCGTCGATTAAGATTATTGTGAGGAGATTGATAATACTAGGATGTTCTTCGGGGAAAATAAGTCCCGGTTATCAATTGGTTGTGTTCACCTTGATTTATCAAAAGACGGAACAAAACTTGTAGGTATTTCCGTGAGAGCAGATTTATCTATTATCGTAGACTTTTACTCAGTGTGATCTGATTTGTTTATTAAAGTCTTCGACTTTGGGTCAGAAGTAACTCTTAGTTGTGGGTGAGATCAGCTAAGGGAATCAAGTAGTATCCTGTTTGGGATCATAGAAGTAAGGAGCGTAATCTGCACCTTGAATGGGTGTGAGATTGATCAGGTTCAACTACATCCGCACCGAAGTTAGTTTGTAGTAGGCTAGTGTCTCGTAGCGGCGTAATGGGTGTGGTGTTCAATCAGACTACGTCCCCGGGGTTTTTCCGCATTTGCGGTTTCCTCGTTAACAAAATTGGTGGTCTCGTGTTATTTCTATTCCGCATTATATTTCGTTATATAATTGAAATATCATAGGTTGTGCGTTTGAATCAATCAATTGGAAATCCGACCTTTGGTTGTTGATTGAAATTGATTGATCCTTGAACATTGGTCTTTGGTACCATTCAAGTGATTTCTCTTGTATTCAATTAAACTCGCATTTATATTTGCTTGAGAAAGAATTGAATCAAGAAAGAGAGATATAACTCTTTGATATACTTTATTAAGATTGAGTCTAGTTGATTCTCTTGAAAGTATTGGAGTTTGTCCATACAGATTGCTAAGCGAAATATTGGGTGTGATTGTTGTACCCCCGCTTTTTCAGTTAAGTCCTAAAGTGTTTTTATGAAAATGCTCAAGCTTATAGTTCAGTTGGATAGTTTCGACTAACCATTCTTAAGCGTGGTCTTTTGTACACGGTTCGGTTACGGTTCATCCTAACCAGAGTGTATATCTTGTTATGTAAATCAAATTCAAAGATTCATATAACGGTGGATATTGTTTGCTTGGTTCAAAAGAACCAGAGACGCTACCACCTATCCTAACATCTCTTCATGTGTGATGTCTCATGTCACCGGAACTACTACCATTCCTCCGTCAAGACAGGATGCTAGAAGAATCCAAGACAATCAACCTCCTATTACCATTGCTGATTTAGTGGAGAGGCAGGAAGTCCTTGCTAGAGATCAGACGGACATGGCTGCAACCTAGAAGGAGGTACTCACTTTTCTCAAGACACTGATAAAGCGGCCATTACCAGAGTAGCAACGTCAACATCAAACGGAGCAGGCAAGGAACGCTTTCATGAATCCTGGTGCAAACATTCAACAGGGAGAGCCTTTATATATGAAGAAGCTCGTGTGGTTTCTTAACATCCATCGGAAATAAATCAACAATCCAATTTTGTCACGTGTGAAGATCTGGAACGATTCATCCAAAATCGAGGAAAACAAGGTTCAACCACCGTTCACCGACACCAACCTCCTTACCCTCCCGATGTGCAAAGGGTTCCTCTTCCAAGAGGATATTCATCTCCTCATTCTCCCCTTATGACGATACCGGTAACGCTCGTGAACACATCTCTCGTTTTTTGGAATCACTAGGAGAGCACGAATATAACCATGTCCTACGCTGAAGGAATTCTCATAATCACTTATTGGAAGAGCGTACACCTGGTATAACAACATTGCACCAAACAACATAGCCAATTGGTATGAGATGGTTAACACCTTCGACAAAAAATTGTGTCGGAGCAAATCACTCTATGGGACCTAGGAAGAATGTTTCAGCGAAACAACGAACATCTGAACGATTATGTCAAGAGATTAAGAATTCAGACACTAGATTGTCACGATCCAGATGTAACTGGACAACAACTAGTGGAATTATGCATCAATATGATGGTGCATGTCTATCATGCTTTGCTGGAGAACCTGCGCTTTCAAACATTCTCTGAACTTCATGAAGCTGCTAAACGCTTAGCTACAACAACACCTGCTTTTCTAGAAAGAACCAGGCCTGCCAGGAATGAAGAACCTCATGAGATTCGTGGAAGCATACGTTTCACCAACGGGAAATACAACCTTCGGCCATCTGTAAGTAGTTTCACTGAAGCAGCACGAGGAAAGCCACCACTTTAGAGATGCAACATCCTGCGCATCCAAACCCGCCAGCTCCAACTCCAGTACTACATGTGCAACTGCCGCAATGAGAAAACCACGTCCAAGTTACACCATATCTGGCTCGATGGCAACAACGTCAACGAGAGACGCTTTCAAAATTTCCTCTCCCATAGAAGAAGTAATTGAATTTCCGGAGGAGATTACACCTGGGGACTTAATGGGTACATATGGACTCTCCATGTCAGAAGCATCATCATATTTGCACGACCTATTAGTTAATTGGTTCGCATAAGGAAACTTCCCTACTCCTCAAAAACACGATGCAAAGATGATAAAGGCAAAAGAGTGTGGCTGGGGACTGCTCAGTACTACTTATCTCAATGATGCTGAATTTAAAGAGACGCAGCACGCTATCATTATCATTCCAAGATGTCCAAAGACGTAGACATACTCAAGAGAGAAGTATCGTCAAATCCCAGTGATATGCCTGACCGTCTATGAAACACAACGCAGACGCAAAGATGGCTCCATGATCGGCATCTCATACGATCCTCGTCAACATTGGGTTCAACTCCAACTCTCATCCAAATTATTTCTTCAGAGACCAAATAGGCGTCAACATCAACCTAAAAATACAAGGAGCGTGAACTGGTTCGCCAACCCTACTAGACTACCGAACTCGATTGACCACGTTCATGAACTGGTTTGCCAATTGCTAGCTAATTTTTCCAACTTCAAATTCAGTTCACCACAGTTCCAACCGGGTTCGTGACCTATTTGGTTCGCCAACCTTTTTGTATTTCGTAACTCAATTATCTATGGTTCGCGAACTGGTTTTCCAACCTTCCCGAGTAGAAATATCGTAAGTTCATATTTCTCTCTTATCTTGTTTGAAACGTTCCATAGTGATAAAAACACTTGCATGGACAATTTTCAATTGATCGACAAATTAATTCATGGAACTAATATCGTTAAGGATCGCCGAACATCTTATTCACTAAATTATATTTTGAGATTTTTTCAAGACAAGCTTGACTCGAAACTTCTTATTTGTAACTCTACTAGAATTCATACAACATAGTTTCAATAGATAAAATGACTAATTACTATCTTAAAAATATGGCTTTGATCGCAACAAAAACTTCCTAATAAAATACTAGGATCTCACTAATAAATCAATAAAAACATCAAAACACTATAAACACAACCCGATTCCTACTTATTGTGCATCCTCGTTTAATATCTAAAGACTTAAAGGTCTAGACAAATAAATCATTCACGTTGAACGGTGAGAAACCCTCGCTTTCAATTGGCTAAAATAAGCCTTTTTGTGTTTTTTGTGAAACGAGAGTTTTGGTGAAGACACTTGATAACGTATGATTGGTTTAAAAATTACAAACTCAAAAGGAAAACTTAATTTACCGTTTTTGGAATTTTATGGAAGTCCAAATTCAATTCGGAAGCCAAGTACCTTCCATATTAGGACTCTTTTTTCCAAATTAACACATAAAGGAAATATAAAAACCCCACATATTTCACACATATAGCGAAAATAAAAGGAAAAAAATAAATAAAATCTGCACATATTTCCTATATTTTCTCTGCATATTTAATGTATTTACTCGCCACACCAAATCAAAAATGCATGCATCTCCCCTAGGCGGGGCGAAACCCCCCACACACCCGGTTAATTAAAAGAAAAAGATACCTTGCGATAGCACAAGCACAAAACTGTGATTTTTAACCGCAACATGCCAAATCCAACACAATCTAAGTTGAGTTGGGGTGAGTGTTACTATACTCATTATTGGTCATAAAATACTGTCACAGATCTTCATTTTAAGGGTTTGCCTTTGTTTAATCCAGAGACTTGTCTTAGAGCTTGTTATCATCGTAAAAGGCACATAGTTGGAACTCTTTCCCGAGTTAGAGTGCAGTTCTTTTTGACGAGATCCTTATGTTGTTTGTTATGTCTTCAAAATGAACTGTTCGCCTAGAGTTAATGTATTTACACAAAAATAATTGTTATTCCTTTACTAATGTTCTAATTGAAGACTAGATCTTAAAAAAATGTTGAAATCTAAGATCAAAACTAGACTAACTATTTGAACGTTAACAAAAAAACACAACAAAGCAAAAAACATTCAGTTACCCGATAGTTTCTCGATTCAACGGGTAGAACCGGCTAGGAACCGAGATATTATTTGGTTTCCAAGGGTTCAAGATTATTGTATTAATCATGTAATTCGATTTATAGATGTAATTGAATATTATGTAATTATATTTAATTGTAAAATTTGGAGTTTTCATGCTCCTTATTCCTTATATTGGTCCTCTCAATAGAGATGCATAGTTTTTAATTTACGACATTACCCGTCGTCCATTATCTCGATGCATTTATTTCAGCCGCCATCACCTGTCCTCCACTTTCTCCATTACCCGATGCATCCATTTCACTTGTCGTTAATGATCCTGGTTTTAGTCCCTGATCCACTGCCTTATGCTTGGATTTGGATTTGTTGAATGAAGCTTTTCAGAGGCAGGTTCTTATTGTCAAGAATTTACCCCCCAAATGTAAACTGCATTTCTTGAGTTATGAAATTCACTTTGGATAAGGTTCTTGACAAAGCCGCGAGATGTTTCTACATGGGTTCGATTGTTGCTTTTAGGTGGGTGTTTTGCAGAGCCGATGCTGAGTCTGAGAGGGCCCAGTGCGAATTTTTTTTGGGGCCTCTTATAAAGTCCAATTTTTTTAATGGATAATTTGGTAATAACAATAATGTCAATTACCAGTATTTATTTGTAAATATTTTCTTTAATACTTATTTGGAAAGTAAGAATATGTGGTGCACTAAAAAGAACTGACTATTAATCTGAGGTCGTAACTTTTGGTTACCCACTGGTAGAAAATAGAATTCTATTAATTCAAATAATATGTAACGTCTGAGCAGCAGATCACAATCAGTTCAGTGGATCGAGTATATTAATTGTATTACAAGGTCGACGTTCGAACCCAGCCCTAAGTGGCTTTTGTATAATTTTACGTTCTTTATTGAATGAGTAAGATTTTTTTGGAACCCACAATCGGGGATATGGAAACTAATTGGGGGATATGGCTAAATAACAAAATAGGGATCCAAATATCCTAGTCAGGTTACCCCTTATATAATTAAATTATTAATTCCTAATCTAACCCTCCCTAATCATAATTAGTTATTAATCCTGATTAGTAAAATATTAATGATTTGGGGATATAATTTGTGTATTTATGTTTATTTGAATTTGTGTGGGTTAGTTGAGAGTAGAATGAGGGAAAAAAAATTTGAGAAGAATTTTTTTTTTTTTGAAAATGGAAGATGATTGTGATGAGAGACTTGCAGCTGGTGAATCTTTAGCTCAATTACAACAACAATCATATCTTCAATCTTCGATCAATGATAACAACTCACAATTGTTGTATGATGAACCAACACCTTTGAATCATTATTTTCTTGACCATGAAATGTTTTGTGAAGAACCAACTCAAGAAAGTAAACATGTTCAAAGATACAAGCAACCCCAACACATGTGTAATGCTTCAAAGAGGTCGAAAATTTAATATTTTTTTTTTTTTAAACCGCCATTTCTCGTCTGAAAAAACCTTAGTACCTAAGATGCTCGTTGTATGAATTCATTAGGTATCATTTAACCTAAGCATTGTATTCATAGATATTTGTATGCCGGACAAAATATCCCCACTATTCAAGAACATATCGGCGTGGTATTCAAACCAAGATTGAATGCCTAGACACATTTATACTTTTACCTACCAGTGAATATTCTAAGGAATATTCAAACCGCATTGTGAGTACATGACACGAGTAATGCCTACGACAAGCATAGAAACTTAAATGTCGAGGATGCCGGTTTCATATGAAAAGCATACGTGAGCTAATGATATTTTGAACTTAAATACCGGCATTTGTTTCTTTTCAATCGTATGCGGAACCTAATACTAGTATAGTGAGTCAATTACCATTTATGTCGGTTCTTAATCCCGCAGTTTACTTTACTTATCGACAATGCCGGGTTTTGAACTAATCCAATTTTCTTTTCATTCATTCCTTAGATTGTTACCTCATAACGATCAACCAAACTCCAAACCGCTCCATCGGGATACGCGGAGTATTATAAAATGTCATGGTATGTTACCAAACAATACTTTCACCTAGTTTTACAATTTTATGTTGGGATTTGCTTGTAATCTCCATAATGTTGTCCTTATGTAGGGAATAAAATATGAAAAGGAAGCAATTGCTTGGGCAAAAGCGACGGCTCTTAATAACATGTGTGTCTTAGTGAGGAATTCCCAACGTTCAGATGTTCGTTTTGAGATGGTTTTGCGAGAGAAGTGGAAAATACAATGAGAAAAATAGCCATAAGAGAAAGGGTTATGTATATGAAAAGAAGACTAAGAGGGTATACAAGACAGATTACGCGGAAGGATGACCTGCGCCTTTAAGCTTGTATTCTATCTAAGAGGTTCAAAAGTAGAAGAAAAAGAATGGGAATGTAAGGTGTGGTTTGGCCGTCACAACCACCCCGATCCGAAAGATTTTGAAGGTCACTCCCTAGTTGCGAAGCTAAAACCTGATCAATTCGAGGATGTAAAGATGATGACCAAAGCATGTATCAAACCAAGAGTGATTCTCATAACCTTCAAGGAAAAGGATAAGACCAACGTTTCTTCACTCAGTACAATTTATAGCGCACAAGCAACCATTAATAGGTTGGAATGGGAAGGGAGGAGTGTTATGCAAGAATTTGAGAAGATAGTTTGGGATCACAATTACACGCGTATCATTAAAAGAGGTCCGGACAACAAGCCGCTTCAAATATTCATTTCGCATCCTTTGCTTTCACAATTGGCTCATACGTGTTGTGATGTTCTTATGATGGACTGCACCTACAAGACAAACAAATACAACATGCCGTTGTTCAACATCGTGGGGCAAACATCGGACAAGGTAACATTCACATTGGCTTGGTGTTTAATGGAAAACGAGAGGGATTACAATTATCATTGGGCATTGCGGAAATTGAAATTATTTTTCCCGGAAAATCGTTTATGCGTTTCTTATCGTCAAACTTGTTATGCTTGTAAGAACTAGTCATTACAAGGCCCCAAAAACATCCAAGGGCGTTGATCCTCCAAGCAAATCCGATACTATGTAGTAATTTCTAACCCACTGCTTCCTCCTCAACATCGCTTCTATCTTAGCTTCTTTTTGACGTTTAACCTCTTCCTCGCCTTCCGCTTTTATCTTATCTAATTTTTGACGATAACGTTCAAGCTTTGCTTTCCTCTTCTTCTTTCTTTTCCTCTTGATTATCTCTTCTTCCATTGCGGCAATTGACTTGGTGGTTTCTTCCTTCCTTCTTAGTTTTCTAGTATTGTGGCAACGGTTGGTCGTGGTTGATGATTGATTTCCGTCGGAGTTGACAATATTTTCCTCATATGTTTTTCTTTCTCGAGGAATTGATGAACTTGTCACCGGGTGATTGATAATCCATTGGAGATATATCTGTGAGGTATCAACTGCAATGGGTGTATCCATTCCTTTAAATAGATGTGGACATAACAGATCTTTTCCACTTTAGTGACGACACTCTAAGTAACTTAGATCCCACGCCGGAACTAATGTTTTCAAGTGTATGGTTTAAAAACTAGCCGTTAGTCATTCAATTTTCGGAACCCAGATACGTAGGAGGAAGTAAAACGATGCCGAGTATTTTGTTAAAGACCGAATGGTATAACACGATGATGATGTAATGTCGTAAAATCTTTACAGAAACTACCCAAATATGCCTACAATACCAGGCATTCTTTGTTTAATAACCTATATGCCGGAATGGGTAAAATTTGAAAAAAAAAAAAACGGCTATTTTTTTGAAAAATATGACCGTTGGAGCATCATTTCTATATAACATCACCCATTCCTTTGGAAAAACTACACAAACCAAGCACCAAATAAAAAAATCATTCTCTCAAGAAAGCAAGCACGACTCAAAGAATGTGGGATTCATCATCTACCTCTATTTGCAAAGTAAGTAGATTTCTAACAACATGCTCTTCAATACTATGACTGGAAAACTAATACAATTTTTTCTTAATCATCATTGCAAGTGTCAAATTTGCAAGTCACCTTCTCACCTAGCCATGGACTCATCCATTTATTTATTCAAAGTGTAGAAGTTGTGATGGGACACGCGGTTTTGGATTGCAAAACTGATGATGCTGAAAATGGAAGAATGTTTCTAAGGTGTTTGAATCACCCAAAGTGCGATGAGTTTCAATGGTTTGACAAAGCGGTTGAACTAAGCAGTAGTCAAGAGAAAACCACAAGGGCCATTGTGAGCCTATCGATGGGTGTGATGGGTGTTATATGAATGGAAAGGAATATGTTGATAAAGAAGAAGAGCCAATGAGTATGATCCTTGACACCCTTATTCCGGACGATGCCTTTGAACCAGATTAGGAAATGCTCAAAGGCTCCGCAATTGTTGAAAAGGGATGGAAATAGATTATCTCTAACTAAGTGCAATCCATTCACTTTATTTTTTTAATTTAAAGTTTCTAATCCAATGTAGTCGATTACTTTAGACCGAAATAAAAGAGAATTTGAAATGAATTAATCAAAGTGCCGGCATTGCGGAAATCAAAACAACGATGCCGGTTTTTATGTCAACTCTTGTAAGAGTATTTGGAAATTTTAGATACCGGCATTGTCAAAATGAATCTTACTATGCTTAGGTTTTCTATCACATATTTAAGAGTATTTGGACATTTGCAATACGGCATTCACCTTAGCAAACGCAACAATGTTTGGGTGCATATGTCGGTTTCTATACGGAACCAAATAATTTAACTCCGATTGTTCCTAAGATAAAAATTGCTATGTCGGACTAGGTTCCTTGTTGTTTTGAGCATTCAGTATATGCCGGTATGTATACATGTATTTCTAAACTGACCTCTACTATGCCGGAACATTTTAACTTTCAAACTAGAAATCTTAACATGTTCAACATAAACCAAGGAACTAAAGAGTTAACCCACAGTACAAACCAAAACAAGTTTGAAATTGTTTTTGACGTAACCAAAGACTTAAAGAGTTAACCATCACTAATTGTCATCAATTCTCTTCCACTAAATTAGTCTTTTGTTTCTTTTGGGTCACGCCTTCCTTGTTTCCCCATACATAGATTTGATGTAAGAGGGTGGGTTTCTTCAATTTTATGAAGCTTTTCCTCGAGTTCCTTGATTTCTTGAAGAGATAGCACCACCCCGTCCTTATGCTTGCAACCTAACATCTTCGTAACCTGCCAAGCCGACGTCGCTAGATTAATACATCAAACACATAATCAGTATATGTGTTAATATATGATTATGTTTACATTTAATGACTATAAGCAATTAAGAAAACTTACCACCATTCCTAAAGTCCTAAGAAGGTGGGCCATCGTAGGTTGTGGAGGTGGAGGAATTTCAACAAGAGGGTTTTCTTGGTGTGGATCTTGAAAGAGGGAGGGCGCACGACATAAGGATGTGACCATTCCCTGGTAATCCCTCATGTAACCGTCATCAACTTCATAACCATTTTCCGCAATCTCCCGCCACTAATATCAACCGAACGACGTGGCTCTTTATCCCTCCAATGTGTTGGTTAGGTTCTGGATCATACACTACATGCAACTTGTTGGGAGTTGAATTGCACCGAGAAAAGTAAATAAGATAATTATCATCGGAGGTCGACCAAAGACGGATAATTGCTTAAATCCATGTTGGCGCATCACACGGCATGGATCGCCATGATGTATCCTTTTGGGTGGTACAACGGCCCATGGTAAAATGCAACATCTCTTGGAATTTGACGGTATCCTCTAATCTCCTTATAAGTGTCGAACACAACGTCTTCCTTATTCATAGCATCCAGAGCCAATCTCATATCGATGACTCGACCTTTGTTACCAAGGCTTGGATTCTTTGTTAAACTCAAACTCTCGAGCTCTAGGGGTATCGGGTTGGGGGAAGGTCTTTCAACTTCAAGAATTGGCAGTCCTTGAATAAGGTTGGGAAGTGTTCATAACACCACACCTAATCCAATGTGAACAATATACATGTGAACATAAGTAAAAAAAATACATGTCAACAATAGATTAAAGAAATTTGTACAGAGTAGAGTGAAATTCCCGACAAATTGGTTTGTTTTAGCCAATGAAGCCCTTTTCATCTCCGCCATCAAATGTGCCATGACCAAGGTGCTCCCAAGAATAGCCATAGACACCTTCCAACGGGTCAAGGTCTTGGAGAAAGTTTGCACTTACCTGTTGCCATTAGTGTCGGGAATGCCCTAGTGCCCAAGATGTATAACAGTGCGCGGTGGCTGTATACCGAACTGTGCGTGGTCCCATCCATCCACCAAGCTTCTAGCCTTTGTATTTTCAAACATCTTTCTTAAGCATCGTCAGCTTGAATGTCTTCGTCTTACTTAGTTCGATCTTTTACATAAAAGCTATCCGACGAAGTTTTGAAGTCCCAACCAAATGACTTTTGGTCAAATCGATGCAACTTCAACCAATCTAGGTCCCAGACTCAACTCCTTCTCAAATTGATTTGCCGATAACATTCAAGCCTAGAATGTTATGAGCATCTTGAGAATCAAGGTCATCTCACCAAACGGGAAGTGCATTGTATCAGTTTCACCATGGTACCTTTCGACGAAGCAATTGACTGGCCATAAAGATGTCTGGATTCACGTAATTTTCAACCAAAGAATACAGATTGCAGTTCTTTACTAATGTTTGGACATCTTCATACTCCGATGACAATTTCCACTCGGCGCGGCTTGGTTTGACAAACACGCACAGCCTTAGTATGATCCTACGGATATGAGATAATACGATTAAGAGATGATATAAAAGATAAAAAAATGCACATGCACAAAATAAAAAAATACTTACATAAGTTTGAAAGATAGTAATGAGCCCAAGAGTGCTTGTATCCAAAGAGTACTTTCGATTCGGAGCTTGACCCCAAATTTTACTATCATGGTCGGGTATCATGTCATCAAGGTGAGGAAGGTGACAACCTTTAACTTTGTGTTTTCCCTTGCCCTTGTCCTTGCCTTGTGTTGGTTGTTGACTAGTCCCACCAACTTCGCTTTGGATTGCTAATTGACTTGGGGGAACCTCATCATCTTCCTCCTCACTTTCCACTCTATCATGCTCATCGTCCTCAAGTGTTCCAAGATTTCACGGATTGCAAGTGCACTACGTTCACCACCATTATCCCAAATTGACCCTCTTGTTTGAAACCCCAAACGCGTTTCTTGCGACAGCGTCTTTCCCCCGTGGGGTGGACTGAAGAGTATCAAGACCGTCCTTCCTCCTTCTTAGTGAGAATAGGACCTTTATTTTTCTTCGCTTCTTTGGCTCTTGACCTATAACATAAGCAAACAAAACAAACATTAGAAAAGCATGGCAGTTTAGGAACCAAGCATAGCAATTACTAAACAAACCAATGCCTAAGTAACATGGACCAAGCATAAGAACTTAAATATCGAGCATAGGTATCGTTGTATAGGCATTTTCTAGAAACTAAATTATGTGCCGGTATTGAGCACCATTTCGGTGATGTTTCGCATGTTTTTAGTGTAATATCCGGCATTTCGAATTGAACTAATGAATTAGGTTTTAAATACCTGGCATTCACGAAACCTAGATAGAATGCCAAGACACACAATTAAGTTCTGTGTGTTTTTAGTTGACTACTTGTATGGTATTCAACCCTAATTGTATGCCGGTATAAAAAATTGATTTCGGGAATGCAAAACCAGGTATGGTATTAAACCCAAATTTTATGCCTAAGGTACCTAAACCGGCTTGGTATTCAAACCAAGATCCAATGGCGGTACTCTGCAGAATCGGCATTTTGAGCTATTGTTGGCGATTCTAACCTAAACCCATGGCTACAAATCGTAAAACAATCATAAATGAGTTCAAAAATCACTTACCTTCTCAGAGAAGCCATGAGTGTTTGATCATAAAGTACATTTCTTTGCGTCCTCTTCTAGTTGTTGAGCAATGTTCTCGATTCTTTGTTCATGTGTTTGTTGAGCAGCCGATTTGGTTCTCGGTTTTGCTTTCGATTTGGTTCTTCGAGGCATGGTTATGTTATGTTAATCGATAAAGAAATTTTTGATTCAACGATTAATCGTCGATGAAGAATGAACGATGAGGAAGAAGATGAAGAAAAATTTTTTTTTGGATGAACTAACCTATGCGCCAGTACAAATTTGAATTGGGGGATATATGATTTTGGTTATTTGATGTTTATGTTTTAGTTGAAAGGGTATAACAGTCTTTTCATAATGTTTTTTAATAAATCTAAGGGTGTTTTAGTATTTTCGCCCCAAAAACACCCTTAACAGCCCACCTTTGGTTGGGGGAAGTAATTCATATCCCCAATTGTGGGTTCTTTTTTTGGGCCCTCACCGAGCCGGGCTGTGGGTCGCACGGCCGCACGCCTCGGGCCGGCCCGGTGTTTTGCATATTTATGTTCCCAAGAATAACGAGGAAGAGAAGTCCTGGGAATCGCAAGAAGCTACATATTTCCTCTATCAATCGGGACATTTCACAAATCGTATGAATCGATGGTTGCACGAGGCTTATTCAAAGGGTTTTACTCGAGTTTCAACCGCCCTGACAGTAAAGTGCACAAGAGGGTTAATCCGGAGGACAACATTCTTAGGGATTGTCGTAAGAAGATATGGAATGGGCTGTTCATTTGCAGCCATCAAAGTTCTCACATCGAGCGGTATAACACCTAATAACGATGATACTTTGAGTAGTTTGTTGGAGAAGCACCCGCACTCCTCTCCACCCTTTATTCGGGATTACTCGTTGTTTTTGGCCGTGTTACCTCGACCAATGAGATCATTTTTGCACTAGGAGTTTTCCGACGGGTACGTCGTGTGGACGATACGGTTCGAGGGTACAACACCTTCTTGATGCACTCAGGGGCTACGGCCGAGTTACGGAGGGTTTACTTGCGCATATCAATGGTGTGGTTAACCTTTGGGTTGATGGGTCATGTCCCACGCAGCCGAGGAGTTTGTTGCCAAGACATCACTCACGACGTTGCTTTCAATCCGGATGGAGGGATACGCCCCATTGTTGTTGGCATTGTTTGGAGACGTTTAGTGAACAAAGTTACAGCTCATTCCATAGGCAAAGAAATGTGTTCGTACCTTGAGGATTTCCAGTTTGGGGGTAGGAGTTTTGTGCGGAAGGAAGCTATTCTACATTAGGTTAACCGGCTTATCCGAGATAAAGGTAATTATCATTCTACGACCATGTTACTAGTGGATTCCAAGAATGCCTTCAATTTGGTGAGTATGTATGTTATGCTTCAGGAAGTGAGAAATATATGCCTATCCATTTCTAAGTGGGTGGGGTTTTGCTACTATCAACCTCCTAGGCTATACTACAATGACTCCACTTTGTCTTCTGCCCATGGAGTTCAACCACTTTGTCTTCTGCCCATGGAGTTCAATAGGAGATCCTCTTGGCCCCATTCTTTTTGCTCTTACCTTACACCCTTTGGTCAAGAGGATTGCAGATCAGTGTCAATTGGACTAGCAAGAATGGTATTTAGACGATGACACGATTATTGGTGATACTCTCCTGGTTTCCAAGGCGTTAAACATTATCCAGTCAGAGGAAGGGGGGGACTTGGCGTTTATCTTAATATCACTAAGACGAAGGTTTTCTGGCTGTCTGTTGATCCACGATGTATGGATGCCTTTCCTTCTCAGAGATTGGCGGACCTGTAAATGGGTTAAGTTTCTTGGTTGGCCGGAAAGCCTTGATCATGGTTATTGTAGTGATTTAGTTAAGGCCAAAGTTCTCAAGACTATGGAGTTGATGGATGACTTGAAGAAGTTGGAGGATCCTCAGTTTGAATTACATCTGTTAAGAAGTTGCGCATGAGTTTCTAAGCTATATTTTTTTATGCATACTGCTATGCTGGGCATTTAACGGAGGCACAATGTACTTTTGATGCGCATTTGGCTCAACATGTGCGTCATATTACTACGAATGATGGACCTGGTGTGGGGTTGTTACAACATCGGCTTATCTCTTTACCTCTCAGGCACAGTGTGTTGGGCTTATTCTTCATGGATGATGTCATTCGCTAATGTTATTTGGCTTCAGTGATACAGACATAGCTCCTTCAATCCTCCATCTTGTGAGATACTTCTTTTTGGGACCTGATATAGGTCTTCAGCGGTATATGGAGTTATTTTCAAGTGTATGTCCTAGTGTCAACGTCGATCTTACTGCCCCTCAGGCCTCATCCCATGAAGTTTTTGGAAGTTAAGGTTTTTGAGGTTGTCATGAAAGAGATGCCTAAGAAGTTATGCATGACTGCTCGTGGCCGTGCCCTCTGGCAATGTAACAAGTCCAATCATGCTTCAGATTTTCTCAAAGCATTACCAATTGAGGGGCTTAATCAGAGGCTTGGGCTCGCCAATTTAGTGCATTTCTTCGCTATCGTTTGGGTATCCTTTTATTTCCCGCAGATACTCGTTGTGCCTTTTGTGACCGGGATATGGATTGTTTTGGGGATCATGCTCTGCATTATGTTCATGAGGTGGGGCTCAAATTTCGACATAACCTTGTCGAGACACTATTGCTGATATGTGTTATCGTGCCGAGTGCCCGTAGGGAAGGAGGTTGCTTTAGGTTTCTTGTCCAATGATAGTGGAACCCCGATACCCACTGATATCTTGGTTTACAACCTGGGATAATGGCCATGACTTCTATTTAGATGTGACCGGGGTGTCGCCTTTTACCGGTGGAGGATTTCGTGTTTTCCATTTGGATTAGCGTTAAGCAATGCCATTTCGGCAAACATAAATAAAAAAATACTTTGATAACGCTTGTCAAGGTTTATATACAAATTTCGACATGACCTTTGCTCGGGGACACCATTCTTTGATATGTGTTATAAAATGTAGGAGTGCTTGATGGGAAGGTGCGGTTGCTTTTGGTTTCTTGTCCAATGATGGTGGAGCCCTGAGACCTGCTGATATCTTGGTTTACAACTGGGATAATATGGTCGTGACGTCTATTTAGATGTGACTTGGGTGCCGCCTTTACCGGGGTGGAGGAGTTTGCTTTTTCCAGCCTGGATTAGCGTTAAGCAATGCTATTTTGTGCAAACATAAAAATACTTTGAAAACTCCTTGGCCAAGGTTTTGGTTTTTTGCACTTTAACTTTCATGACTTTTAAAGAGGCTGCATAATCATTTTTTCTAAGTTCGATGCTAGCTCAAAGAAATATAATTTCTTTTTTCATAGAGTAGATATTGTTATACGTATAGGGTGTGGCGCCCAACCGGTGACAAAATCATCCAGTTATTTGAAATAAATTGCATTTGCAAAAATAAATAATAAGAAATTTGTACTAATGGCTCCAAATTTAGGATCTGGAACCGGACCTAAATCACCTGGTTCGGTCCGGGTATGCGGGTAGTTGTTGAGAACCCTCTATTACTAAGCCCTTTCCCGATATAAAGCAAAACAAAAGCCCTATTGTTTCGTACTGAGAAGACCTCCTGGAGAGATCGAGAAGGAGAAGAGAACCCTACGAGTGATTTGATCGAAACCCTTCGCTGTTATCATCGAATCATGGTAAGTGATAATAATTCTCTCAATTTCTATATTATGATGATAAATTTTTCCTTTTATTTGCAATAGTGAAATTAGGGATAATAATTTGCTCGTCAAATTCTTTCACTTTGTATTCCAGAATATTCACGATTATATAGTTTTGCATGGTAATTATCTTTATCTTAGTAAAACCCCCAATACTTTTTCTCTTCTCAAAACAACTAGGGTTTAGTATTGAATTCAATCAAAATGTTCGTTTGTATGCTGTGTTGTTAGGTTTTGTACTATTTTGATCTCTTTTGTTAATTTTTTGTTGGAAAATAATTTATTTCCTTGGTTTTGTTGTTGTTAAAGTTGCCCCCCTTCACTGCCGGGGTCAATCCACTAGATGAACGGTTTGACCACCTATTCAAAAACAATCCACTACCTAGGGTTAAACCAGAGGATCGTATTGAGTATGCAGCTAAAGAGGGCGCTCCTCCTAAGAAATATGTCTGGGTCGACGACATCCTTGTGCCAGAAGTATTTCGCGATGTCTACCGCCGGACTCTGTGCACCAAGGGCCCTATCTTCACACCATCAACTCGTTTCCCAGAAGAATTGAAGAATGATCCGATGCATTATTCAAGTTTAAGGTACGCACCTCGCAAGTATTCTATGGGCGTTTATACTACTCAGTATCCAACATTCAGTGCTCCTATGATTGAAAGCCGTTTTACAGCGCTTGAAAGAGGTCATTGCAGATGGGGTGGCCATCCAATGCAATAAGCAACTAATGAGTGATCTAGGCTATCTATACGATGGTGTTATGCATCATTACCGTTTAATACCGGTGTTGGGCATGACTCGGCCCGGCCGAGGAAGGAGCATAGAGAACATCAGCAGCCTGCCGACTCGTCCTACCTACTTATTGGTATGTTATTTAGATTTCATATGCTGTTCTCAAGCAATTACTTAGTAATATCGTTATGCCCAGGATCGGATTAACATCATATGGCGTTGTTGTTGGTTTTTTTTTTTACTTGTTATTGTTATGCTGCCTTGCTATGGTCGTATAAACAGTTTCTCAGTGTCTATGCTCAGCGGTATTTACTGGATCTTGGTTTTGCTGTAGTTGTTGTTGCTGTTGTTATTAATTCCCAGCTCTGTCACTCTTTTTCCCCCCAAGCCAGATGCCTTCACTCACTCTGGTAGCCTTGGCTGGATACATCTGTTCATCTATTCTTACTACCCATTTTGGCATGTCAATAGTGACCTATTTGCACCTGTCTTGTCTTACTTATCTAACATGTTATTATTAGCTCAAAATTTTAATGGAAAAGCATTTCTTGTCCAAGTTTGGTGTCAGCTGGAATGTGCAAGGTGCTCTAATCCAAAGTTTTTGGAATCGAGTATCATCTTCTGAGAATGCTGGCAACCACCTACTTATCCAGTTATGTGTTTAGTTGGTAATTTGGAATCGAATATCATCTTCTGAGAATGCTGGTAATGTTGTATCTTCTCTTTGTTTATACTGTCACTGAATATTTTTGTCATATTTTTTCACAGCAAGGCATATATTCCTTGTCAGTCCTGATTCTCTGATGGTAATGCTTAGGTCAGGTCAGTAACCAAGTGTTTTGCACCGCTGTTTCAAAAATGTCAAATCAGTATATATACCTTTACGATGTTTCACGACAGGGGTGCCCTTTCTAGTATTCCCCGAATACTAATCCACTGAAACAAATGTTGGCTGTAGTTGCGGAAATATAAAAATAATTCCAACACCGCACATCCTAGCAGTTTGCGCGAGGAATCATGCTCCAAAGTTTGCGCCTCACTGGGTTGGCCTTTTATCTGTTCCATTCCCATATATTAGACCTGGCATCCTCTTTGAAAACCCAAACTAAATTGCAACTGCTGAAGAAAAAGTTCCATAATTTCCTAGTTTCCTCGGAATGCAAGAACAGGCGAGTGTACCAAGAGAAAAACATGATTTTGAGGGATTCTTGGATCCCATATGCATTTACATGGAAATCTAAGGAAACCATCATCCTCAATAGCATTATAGCAAGATTTTACTCAAAAGGTATTACCAGGAATCCAAGACAAAAAATCATCTCCATCATCAGACAACCTAGGATTGTTGATAAGTTGCATTAGTTGAGCTGCCATATCCACTTCAGCATCTCTAAGAGGTCTAGAGAATTTAAAACCCCGAGCTGGACTGCTATCAGTGTATTCCACTAGCAAATTTAGCAAATTTCGTGAAGTTGTTGGTCTCTCTTCTATTATGACATTTACGAATACTCTTCAATATGGCACAAATGCTTTCTAATAGGTGTCTGAAACACCTTGCTGCAGCATCAATCCCATAATTATTTGAGCTATTTCTTGTGTGAATGGTGTATATAGCTGCCAGACTTTCTCAATGTCTATGGCCGGACTCTGTGCACTAAGCGACCTATCTTCACAGAAAAATTGAAGAATTATCCTGGTGCATTGTTCAAGTTAGGTACTCACCTTCGGCAATATTTTATGGGCCATTCATACTAGGCATTATCCATCATTCGGTGAGATGTTTACTGCGCTTGGAAGAGATTATTGCGGATGGGGAGACCATCATTCGGTGAGATGTTTACTGCACATGTTTTAGTTATGAACGGATTCTGTAAAGAAGGTTTTAAGGTTTTTGAAGCGTACAAGAGGTTTGGCTGAAGGCAAAAATACAATAAGAAAGAAAAAGAAAACATGGAATGCAACCGTGAAGAATGAACCTTCAGTTTCCATGACTGACGTTCTGCACTGAGCTAAACAAGCTAACTGCTTCGTGGATCATATTTTTTCATTTACTCTTATCTGGAGTCTTTGTTTGGACCAGTAAATCAAAATACTCAGAATATTACTGCAATCGTTGTTGTTTACGGTAAGAATAGCTCAAAGAAGTTATGTCTGGGTCTATGACATCCTTGTCCCAAAACTCTTTCTCGATGTCTATCGCCGCATTAAGGGCCCTATCTTCACACCAACAACTCGCTTACCAGAAGAATTGAAGAATGATGCTGATGCATTGTTCAAGTTTAAGGTACGCACTCGGCAGTATTTTATGGGCCGTTTATACGACTCATTATCCAACATTCAGTGCTCCGAAAGACGTTTACAGCGTTTGGAAAAGTTCATTGCGGATGGGGAGGCCATCCAATGTAATCCGCAACAAATGTGTGATCTACGCTTTCTATTCGATCGTGTTATGCAGCATTATCGTTTAATAATGGAGTTGGACATGAATCGGCCTGCCGAGGAAGGAGCAGTGATAACATGAGCAGCCTGCCGACTCATCCTACCAACTAATTGGAATGTTATGTAGATTTCATATGCGGTTCTCGAGTAATTACATATAGTAATGTCGTTATGCCCAGGATTAGCATTATATGTCGTTATTATTAACTTGTGTAGCTACTCATTGGCGGCTCAAATTTTTAATGGAAGAGCATTTCTTATCAAAAAATCTCTTCGCCTAATTTACACCATCCCGAGTTTGCTATTAGCCGGAATGTGGATGGTGCTCTAGTGCAAAGGCTGGTCCCAAAAAAATCGTTCAAAATTTATATATACTAGGTGTACGCCCGTGCGTTGCACGGGATCAAATTGGTTACCACAAATTTAAAATGTATTGCTTGATTTGTCATTGGTTTTCTAGTAACTTAATGTCTCAGACGATTTAGCAAATTAAACGAAAGAAAAACAAACTTAAATGAATTGAGCGAAAAGGACAAAAGAACATTAGATACTTAAAGATATAGTTGATTAGCCCTTACAGTTAGGGGTGAGCATTTTATCCGTGATCCGCGGATTTAATCGAGACCAACCGTAGTTGTGCGGATGGATGCCCGGACCGTTTACTAATGGGTTGGACGCGGATGAGATTTTCAAAAATTCAACGGATTACGGATTGGACCCGATGCAACCTTGAAAACCGCTGGACATCCATACCCGTTAGATCTAAGGTATTTATATAGTTTCTAGAAAATATATGGATAGTTTTAGAAATTTTAGGTGTTTGCTTGAAGTGTTGTCCATGACACTTCTATATTTATATACATATATAAAATGTGTAGGTTCTATAAGATGTCATCTATATGCTTTATTTTTCATTATAAATTTTAACCAAGACAAATCCATTGGATTATCCGTATTCTAACTGTTCATCCGTGCATCCATTGGATGCAAACCGCTGGATGTTGGATTGATATGGATGCCCAATTTGAAACCAGTGAAGTGTATTGGATTGATGCGATGAGGTGAAACCGGTCCATACCGGCCCATGCTCACCCCTACTTACGCATAATCTCAAAAAAAAGAATCTTCTAGAGAGATTGATTTAAATGTTACAATTGGAACAAATAGCAAAAGTTACATTTTTCTAAACGTCCAAACAACTACAATGAATTGGGAAAAGCAACATACAGAGCCCATCTAGTCTTGTTAAACGATTCAATAACATGAACATTTACGCAAAGATCCAGAAAATTTCCCATTACCCTTTATTGCCTTTATCTTTCGTTAATGTTCTCCAAATTCAGGGCCGGCCCTGACAATTTGCTGCCCCAAAGCAAACCAGAAAGTGTTGCCCCCGTCCGTTACAAAGATAGGTAATTAGAAGCATAAGTTATACTCCCTCCGTCCTAGTTTATTTGTCAAAATTGGGAATTTTTTTTGTTCAAAATTACTTGCCAAGTTTCATATTTTCTCATTTTTTATCCCAATTTACCCCTATGTCGGAATCAGGACATATTATTGAGAATTGTGTAACTCTATTTCCTATACACAATTTTAAATTCTCCTCTCTCTATATATCATTTATCTTTTTTTTGTTTTGAATTCTTCAAGTAAAGACCAGAAAACTAGATATGTAAAAACTATGTATCTTAAACACTAGCTTGGGGTAATTTTGGAAAAAAAATCTACTCTCTCTACATTTCTTAATCTGTGTGCAAAAACCAATTTTAGCAGGCAAACTAGGACAGAGGGAGTATAAGTCAGTACATAAACATATTTACTGGCCAAACCTTTCCATAAGCATATCATTTTCAATATGTAAATATGTCAAGCAAATTAAATGTTCATAGTCAAAAGAACAGTGAGAAAGAAATCTGCTCCCAAAGTGTGTTTCCAAGAGATCAAGTGCAAAAACTTCATTCCTTAACACGTGTTTTGCTAACGCGTCAATTCGAACATTTTATTGGCCTAGTAACGAAAAGAAATTTATTTGGCTTTTCCGAATGTGGTTTGACCTTTGTGTAATGAAAAAGAGACATAAAATTTCGATTTTGATGCCCGAAGCAGTACTTCGGTTGCTTCCCCTCAGGGCCGGCCCTGTCCAAATTTATCCGAGATCTTCTACCACTTATTGAAGTTTTGCATGAACAAGCCGAAGTCAATTTAGCTTATCCAACTCGCAAAAACAAAATAACAAATAAACTCTAGAATGCAAAAATAAGATTGCTACTATATGACATGCTAACTTCAAGAGTGCATAAAAAGGGTTTTACATTACATTGCCATTCCGTTTTGCAAGTCTCTCGACGCCGTAATTTTGTCGCCAAAACATGTAGATCGTGTCAGCTAAGATGTTTGCCACAACTACCACTGGCAGTTAGCTTTTGGACCGAGTTCTCAACTAAGCTAAGAACTTCAAAGGCCATTTTGCAGAAACAACATTTTCTGTCTTCTATACTGCCTTGTGAGAATAATTTGAGGAAGGGTGCTGCTCTGAAAGCATCGATTACTACTGTTGATTCCTGTGCAGAGATGTGTGTGAATGGTGAGAAGGTAATTGAAGAAGAAAAGGTTCTTGGTGATTGGGTTTCTTATAAAAGTAAGAAAGGCGCTGGAAAAACGGAAAACAAAAAACAAAAACAAAAAGCACTTACATCCTATTCTCGAAATTGGTCAACCAGCTTGTGGAAGGTATAAACTTCTCCTCAACTCGATCCCGCCATCCCCCGGTTTTGAATCCCATAATAGGTTTCATGGTTTCAAGATGAAGAAGATGATGAAGATGAGAAAAGAAGAAGATAGAGGGAAATAGCCAATTCTGGCGCCCGCTTTTGGAAGATTCAAAGGTACGCGCGTAAAACCGCTATCGGCCAAGTCAATTGCAGAATTGGCATGAAATTGAGTATAAAATGCAAAGGTACAAGTATGTTCCCAAATGGTACCCTTTCAAGTTCAAAAAAGAAAAAACTCCTAAACCTAAAGCTCCTAACAAAATAAGACAAATTATGGAATCTGGGTCTTTATGGGGTTTAGAGTTTCCAACTTTAAAGTCTAATCATGAAGAAATGTTTAGAGACTCTGCAAAGAACTACGATGATCTAATTATAGAAAATGCCGATTTGAAGTCAGGTTAGTTGACAATCTCCGATGTCCACGCGGTTGCTCTTCAATTGTTAGGTTTCACAAGTTGTGATTTCTTTTGCTCATATTCTATGATTTCTTGGGAACTTCTTTACTTTAGTTTTGTTTTTATTTCTGTGGGCTTCATGCTCTTTGTCATTTGTATCAGCCCGCACACACGGTTTGTGTGCTTTTTAATCTATCCTCTTGATCGATAAAAGAAAAAAACATTTTATGTCTTTTAATTGGCAACCTCTTTTGTTTAAATTGTCGAGATAGTGATCTTTTGCACGTAAGACCATATGAAAACTAAACTCTTTATGGAAACATGCTTATCCAAATGCTTTAAATGGAATGTTTGAAAGAGTATTTACCCGCTTGACCAATCAGCTTATAATGAAGGTTGGTTCAGTTGATGTGAAATACAAACGGTTGATGTTGATGTGAAGACCAACCCGTGCATGTAAGAACAAACTATTGATGTTGATGTTATATATATGAACACTTCAAACAAATTCAAAAGAATTTCATTTTGAATTTAGTTTTGGTTTGGTTTTCCAATGATTTTCAGTGAGTTTTAATAAAACGTTGATACATTTGATTAAGATTGATGTTGATGTTCAAATGTGATAATAAGTGAGTAAATTTTAATTAATTGTAATTGAACCTCGATATTTACTCGTCTTTGAATTTTGATTTGTAATCGTGGTGCATCTGGTGCTATCTATGAGATGTAGTGCAGGTGGTGGTGGTAATGGATGTAAAGAGAGAAAATGGAGTATAAACTCCCGTATAGTGAAGATGAAGGTGAAGTTTTTTTTTGATAGGTTAGAACAGTGGTCCCTAGAACTACACCTAAGTACATTATCTTAGTATTTATGCTATTACAGGGGTTCGATCCACAACCTCCCCTATGGGAGGAATCTTGAGAACCACCAAACCACTTGATGGTTCTCAAAGATGAAGGTGAAGGGATTGGGTTATTACATCAAAGCAAGAGGACTTATTAAAAATTATTCTCCCTTTAATAGCTGGCACCAGTTGTCATTGATAAAGCAAAGGTAAAGTAAAAATATCATCTCCGTTCATTTCACATCCAACGGCTAGTTACTTGTTAGTTTATACTCGCTCCTGCTTCAAAAGACCGCCCACTATTCCATTTTCGTCTGCTTCAAAATTGTGTCCAACTTCGTTTTATAGTCATATATTTCCAATGAATTTCTCTAATATACCTTAAATTTTTTATTTTAATAAATTTATTTTTAACAGTAATCAGATCTAAAACATTAAATAAATTTGTATAACTAAAGAAACAAATATATCTTTCATTCCTTTTAAGAAAATATATATTTAGATTCAAAATTAAATTCCTTATAAACATTATATACTATAAATTTAATATCTTTGGTTTTCCTTTTATATTTCGTATTTATGATCCTCTAACAAATTAGATAGTTTTTATTGCTAGCATTTTTATTAAGATAAACTAGGTAAGTAACCAAGCGTAGTCAAGTAATATACTATAGTCTCCTTAATATTTTGACAAAGTCAAAGTTGACGTCTTTTGAAACTAGAGGGAGTAACTCCTCCGCACGCACGTGCGGGATAACACGACCCTGTGTAACTATACAATCCAATGTTCTGAAAATCGGCCCGGACGTCGAACCGGTAAAGTTACTGGGTCAAGGGTCATATAGTTCAACCCGGGTTTACTGGGTCATATATAGTTTAGCTTAACGTCTCGACTCTTGACTAACGAGTACTTAGAAAACGTGTGGGCCTATGCAAACGAATGCCATAGTAATACTTGAACCGTTTTTGGGGGACCATTGTTTTATTTTTGGTAAGATATTAGAAGTAATTATAGGTCACCCCTTATCTAGATATTTATGATAATACCTAAATTACCCTCGATTATTTTTGGTTAATGATTAGTTAGTGTGATTAGTGAAATTATTTTGAATAAAGATTTGAGATTAAAAAATCGGATTTTTTTAAAAGAAGTAAAATTATTGAGAGAGAAAAGTTAGAGAAGATGAAGAACACAAACATGGAAAATAAATTTTTTTTTTTGAGTTCACTAATCTAGACTATTCAAGTGATGATTCAATTGAATATAGCTCATCTCGAATCTTCATCTCTATCCTCTCTAGAGTATATGTCAATCTTCACAATGATCCGGATATGGATTATTTCTTAGATGGTGAATGTATTCTTCCCCAAAGCCAATCTCAAGATGGTGAAAACGATGGATTTTACCAACCACAACCGGAGGAAGACTATTTGGGTACCTGTATGCTCTAAACTTAGATATTATTGGTTGAATTGGTCCAAATTTTCAAAAAAATTTGAATTTTTAGAGTAGATTTGTGTTTGTTCGGTTACCTTCTGAAAGTGTAGTTCGGTTACTTTTTCTAAACACGCAGGTTACCGAACTCTCCATTAATGGAGGTTTTTTGAAGTTCTTACTTCTGACATGTTACCGAACTCGTAAATATGATTACAAAGTGTTATGTTCGGTTTGGCCAAAATGTAACCGAACTTTAGGGTCTATAAGTTCTGTTAGTTTGCAAACTGGAGGTAATTAACTTATGTAAAATAATATTTCACATTAGTGTATAAAGTCTCGGTTAGTTCGCAAACTTCATACCAACCCTTAATCTAACCGAACTTACGACAATAAAATTTTATTTAGATACGTAAAGTTCGGTTAGTTGTGAACTTGTTTGCAAAACCGAACTCGAGTTCTGTTTTGAAGATCAAATTATCATGTAATCGAACTTTAGGTCCATAAGTTCGGTTGGTTCGCAAACTTCATACCAACCCATTATCTAACCGAACTTACGTACAATAAATTTGATTTAGTGTACGAAGTTAAATTTAGTTGTCAACTTGCTTGACAAATCAACTCGAGTTCGGTTATCCCGATAAAATTATCATGTAATCGAACTTATTTCTGATTGCAATTGATGTTGTTCCATTTCTTGTAGATTGAATGTCAACCTATACCAATGGATAATCAACCTTCTCCGGTTGGCATGTCGTTTGAAGATACATCTAATCACTATGTCAATGATTTGGTTTTTGATGAAACTATTGATGTGAAGAATTGGGCTAGAGACCATGCCAAGAAAGCCATGTGCGTATTAGTTTTGAATGGAAAAGAAAGCCAAACTCGTTTTGAAATGGTTTGTGAGAGAAGTGGAGATCCCAATGTTAGTCACAAGAAGAAGGGTTATGTGTATAAAGGAAAGATTTACGAGGAAGAAATACAACGTGCTCAAAGAAAATTAAATGTTCGTTCAAGCTAGTATTTAGTAAGTGCAAAAAAAAAAAGAATGGATGGGTTCTATCTATGAATAAGGTGGTAGGCCATCATAACCACCTCGTCCGGATGATCTTGAAGGACATGCAATGGCCGCAAGGCTCACTCCTCAAGAAATGGAGAAAATAGCTAAATTTAGGAGAACGGGAATTTCACCACTTAACATGCTTCACTTACTAAAGGATGATAACAAGGATAACGTATCATATTTGACCACCATTTACAATGAAATTGAGACAATTAAAATGAATGAATGGAAGGATAGAAAAGTGATGCAACAATTGTTTTTTTTTTGCGCTAAAGAGAAAGGCTACGCGGTTCAAAAGAAGGTAGGTCCTAAGATGAAATAACACATCTCTTCATTGCACATCCGAAGAGTGTTCAATTGGCTCAATCCTTCTATCAAGTTCTTATAATGGATTGCACTTACAAGACTAACAAATACTAGATGCCACTGTTGAACATTGTTGGTCGTATTCGACGAACTCACCGTTTACCGTTGCTTTTTGTTTTCTAGAAGATGAGCAAGAACCAAGTTACACTTGGGCGCTACAACAAGTGAAGGCCATATACCGAGATGATGATATCCCAGCAAGTTATAGTGACGGACAACGATGTAGCATTAATGAACGCAATAGAGAGAGTCTTCCCATTAGCACATAATATGCTTTGTACGTTCCATATATGGTAAAATGTGATGAATAGGTGCAAGCCTCAAATTTGTCTACCAAAGAGAAAAGCATTTGAAGAGATTAGTAAGCTACCGGAAGATGAACAAGCGGATGCAAAAGAGGAATTCGATATACAATACACTATACATCACGCTAAATGGGTTGCTTTCTAGTGAATGGGAGTCATTGACTTGGTCTCTCACCGAAGAAGAGTATAATCTAAATATTGCGGCATTTATCGAACATTGGTCTAGCCCAGAATATCCCGAGGATATTGTAACGTATGTGGTTAAGCAATGGTTGGAAAAGGGCGAAACAGGTGAACGGGATATGAAGAAAAAAAGACCGATGTTACGCTCGCAACCAACCCCACCTACTCCATCGGAACCTAGCCAACCAATTCAACGAGACGTGAAGCTTAAGGATCCAATATGCCGCATCCAAGAAAGAAGTCGACCAATTGATGATACATAAACTTTTGTTGATAGAAGGTACTTGGAAGAGCTACCTCCATATATTAGAAAGTACGTCATATCCACCGATGACGTCCCTCCGAATGGTAATTATGGATTCCACGTTGTCGCACAACAACTAGGGCCTTTCACTTTGAAGGTGCGAAGTACGTATAATGATAATCAAATCACTTATGTCCTAGAAAGGATGTTGATGAAGCTAAAGGACAACTCCAGAATTTTACAAGCGAATGTTGTCCGATGGGGATGCTAGTCTCAATGTGCGGTTTGTTAGGTATCAAAGGCGTCTCCACGGGGGGGGGGGGGGATCCAATCACAAGGGATCATTGGATGGGCATGCCGATATGTGGGCGCTTAATCACGAAGCATTCAATTGCGTGGTTCTTATTTCTCAAAAGGTGCTAGTTTCATACACTCCGAAAACAAAAATATGTGTCGAGCAACTTAAACGTAGGAGAGTGGTGATTGCTTGTTAACAACAACCATTTTATAGGCCTACGGTTAGAAGAGATTGTCCATTGCCCTCCGATATGCGTAAAATCTTATGGGCATGGATTTAACGGACACAATGTTGGGATGGTGCATTATGTACGAGCATAACATGGAGATGTGGAAAACTTTAAAGGATTCGAAAAATCATACACGAGGGTGCGTTTCTTATGGATGATTAAATGTACCATTAATTAAAACTAAGTATGCTTTGAACATCAACATAAGAATCAAAGATTGTGTTTTTTGAATTAGGTCTTATTTTGGTTATGCTTTTGAACATTTTCATAAGAATAAGAGACGAGACTATTATTTTTGGAATTTTTTTTTTTTCATATTGGAACTTAATTACATGACATCGCCGAACAGTGAGACATCAAGACTTAAGTTCGGTTAGGAAATGAAATTAGAGGACATTACCGAACTAAAACTAAAGCTACATAACATTTAATATCCGAAACGTTATGAAAAAGTCTTTAAGGAGGCGGAAATGATATTCATATTTGAAATCCTTTCTCTTCCATCTTCGCCATTAGGTTTTTGATGTTAAAATGATTTCGGAGAATCCTTCACCCCTAAGTCGATACCGCCTTACAATACGAAATCAAGCCATAAATTCCACAACCCTAGCTCCAATCTTGTCGAATCGAATGAACAAAGCTATATGATCACGGTTATGAGGGTTTGTTGTGTCGGAGCAGAATTTCTCATGAATTTTCCCCCAATAACTTTGACTCATAATACCATTCATTCTTCGTTCTTCACCCCTCTTTGGATAGTATAGTATGTAGTTTCTGCAAAGAGATAGATCTTCATTTTAGAGTAAATTTAGGAGTAGTGGCTGCCATTTTTAAGATTTTGAGACAAAATGTTAACTATGAGACACATATTTATACCATTTGGGGTGTATAACGGCTATAAAAATAGTTATTTGAAATTAATGTCATTCAAATTTGAAAAATACATAGTTCGGTTATATAACAAATTATCGAGAATACCGAACTCAAAGGTTCTGGTTATGTAAATCATAGGTAACCGAACAAGTGCAAACCACAAATTTCGAAAAGTTACATGTAATGTTGGTTTATCTGCAAAATAATAGAATCAAAATCAGCTGTAACTTTGTTTGATTTAGTCGTTGTGAGTTCGGTTAGATTACAAAATCAGCGAACCAACCGAACACCCAGACCGCAAGTTCTAAGTTACTGCAAAATAATACCAGTAACCGAACATTACACCGTAACTTTTGAAATTTTCTTATTATGAGTTCGCTTAGATTACCTTTTCTCGGGTAACCGAACATTACATCGTAACTTTTGAAATTTTCTTGTTATGAGTTCGGATTTAGATTGCCTTTAATCTTTGTAACCGAACACTGGAGTTTGCATTTGCAAAATAATACGCAGTAACCGAACATTACACCGTAACTTTTGAAATTTTCTTGTTATGAGTTCGCTTAGATTGCCTTTCTCGTTGTGTAACCGAACATTGGAGTTCGTTGCCTCAAAAACATTGCAGTAATCGAACACAAGAGTTCGGTTGTTTACGAGATTTAGTCTAAGTAACCGAACTACCTAATTGTTTCTTAAAAATTTGAATGTAATGAAACACTTAACCGTAAAATAGCCAAACTAATCCCTTAGAACACAAATTAAAAAAACCAAATTATGAAATTTATTTACTAATCCACATCACTAAATGTTGGAAGCTACCCAAACACAACATAAGGAAACAAACTACCAAATCCGCCATAAAAAAGTATTCCAAATATAAGGAACCAAACTACCAAATCCGCAATTACCAAAAAAAGTCTTCCAAACATAAGAAACCAAAGTAATAATTGTTGCACACAATCACTCATTTACCAAATATGAACCAAACTACCGCGAATTAAAAAGGAATTTTCTACTCATTTTGCGTTTAGGAGCTTTAGTCGTCATTCGTCACTAGAGTGTCATCTCCACTACTTTGTTGTTCAACCATCCAACTTGAACCTTCCCTCTCGCGACCCTCTTCGACGCATGGTCCGCTTGATCAACTCGGGGCTTGTATCGACAAGGCTGGGATTAAAAACATTAGTTATTTGGTTGTAGAGGTCTGTTTGTTCTCGAGTATCCATCGGATCTCCACCCGGATTTTTGCCATCATTTTCTTCAACAATTTACCACTTGCCTTCACCTATTCTCATCAAAAACATAAGTAACTATTATTTTTCAATACTTCATAACATTTTGAAAAAACAAAAAATAATAGTAAATTTCTTCTGCGATTCACAAGATCAAGGCCTCATCACCACATAAAGGGGGTATGCTTCATAATTTTCTTAGCCTCTTTCTCCACCGCTTTTGTTTTTTCTCAAAGACGGGGCTTGTTGGATAGTGTTTATTACACGAGGATGAGAAAATGTTCATACCATTCCATATATCCCTCGTCACGGCATTTGGCTCATCAAAAGAATCTTGTAACTCTTCAATCGGGAACAAGATAATCCCCCAAAGTTCTTCCTCTGGTCCAATTGATGGAGCATGATCGTATTTGGGGGGTGAAATTCATCTCGGTGTTCTTAGTTCCCTGCTTCTTCACCTTGAAGTTGAAGTTTTCCACTTGTGGGACACTTTGGACACAAGAAACTTGTCTTAATACTCTTCGAGGATTATACATTGTACAACCTCCAGAGATGAAACAACGGTCCAAGATACTCTGAATAAAGTGAGAAATCAATAACTCAACATCTCCTCGTCTTCATCTGATGGAATCAAGGGATGGAAAAACCACATCTTCCAATCGTTAACTTATCCAATTTCTCCCTCAACTCCAACACCTTTTTTTTCTTATTCTTTTCCTGTGAGTTCAAAAATTCATATTTACCAGCTGTAGGCTTTCCATAAGGCCAAGGAGTGTGAGCATGAGACAATTGCAGTTCAGGAAGTGGTCGTGACACCCAAACCTATAAGAAGAGGCAACAAATAATACATTCGCAATATGATTAGTAACAATACACATTCATTCACTTATATATTGAAACACACAAACGATAATTTAACGGTACTCCGAAAAAGGTGTATAAGCCTCCAAATATGAACTCTTAAGCCTCGAAGCTTTTCCTCGGAAGTTCCTCTTGAACGAATGAAAGAACCTAAATGCCCCCAACAGTAGTTGTTCACCTCGTTCGTGGGGTCCGATAGCTAGAGGTAATGAGCATTTACCACGTGACCAAGTGTCGGGGAAGAAAATGGTTCCCATTGATATAACAAATAAGCAAGTAAGCATGGTGCTTAATCTTCTCCTCTGTCATCACCAACTTTCCTCGAGCAACCAATTCTTTGGTCCCCTAAAACTCATCAAACAAGGTTTTGAGCTTGATCTTTTTCAACTTCTTCTTGTAAAAAGGCCCGCTTCAAACTCATTATACTCATCACCTTCCTTAGGTTTCTTTGTTAGCTTTGCCTTAAACTCACATTGTGCCTTTTTATCGCTCGATCCAGACACCTTCACTAGCTTTTCAAGAAGTTCATAACTCATCGAGGATCGTAGCCATCTCGAACACTTGTTCATATAATTGGTAGGGATGTGATTCTAAAACAATCATCCGGGAGTAATTGCCATCTCACCAAAAGGTAGATGAAAGGTATCCGTCTCTGGATAAGACCTCTCCGCAAATGCAAGAACAATGACAACATCAAATTTTTGGTGCGCATGTTGTATCCCGCTCCATAGTACACAGTCAAATACCGCTGCTGACCTCATCACACTCATTTTCTATATTCCATATCTTGTTATTTTGACGTTTCAAAACACTTAACAACATTATTATGATCCTACAAAAGCAACATCATCTCTTATATACTAATATATAGAAAAGAACAATATATGTCAAAATATAATAAGATGACTGAGAAATCTTGATGGTAAGATTGAACCATACCTTTGTCGCAAAGAACTTGGCAGCCCATGAGTTTTTTGTAGCCCATCAATACTTCCTCAATCTCGAGTACCATAAGTTGGATTCTTTGGAGGCAAACACAAATTGTCATCGAATGAATGTAAGAATATCTAGCACAAGGCCTTTAGGCGTCTTTCTAGGTTTCTTTTTGCACTATTTCTACTTGTTCATCTTCCTCTTCGACTTCCTCTTCATCCAACTCCTCCTCCGATTCAACATCATCCTTATCTCCATCTTCCTCATTTTGTCACCCTCATTTGGTTCACCATCATCATTGTCATCCTCATTTTTCCTCCTTCACATGGTTCACCATCATTGGCACCCTCATTTCTTCCTCCTTCAGTGGTTCACCATCATTGGCACCTCATTTCCTCCTCTTTAGCAGGGTTCACCTTTCCACCTTGATGTTGTTTTTCATTGCCCATCGCTTCCATGCTTTTCATTCTCTTCATTAACTTGTTGGATTACGCTGTCAACATTATCTTTATTAACACCATCTTGGATGACAACACTTTTAATGACCCACCTCTATACTTAGCATTTTTGGTTCCACTGGACCTGCATCACAATGTATCTTACTCGAGGGTTGGGAGTTCTAAGATCTTCCAAGAAAGGTTTGTTTGATTTTTGCCTCTTCCACTAATCAAGAAAACAAAAGATATTAGCTTAACCGCTAAATGATTCACTAAATCGATGCAACATATGGTTTCATGCAAGGTTTGCTAATATCAAAAGTTGACGAAAAATAGGCCAATCAATTTTGGGGACCAAAGTATAGTTCGGTTACCAAAGATTTTTTGAGAACAAACCGAACTAAATGTTAATGAAGAGTTCTGCTTGTGTATTTTATAACAAACCTAACTCAACATGTTTGAATTCATCAAGAGTTTGGCTTGTCAAGATTTTTTGTCAAGAGTTCGGTTACAATTTTTTTTCCGGTGTAAGTTTCCTGCATTTTAATAGTTTTAGATTTATGCTAACAAATCAACACACAAAGACAATGGGTTACACAAAAACTCAAATTAGCAGTAAAAATAGCTTTAGAGTTCTGTTACATGTGAAAAAAAAATTGTTGTAAAATTTGTTGCGGTTCGTTAGAAAAATTTTAGGGCTTTTTTATGATCTAACCGAATCACAAATGCAAGACCTAGTTTTGAATCCTAGAGAACCGAATCTGTTTTTTCTCGTGTTCTTCCTTTCAGGAAGTTCGTTAACAAAATTGGGTTTTTTAGAAACTCGACCTAACCAAAGTATGCATCAGAATCTCCATTTTGAACCATATTTTGACGATTTCTATTCATTAAATTTAATCAAAATCAAATTAAAAGTAATGGCTTGTTAAAAATACCGCATAATCGTGTAATCAAAGCTTCTTCCGCCTATTATATCGATTATGGCTTCACTTGGTTGTTCCACCTTTTATGAATCTCAAAATCACTCGATTTGCTAGATGTCCCAATCGAGGACCTTCTCCTTGAAGTCTTTTGGTTTGCTTTTAAGAACCATTCTTATAGTCATTGATTAATTGATTAATCGAACATTAATCATGAAGACGATGTTGAAATGGGGAAGAAGAGAAGACAAGAGGGAGAAACAGGTTTTGAGGAGAAAGCATTTTTCTTTTCTTTTCTTTTTGCTTAGGTTTAGGTTTTGTTTTAGATTAAGTTAGAGGCGGTTATTGAGATTAGGGTTAATTTTAATTAGGGTAATGGGCAGAATTGGTAATCTGCATGATTTTAGGACATCCCTTAATATTTGTAGGGTGGGGGGCCTTATAAAGCCAGTGGTCCCAAAAAGTGCTGGTCCCCGAAAAAACGGTTCAAATACAGAAACGC